>JARHVA010007189.1:70000-435000 GCA_037957365.1 Torreya grandis
TCCAAATCAATCTATCTGATGTCCAATAGTCATCTAAGATGACATAAATTATATAGCATGTAACATCACTCTTAGTTCTAGGTATCTAAAGGCTATCTACACCTTACTTTAAGGAATTATGTGTTCCAACATATCCCAAAAATCTACATCCATGAATCTCGAAAGGTTACTGATGAATTTCATATCTCATGGATTCGATGACTCACACTATCTTTTAGCAATAAGAGATCCCTAAAACCTCCTCACTTTCCCAAGAAAGAAAGTCACATTCACCCTCTAGGCCCTCTAGTCTTATGCTACATCCTTGGACCTCCCTAGAGTATTATATCTCAATCATCATAAGATGTCCTACCCATACAACCCACTTATGATTATCGGGTATGATTTTATGATTCCATCAACAAGCTCTATCATTATCCTTCCAATTGACTCATATTAACCATTCAAAGGTTAACTACCAATTCTTGTTTTAATGAAACATAATCTTGGGAAAAGGATGCACTTAGCTAAGGCTCCAAGTGAACATTACATCATCAACATGGAAATCATAGTTTCCATGACCATATTATAGATATAATCACACTATATATATATATATATATATATATATATATATATATATATATATATATATATATATGAGTATCATGACATATTCATGGATTCCAAAACTTAATCTAACAATTAGATAATCATCACATAGTCATGAAACATAACTAGGGCATCATAACCACCTTATGGGATAAATACACACCCATGATCAATAACCACATCAAGGAAATAAAATACATATCTACACACTCAATAACCTGTAGACTTATGAGTGATAAAATCATAGGCTCCTTCATACAACTGGAGGGGCCAAATCACATAGCAAACCAACCAAAAATTTATCTAAATACATATATTTTTAGAACCTCAGTATTATGATGCATAGTACTTATTTTCTTTCAGGATTCCATGTTCACAAATCAGCCAACCATAACCAAGTTTCTAACTTGAAACCTAATCCAGACTTAGCTTATAAGTCCATTACCTAGAAAAAATAAAATTTCCCAAGTATTAAACATAAATTTAAGTAATTTCTTCACTTATTGTAACCATCAGGTGAAATAACACATAGGCCAAGAAAGAATTTATAGTTACTTGCATCAGCTATCAATAATTATAGCTAGATAAATCATAGTTCCATCATGATGAGTGCTAATAAAATAAGAAAAAGAAGCAAGAAGCAACCCTTTAAGGTTACGACCAAATCATAGAGAACCCAACAATTCCTTACATGGCTATTTATGTTTTAGATCTCTATCTTGGCATAAGTTAGTCAACCAAACTCATATAAACACACAACTATGAATAAAATGAGTCATATACATGGAACATTTCAACATACCTTCACAAAGGCTTACCATCATGGCTTCCCAAAAGGTAACTTGCTTACAACAACATTACTTAGACAATAGTAACTCAAACCTATGCAGACATCCTTACTCCACTTATAACCATGCAAATTACATGTGCATGTTAGTCCTTTCATTCTAATATTGTTTAACTCTTTCAAACAAACTTAACTAGATAATCGATTATCTAAAAAATAAATTTCAGAATTCATACCTATGGAGATAGCAATGGTTATCAACATCATCCATACTTTTTAGATCCATAAAGGCTCAAGGCATTCCTCCAATAAGAGGAAAACACAAGGTCAACTGATTCACCCATATAGACTAGCTCCCCATACCCAATCTAGACATATATGTTAGACTCAAACCCTTAGTCCTCCTAGGGTCATAATGTTCCAATCATCTAGTGATGGGATACCCACACAACCCATCAAAATATATCGATCAAAATTCCCCTTTATTCTAAGAGTGAAACCTTTATCACTTTTCTCCCATTGACCCACCCATACATGCTAATGGTCAATAAGTGAGGCTTGCCCAAATGCAACCAAAAATGGGAAGGGTTAACCAAATGAAGGAAAAGGTAGAGGGCATGGTCATCATGGAAAATCATAGTTCCATCAACCTAGTGTCATATAGATAATATTAAACTCAACACAATAGATGTCACACCCAGTAGGTAGATGTACTCATGTATACACACCTTTATGCATTTTCTATAACATCATCTTTTACACCCATAAAATTAGGTGGTAGAAATATCTCAAGCTCATTGATGCTTAGTCAATGAAAATCAACACCCTTACATTCAGTTTAGACCATGTTTATAACCCATTTCAAATTTGGAAAAACAATAGGAAACATTCTTGACATTACTCGGCCATGCTTCTATGTTTCCAACCATGCCTTATATGGCTTCATAGGCTATTACATCCCTAAGCAGGACTTCCTCTAACCTTTCAAGCCACCCAAGTCTTGGATTTTATTAACATAATCACTATCTCATCTAACTTTATCTTTGATTTTTGAATCACATAATGACCTAAATAGGTATATTTCCATTTACACACCTCACTTAGAGTAAAAACTCACAAAAACTAAATAGTAATACAACTTGATTCAATTGAAAAATGAATTAACACTATTTTGACTTCCAAGAGTTAGAAAAAAAGAAACATTATTGTCCAAATACTCCAAGACATGCTCTAATACTAGATAAAACAAACCCCAAAAACATTTGGGAATTGTTAACAAAGTACATAATAAAACTACATGTAGAACCCACTACACCACTCTACCATGCATGACACATCGATTCAGCCTTACACTAGATGAGTAGACAACCCATAAATATATTTAGTTAATGTGATAATCATGTCAAGCTAACCATTGCTAGAAGATTTCATTGAGAAAAGGATTGCCTAAAGTGTGAAAAACCATTAGAGGGGTATTAGTGTGTAGGCCCACACTAATAAACATTAAACCTTTTAAAGGTACCCAATTTCTCCATTGGATCACCTAGGGATCCTCAACCTAATATAAGTATCTAATAATCCTATAAAATTATGATTTGGTAACTCACTAGACAAGGAGATTCACTCAAGCCCAGCCCATAATATCCTTGATAAGTATAAACCTTCTAAAATACTAAGGTTCACCAGTAGCTAACATTAATACACTATCAAGGTGTAAAGAATAAGACTTAGGGACATATAACCTTATAATTACATCAGCTAGGACCAACTCATGATCCTAGATAACCACATGCATTTGACTAATAGAAATGTTTATTGATTACCAAGTAAAGAGACTAGGTTAAAGAGGACACCATGTCCTTAACAGTCCCATTATACAAACATGAAGTCATCCATATGGCTTCTTTCCCAATATGATATAAACACTAGTTGATAATACATGTTAACATTAATGGTGGTATCCAATTGTAGTTATAATAATGATTTCTTAGCTAATAATCATCACTCTACTAACCTGATCCAATTCCTTAACTTAAAACAATGAATGATATAAACCGAAAGAGCAATGATTTATTTTTATGACAATCTAGCCAATAGAATAATTACCATGTCATAAGGGTAGTCTATATATGGCTATGTTAACAAAAAAATTGTTCCCATAGAAGAATTTTTTTATGTATGACCAACCATGCATACTCAAGACATACACTAATTAAAAAAACATGTCGAGTGAAGGAGAGTTAACTCACAATTTTGGTTAACAATCATTTATTATAGTTAATTTTATTTTATCCCAAATTAAGGATAACCCATAATTAATTGCTAGTTAACTATGGCTTCATGATTTAACTACCAACTAAATATGTTGGAGTCATTTAATTTTAGAAAAGGTAGTATCATGAGATAATGGGCATCCATTAATCAATATTCATAGGTTAATGAGGAGGTACAAACCACTGAAAGTAGAGTTAAAAATCAAGTTCCACAAGGTCACAACATAGTGCATTACAATATAGTTTTTAGTACTTTAAACATGATGTAGTCTTTATTATCAATGTGAAAGCATTCATATATGAAATAATATATACACTTAATTTCTTAATAAATAAGTGTCCTCAAGATTAGATTTCTATTATATATATATATATATAATTGGAATGCTTTAGGCATCCCTCACTTACCAAATAGGAAGTGAATAGCATAACCATTTCACATTCATAAATAAATAACTGAAATTAAACAAGTAACCTTAACATATTTATAATCATTTCAGCCATTATTACTATGACCTCACTATCGAAACCGCCTGGGTAAATCTTCCCAACACTAGGGAATACCAATAAACTTCATTAGGGATACTTAAAATTGAGGTACTCAAATACACAACTATAATACAATATGATCAATCCTTAAATAGGGATGTTGTTCATAATAAAATGAAATAACATATGATACAAAAGTTGATATCTTTACATAAGAATATAATTACAAACCTAAAGGCATAACCACAAGGATCCATTTTGCTTTCGTACAAGTGAAAAAGTTTGAATCTAGCATTTAGTTAAATATATGCCCATTATAATGATATATCATTACATTAAGCTCAACCAATAACTACATCACCCTAAAACCTTCCCTTGTTAATAATCAGGTACAAAGCCTTCAATAGGTAATAATTAAATTAGGAAAGTCAAATAATAAGTAGTCGTCAACTAGATTAAACCACTAAACTAAAAGGGGGTGATAATAATGTGTTAGGTTATAGTTGGTAATGTGATTTTTGATTCCAAGAAACATTCTAAAATATAAATTCTACTATAATGAAATAAGTTCAACACAAGCAAGGTAATCAGATGAACTTCATCCCCATGAAATAATTTAGGTAACCACCATACTTAATGTTTTAACTATATTTTAACAAAGGATAAAATTTATAATGAGCAATTAAATAAACCTTTTAAGGAAACCAAACAATATACATGTGCCAATAATTCTTATAATGTAAGATTAACAATTGCACATAAGAAACATGGGATGATCTATAATAGTTAAGCATAATCCAAATCTCATGTAAACAAGACTAGTTTATCAAGTTTAAATCCATTCATTTTACCACAAATAAGTACAAACATCCAAGGTCAAAATAAATAAGGATACATACATACATACATACATACATACATACATACATACATACATGTGTGTGTGTGTGTGTGTGTATCCTTATTTATTTTGACCTTGGATGTTTGTACTTATTTGTGGGAAAATGAATGGATTTAAAATTGATAAACTAGTCCTGTTTAGATGATATATGTATGTATATATATGTATCCTTATATATATATATACATATATATATACATACATATATATATACATATATATAAATATATACATATACATATATATATATATATATATATATATATATACATACATATATATATATATATATGTATGTAAGGATACATATATATACATACATATATCATCTAAACAGGACTATTTTATCAATTTTAAATCCATTCATATATATATATATATATGAATGGATTTAAAATTGATAAAATAGTCCTGTTTAGATGATATATGTATGTATATATATGTATCCTTACATATACATATATATATATATATATATATATATATATATAATGTGAATACTTCTTATAATGAACACATTACAAGGCATATCAAGATTGATCAACCCATGCTAACATCTCACAATGCAAGTTTCCAATGTAACAAAATCAATATGTTTTATCTTTTCATCAAGTAAGGTGTATGAATAAAAATTAATGAAAATCCCTTCCAACAACACTCCTATCACACCCTATCATTTATTTATCTTTTTACAACTTTTATTCTTAATAAATCAATCCCTAACATCTATACAAGATAATTAGCTGATTATAAATACATCTTCACAATAAAAAAAAATCAATTTTATTGTTGTGTATATTGTTTCCAATGGATCTAAAAACAAGTCACTCAATGCTAAATAATGAAATGTGTATATTGTAGCCTACTACAATCATCTTGAGCAATAAAACATAAATCATATCCTATAAGGTTGAACGAACAAGAAAGCATGAAAACTTCTATATATAAAACCCCAAACAAATACAAGGTACGCATATGTTAAATGGCCTATAATAACATAGGATCAAATGCCAACTACAATAAAATCCATTTAGTATATAAATATATGTACATAATTACAATAGCTGAAAACCTTCTATTGCATAACCAGAACTGGTTGAAATTGGTTTACCTAACTAGGGGGGTGTTTATATGAGGAGATTGGAATACCTTTCCCAAGAAGTTTTTTAATCCTACATAACCTTACCCAACACCAAAATATTTTACCCCTATACATAAGATTTGAAATAATTAATTACAATTCATAATTTTAGTTTAAAATGAAAATCTAGAAAAATTTTCATTATCCAAAAACCATAAAACTTTACCCATCCTACCTAATTTCACCAAAATAGAATATTGTAAAATTATATCCTAGTGATAAAATTTATAAAAAGAGATCCATTCTTTAATAATTCAATAATAAAAATATTTCACACAATCATAATTATCTAAGTAATTATTTTGCATGGCTTGGGTGTAGGCTTATTTGGAAATCATCAAATTTCCCCAAATGAGAATATACCAAGTTGGGTTTTTCATAAACTTGCAATAATATCATAAAATTTAAAAGGATGAATTAAAACTTGGGGAGGAGGAATCACATGCCTAAAATAAGTAATTTTAGGGTTTTAAATTTTATTTTCCCCTCTCCTAGATATACCACATAAGTAGTAGTATCTCTAACCTTCTTCCCTACACCTAGCTCTACCTCCCATTTATTTTATTCTAATATTAAGTCCTTTCTTTCCCAAAATGTAGGCTTGTAAGCTCATTATTTTCTCCTTGGTGGTGGCCTATGAAAATTTGAACATATAAATCCATTATTCTCTTCATTTCTCCATCACCACTCCTTCTCTATAGTCAATGGTCTAATGTGATGGCCCATCGACCCATCAAAACCCTAAGCAAAAGTTTTATACTAAATTTTATTTTCCCCTCTCCTAGATATACCACATAAGCAGTAGTATCTCTAACCTTCTCCCCTACACCTAGCTCTACCCCCCAATTATTTTATTCTAATATTAAGTCCTTTCTTTCCCAAAATATAGGCTTATAATCTCATTATTTTCTCCTTGGTGGCGGCCTATGCAAATTTGAACCTGTAAATCCATTATTCTCTTCATTTCTCCATCACCACTCCTTCTCTATAGTCAATGGTCTAATGTGATGGCCCATTGATGCATCAAAACCCTAAGCAAAAGTTTTATGCTAAATTACATCTTCTATTTAAGTTTACAGATTGTTAAATGAAAGGATAAACCTAACATCAATTCATGTCAAGGGAAAGACATAGCTTCCAACATACATTTATATTACTTTTCCAAACCCACGTATATGGCATCCCACTCATGAATGTGGCTAAGGAGAGGGGATATAATGTTTCCCTTGTTTATCTTGATTTTCCTTCACATGCATTCAATGCATTCCTTACCTAAGCCAAAATGCCATGACCAAAACAATAATGAAGAAACCTATATATCATTGCCACATGTTTATAAAATAGTATGTCCCTTATAAAAAAATGCTAAGTGTCATAGCTTATTCAATATAATAATAGGCTAGTGTATTAATCATAATTCAATTAAAAACATCTCTATTTCACTTATAAATAATCAAGATAAGCAAGGAGTCTCATTAATTATAATGCCAATGCAATATAGGCTTCAATGCATCATAATGTCTAACACGAAAGGTGGAAATAAAACCAATTTACTAAATATACTATATACACATTTTCTAAAAGCCTAAGCATCCAAAATTGATACAATACCCACATTTATAACAATTAATTTCAATAATTACAATTATTTAATTAAATAAATATTCATACCAAACATATAGTTAGAGAAAAACAACTTCACTAATCAAGATAAAAAATAAGATTCAACCATTAGGAGAAATAATAATAATTAGGATGAGTAACTCCTATCGATATATTTACTACTATATACGTATACATATGTATATATGTATATATATATATATATATATATATATATATATATATATATATATATATATATATATATATATATATATATATATATATATATATATATAAGGAAGAAATAGGTCAATTTTAACCATAATCTACTAGTGACAACATATAGGACCTTGGTGACCTAATTACATGATGGTGTCAACCACCATGGTCATGACAGTGTAGATAAAAACTATTAAATGGAATAAAAACATACGCTAATGGAAATTAAAATTTTTAAAATCCATCATTTGTTTTTAAATGTCATATTTATTATTATTTTGCTTATTTTTGGTAAATGTGACATTTGTTGTTTTGCTTTTGTAGGACTAGGTGGGAGAGAAGATGTACCCACTTGGAGAAAATTAACTAAATAAAAGATAAAACTCATCATCCCCACTTAATGCATGATGAATCACGTGCCAAAATACATGGAATAATTACACACATAGATTTGTTCACATGTAAACAAAGTGTTAGATGGTTTTTTATCCATAACTTTCAAACTATCACTCCATTTTGTACATTTTCAAAGAATTATAAAGATGGATATACCCTATTAAAAATAGTATATGGCTTAATTTTTATGAGTGCATGAGCTACAACCTTATTCTTTTTTTGTGGTTTTTTTCTTGCTAACTCAAAAAATAGTATGTGTATTATTCATGATGTATTTACCAACAACCAGTCATTACAATTATTATTTTCAATCATGAGTGCTAGAAAATATCTATCTTCATCGAAACCCCACTCAATGGGTGAATCTCATTGCATACCTAAACACATTTATATTTAAAATTAATTTTGGTAAAAATATCCAAAATGTTATATTTATCCAAATGATTGGCTTTGTACAGTGATGGTCCATTTAGAATTAGAGGCTTAAGTAGAGGGCTAGGCATTTTTATCTTATTTATTTCCTATTTTCTTAGTTAAATTTTCCATTTTGAATGATACATGGATATTTTAAGACATTTATATAATTAAATTGAGTATTTGATGAATCCTAAATTTATGATTCATGAATTACATTCTATCTGAAAGCTTTGTGATTTGGTATCCATTGTTTGTGCATGTATATGATGGATTTGTTTCCTTTTTGCATAACGAACTTTATCCTCAGACTCATGCACTTTTTTTTAATTTATAGCTATGTTATGTTATCCATGAAAAGATCATTTTTATCAAGAGACTTGTCTACTCAACATAATCATATGTCTCCTCTACAAAGTGGGCTCATATTTTATTTCTCCCTATCCTTTCTCTTTTTCTCTTTTTTATAATCTATTATAGTAGGTGGAATATTCTAAATTTCAATTTGTGTTTACATGTTTCATCATGACTACAAAACCTTTTAATTATTGATTTTTCATTGTTGAATTAGTCTATAATGAATGTGATAAATTAGTTATATTTACATGCAAAATCCATTTATTTATTTTTTGGGCAACTAATCCACAAGACCAACATTACTCATCATTTATCTAATTTTTATTCTATATAGGACCCTTATATGGAAAAAAAACAATATTCATTAAGGTATATAGTATTACATGACTTGGTGAAATAAACCTTAGGCAAAGCATTTTGTGTTTCCTTTTCAAGAGAGGTTGGCACATAAATGCCCTACCCTTGAATTGGTGAGCTATGGGAAATGACCCAAAAATATATTGGTGCTAGAAGGGGGACCTAGATAGGAATTTTTATTTGATATACGTTACATTTTAATATTATTTTCTAACTTTTAACCATATTATGTACATAAAAAACACACCAATAGGCTTTAAAACCAACTATGGATTTATCTTGTCTTAGTGGAAGTTTTTACCCTCTTAATATTATAAGGCCTTGTGCTTTCTCTCTAAAAATAGGGTTTATATTTTATTTATCCCTTCCTTTTCTCTTCTTATATTTTTTTATAACCTATTAGATTAGGTATATTAGTTTGAATTTCACTTTGTGTTTACATGTATTTCTTGATTTTATAACCTTTTCATTTTTTTTGCATTATAATATTTGTAATGATTGTGACAAATACACAAGACCAACATTTCTCATCATTTATATGATGTTTATTCAAAATAGGTCACTTGTATGGAATAAAATAGAATGATTGATGAGGTACATAATATACCATGACCCAATGAAAGAGACATTTGGGGATTCATTTTGTGTTTCCTTTCTAGGAGAGGATAGGTGCACACACACCCTTCTTGGATTTGGTGAGCCATGCTAAACAACCCAATAATAGATTGGTACTATAATGAGGGCCTAAACAAAGACTTTTATTTGATATATGTTTCATTTTGGTATTTTTTAATGCCTTTTAACCCTTTTGTGTGTCTAGACAACAAACTAATGAGATTTAAACCTAGATATGGCCTTAGGTTGGATTGGTTAATTTTTTACCTTTAAATATTTTAGGACCTACTCATTACATACCTAATAATCCCAATATATTTTCCTTAAAATATATACATGGTGGGATTCAACTTTTTGAAGAGGACATTTAGGATTTTAAAGAGGCCATTATCTATACTAAAATCTAACATGAAGATGGTGTATGAATGATTTTCCTTCTTTCTTGGATGAGGTTGCTTAGTACATTGACCTATTTGATGGGTGCATCACCTCATGGGACACCTTTGATTTTTTTTTTCAAAAAATTTGTCATGATCATAGATCCTATTACTCTATATAAGCAATTTTATATAGCCTATAAGGATCGCAATGAACCCATTAACAAATTCAGCATTCACTTCCATTAGTTATATAAGAGCTTGAAAGACCCATTCTTTCTAACAAAAGTAGTTGTCATTAAAGTTTATCTCAAAATGTCAGATCCATTAACTATTATGATTATTTAAAGGACTTATTCGACTCTTAAATCCTTAGAATTAACTCACCAGTAATATTTTATCATTAAACAATAATTAATTACATATAGTATGGTACTGACCTATTCTATTCATTAGGATAGTTTGTTATTTACACCAAAAATATTTCAACTTATCTATATTAAAATAAACCTATGGACCAATTTATTATTTATAAAGAAGCATTAACTCAGGATTATAATCAATCCAACCTTTCTATGATGAATGAAAACCCTATTCTTATTTTTAATAGATGTTATTATGATTGTTAAACTTATCAACATGTTGTTTTACCTTGTTCTAGTGATCAAGTAACTTTTGGTGATTTTAATAATCAAGTTTCATTCATTATAGGAGATAATCAATAACCAATGTATGGATTCACCTATGGTACTACACTCCCAAGCTCAAAACTTATATTTAATGAGTATGGATATGGGATGAATGTTAGAGAAATCCTGTTGACTATGAATTTTCCATTCAATAGGCAATAACCAATATCTGAGAGTAGTAATGAATATGAGTCTAAAGATGAAATGTTAGAAGCTATTCCAAGTGACCTAAGGGATAAAAATAAAAGTAGTGTTAAATTACCCACATAAGAGAAAGAGTTATACATCTATTTTAATCATCCAAAAAATGAAATGGAAGAATTATAGTAGATAGATGAATAATATGCATATTATGCATCTAGGACATTAATACCATATTTTTTTGCTCTTAAATTTGGAAAAATGATTTAATATGATTAATTTAGTTATATTAGTTAATCACCTATCTCTTCATTAGAGATTGATGCAATAAAATAAAAGAATTTTGAAATAGGTCATCTACATAAAGGATATATGTTAGAAGAACTAAAAAATGAAAATATCCCACCTTTGTACAACCTTACATTTGATCCAATTGGTGGTATCCTAAATAATGTAGTCATAAGAGTTATCATCCCTAAAGTGCAACACATACATACTATTAATGATAGGGGAGGAAGGATAAAACCATGTTGTTATCCTTAATTATAAAGGTCTAGATCCTTTGGAGGATCACACATGATGGGATTGAAATAGACATCAAATCATCTCAATAGTATAGGTATTCAAAATAGAGATGAGAAATAATGAGCATAGTGTATTGAAAGGATAAATTAGATTGATGGGAGTTAGAGATGAAAATAACTTGATATAATGTATCTTTTAGCATATGTCATCCACTAATTATAAATATAAAAGGCCCTTAACATTGGAAGAATTAATCCTATACTTTTTAAAATATTAATATAATAATAATGATGTTGCCAAAAAATTCATATCATAAATTGAGAAACCAAAAATGGGTTCACTAATAGGTAGACCTCTCTACCAGGTAGGGTAAGTAGACCTCTATGTTATGTGCTGATGCCCACCCTTGTCCCTTACTATAATTTAATGTATGGGCAGAGGTATTTTTTAAACCCTATCAAATATATTTATTACAATTTGAGTGTAAATATTTTTCTAAATTTAATAATGAAAAGCTTCTTAATTTGAGTGAAAAATCATAAACAAGTGTCTTTGGGATAGTGTGTGTGAGATAAAGGGTTAAAATTATCATATATACAACATTATTTGTCCTTGTACATAATTTTTACATTGCATATATTTACCTTTATTATATTTTTATTTCCTTATTTATATTTTTATTTCCTCTTTTTTCTTTCATTTTATTCTTCAATTCCCTATTTAGTTATTTTTGTGCTTACGTAGACATTAATCTTTTTTATATAATTTAAAATTTTCATTTGTTTTTTGGTTTTATGGGTACCTCACTGATCATTAAAAGGAACTATGGGTATGTTTCTTAGTAGAAATAGTGGTAATTAAAAAATGTGTATTTTGTGATGCAAGGTTCTATTTGCAAGTTCAGTCTCAAATTTTTGCATAGTTGCATTGTTCTAAACTTGTTCATGTTTTCATGAAGTTGGTTAAATTATTTGAATTTTAAATATATGCTCTTGAATCCTCACACAATATTATAGTTTAATTTTTTTTGGGTTTAATAAGATGAAATTATTTCAAGTAATGTATAAAATGAAATACATATAATTATACCTCTTGATCATTGAAATGGTCCACAACCTAAAATTGAGATGCTAAATAAAATGAAAAATTAAGAGTAAAGAAAATTTATTATCATAAGAACTCAATTTTTGGGTGATTTAAGAACCTCTAATAGACCTATATATGCTTTCATAGTAGTATATAAATGCATTGAGTGGGATTAGAGACATATCTAGTAGTGTTAAGTATAGATGGATGGCAATGGGATAATGTCTAGGGAATTTTCTCAGGGTACAATTCACTAGCTTGATGTCCTAAGCTATGGTAACTAGTATTTTTGAAGTCCTTGAAAGGGAATGAATATAAATTCACACATTGGTCAATTTGAATATCACATTTCTTATTCAATCCATTCATATCTTACCCATTCACAAAATAGGTCATGATCTATGCACTATCTTAATCTAAGATTCTAGGTCCATAGACCTATTTCTTTAATTTCAAAATACTCAGGAGTATTTTTTAGTAGAGTCACCATTTATTTTTACTTACACAATATAGCCTAATATTTAATTAAATTTGGGTACTTATTTTTTCATTGGTTTTGCTCCCACTTAATATTAACAATTTATTCCCTTGTTTAAATAAAGTTGGTTGTTTTATTATGGATGTGGCTATAATTTTGACATATCTTAGCTTACATGCATTTTTAGACCATGAAACCCATTCCATTGCATCAAGCTAGTTTGTGTGGTAAATATTCATATATAATTTCTCCTAAAAATGATTTTTTGACATTTATTTTATAGGCACATAAGTTTGGAATGTAAGTATAGCACATAAGTTGGGAACAAAAGTTGAACACATAAGTTGGGCATGAAAATCCAACACATAAGTTAGGAACAAAAGTTTGGCACAAGAGTTGTACATGAAAATTTACCATGAAAGAGCTGGGCATGAAATTATGGCATATGATTTGGGTGAAAATTATGAAACATAAGTTTGGAAATAAAATTAAGCACAATATTTAGGCATAAAAGTCTGGTATAAGAGTTGGGCATGAAAGTCTAGATCAAAAGTCTTTACATGAAAGTTGGGCATGAGAGTCTTGTGTGAAAGTGTTGAAAAAAAATTTGTGAATAAAATTATTATGTGAAATTTGGGCATGAGATTCTAGCACAATATTATGGCATGAAAGTCTTTGCACATAAGTTGGGCACACAATTCTAACACATAAGTTGGGCACAAAAGTCCACTACAAAATTTGAGCATGAAAGTCTGACACATGGTTATAAGCATAGATCTCATGTAAATATTGTGTTAGGTGTTCATAATAAAAAAAAATTAAAATAATTTAATATCATGTTTTTATTAATTTTTTAATAAAATCAATATTTTATTCTAAATTCCTTATTTAAGAATTAAAACTACATGAAAACACATTTTCACTCGTACCCTTCAAACTAGAGCTCCACTTTTCAAGCCAACAATGGTGTTAGGAAGATGAAATCACCAAATTCATGGTATTATGGGTATTGTATCAGTAAATTTCAATTTTTAAAACATGTCATATCACATTTCAATCAAGCATCTTTTAAATTTCACATTTATTTTAATTTCACTTTTTTTTTGGAAATGTGACATCTATTGTTTCTCTTTTGTAGGATTGAGATGGAGATAATATGCACCCACTTGGATAAAATTATTTTCATAAAATATAAAACTAACCATCACAACTTAATTCATGCTAAAAATATAAGTTCTAAAATACATGAAAGAATTACACATGTAAAGTGGTTCACACATAAACAAAATGTTGGCTAATTTTTCATCCATAAATTTCAAATTTTTGCTCCATTTTAACATGTCATTTATAATGTTGAAAATATGGTTCCACCATATTTATAACATCATAAGTCTTGAATAGCATGGTTTCATGACTTTAAACATGTTTTTATTTTATGGCATGATTTTGTTTTAGCTAGCTCAAAAAAGAGTGCGTGCACTATTCATGACACATTTACCAACAACTATTTACTATAATTAATTATTTAAGACTTTAGTATTATAAAATGTCTCTATTTATTAAAATACTCCTGATGGATGAATCTCATTAAATACCTTCCATCACGTTTTGAGGGAAACCCTCTTTTGGTAAAAAGATCTAAAATGTTATATATAGCTAGCTAAGCAGCTTTATAAAGGGCTGACCATTTAGAATTAGAGGCTTGAGTGGAGGGTGAGGCCATTTTAATTTTATGTTTTTACTAATTTATTAGTTACATTTTTCATTTTACATGATATGAATATATTTTAAAATATTTATATTATTCACCTGTGTATTTTATGAATCCTAAATTTATGCTTCTTGAATTATCTTCTATCTAAAATCTTTATGACTTGGTATCCATTGCATGTGTGTGTATATAGTGTCTTTGTTTATTTATTTTTTCATAGATAAATTTTCCCTCAAATTCCTACATTATCTTTGTTTATATTTATGCCATGATAGCCACACAGAGATCAATTTTATCAAGGGACTTGTATAATCAACAAAATAATATTTGTCTCCTCTACAAAGCAGGCTCATCTTTTATTTCTCCCCATCCTTTATCTTTGGATAATTTTTTATAATTTTTTATATTAGGTATAATATTTTTAACTAAAATATGTGTTTACATGTTTATTCTTGATTTTATAACATTTTAATTACTATTTTTTCACTATTTGATATGTATATAGTAAATGTGATAAATCAATTGTATTCACGTGACAAATCCATATGTTGATTTCCAAGGAAATGAATCCACAAAAAAAACATTATTCATCATTTATCTGATGTTTATTCTAAATATACCCATTATATAGAAAAAAAACATAATTATTTTTGAGGTAATAGTATGTTATGACCTAGTGAAAATGAATTTGGTTGAAGTGTTTCATATTTCATTTTCAGGAGAAGCTAGGTGCACACACACCCCACCTAGAGTTGGTGAGTCATGACAAATGACCCACCAACATTGCTATCAAATTAATATTTAGGTTTAATTCTAAGTTTTATAGAGCAATAAAAGAATGGTGGAAAAAACTTGTCTGAAGATTAGGCATGTATATTATTTCCCTCAAACTCAAGAATTTGAAAAAGAAACTAAAAATTTGGAATAAATAAGTGTTTTGGAACATATTTATTCAAAAGAAAAAAATTGGGGAATATTTAAGGAAGATAGAGGAAGAAATCCAATTCATATGCTCAAATATATTCCTCCAAATGAAGAAAGAGGACTTGATAAGAATGTACCACAACCTTGAATCTAACATGAAACCTATTGGTGGTAGGAATCAAGATGCATTTGGATAAAGGAGGTGGATAGGAAATCTAATTTATTACATCATTCAACTTCTAAGAACTGTAACACATCCAAAATTCATGAATTTTTGGGGAAAGATGGTGTGATGTATAAAAAATAAAAGGAAATGGAATTAAAAATTCTAAAATTCTTTAGGAATCTTCTATCCTATTCTTCACCCCAGAATGAGGAGTTAGAAGCTTAGGTTTTGATTCTCCTTCTAAGAGTAATTTCCCAAGTTGATAATAACAAAATTATCATCCCTCCCTTCCTTTAGGATGTTAGAATGATCATCTTTTCTATGGAATGGAAAATATCCATTAGACCAAATGGCTTTCCCCTATTCTTCTAATAATATTGGGATATTATCCAATATAAAGTGTGTGAATCTATCTCTAAATTCTTAAAATTTGGCACTATTGTACAAGAGTTCAATAAGACCTTGGTTTTTATTCCCAAAAATTAGGGAGTAATCCAATTGAAGGATTTTATACCAATAAATCTTTGATACACTTTATATAAATTATGCACCAAAGATCTACCCCTAAAATTACAAATGATCCTAGATAAGATCATGAGATAATAAAAAGGATATTTCATCTTTGTAATATAAATCACAGATGGAATAATCATCACTCATAAAACTATTCACTCAGTTTATAAGTAAACTAGGTAGGGAATGCTCCTCAAACTTGATGTGCAAAAAGCATACAATAGGGTTTCTTAGAGATTACTTGATAAGTTATTGATAAATTTGGTTTCAATCAAATGATCAGAGGTCTCATCTCCCATGTTACTAGTCATCATTAATGGGGTTAATAAAGGTTTTTTCATTGCTAGGAAAGGTTTATATTAAGGAGATCCTTTTTCTCCCTACCATTTCATAATGATGGTAAAAACATGGTCAAAATCATAGAAAAATTCAGATCCACATGAATTATAAAGGGAATAAAGGTGGATCCTAACAAAACTCCATGCATTAATAATTCACTGATGATACCATGATTATGGGGGAAGCTTTTGTCATTGAAGAAAAATCTTTCAGTAAAATCTTAAAAGGATATGAAGATATCATTGGCTAACGTGTTAACTTTTAAAAAATTATCTTGTTCTTTATTATCACCCCTAAAAGTATTCAAAATAAAATATCTAATATTCTATGATTCACAATATGGAATCTCAAATATTATTACCTTAGACTTCACCTTTTCAATGGTAGAATGAAAATAGCATAATGAATTATCCTAATTGACATAATTTTAAAAAGGTTGGTTGGAAAGAAAGCAAAACTAATATCCTAAGTAGGTAAGTTTCAGCTACTCAAAATTTATCTTCAAAGCATATCTATGTATTTCATGTCTCTTTTTTTTATCCTAGGTAAAATTATTAACCAACTAGAATGAATTCAAAAATATCTACAGGTGAAAACTGAAGATAACTTCAAATTTCTCCTCATTTCATGGGAAAAAACTTGCCTTCATAAAGGAAGAGATGGCCTTGGATTAAGGAGAGTGAAGAAAATAAACCAATCCCTTCTGGGAAAATAAAGATGGAAATTTATAAATGAATATAACCAATAAATAAAAACCATAAGATCCAAATATCTGGGTTCAAGGGAAGGTATAAATCTCCTTTTTAAAGAAGGTCCTAACAATGTCTTAGCATTTTGGAAAGCTCTTATCATGTGAAAATGTTTTATAAATAAATGAAACGAGTAGAACATTATAAGAGGGAACAAATTTGATTTTAGGGATGATCCTTATTTATCCTAGCTTCCCCTTATGCCCATCTTCCCATGGGATATTCTCAGTTCTATTATCAAGGAGGAAGTTGGATCAAAGGTGAATGAACACTAGGGGAAAGAAGATTGCAATAAAAAATGGAAAATTATACTCAAGGGATGGATCAATTCTTAGGAATACCTTATCCTTAATGATATTAATATGAAAATTTATCTTCTTCATATCAACATGTTTCTGAAATAAGATGAGCTCATTTGGACAACTAACCTATGTGGTGTCTTCTAGGTCAAATTAGGTTATTTGTTTAACTTGGATTTAGAGAAGAAGGCTAAGGATTAGCATAATATATGTATAAATCACCTTACCTCCAAAGTCAATATTTTATTCTTGTTGGCATCCTAGAATAAAATTCTTGCCATGGATAATCTATATAGAAGGGGCCTTCTACCCTAACAGGTGTGCCCTCTACAATATTGAGGCTAAATCCACTTCCCACTTATTTTTGCATAATATAATTTCTTATGAAATTGTGCAATTATTATTTCTAAAGTTAAACCTCTCCTAGGTCAAACCCAACATGGTCTATGATCTAATTATCCAATGAAAAAACCCTTGGGGCTACCCACCCTCAAATTTTCTTTGGTAACTCTCTATGTTGCATATCTTCTATGGAATATAGAAGAGCATAAACTTTTGTTATTTTTACAATAAGTCCCCTAACCTCTCTTCCACCTTGAAATTTATCATGTTATATATGAAGGATAATTAGACATCATTTTTCTCCAACTTCAAGGACCCTCCCCCTAGCATATCTTTCATATCCTTACCTCTTGTAACCTTCAAAATCCAACTTAGGTACAAAAGATTAAGGTGGATAGGTCTCTAGCCAAATGGATTCCGCAACCTATATCTTAGTTCAAGATGAATTTTGATGGTATGTAAAAAGGCAACCTAGGACCATCAATGGGGAGGAGTCATAATGGGTGTTGAATGAAATCTCTTGGTAACCTATATAGGGCCCCAAGGGATCTAAACCAACCATGTTACTAAAGCCTCTATGAAATTTTGGGGTATTGAATTGGAATTTAGTTTAGGTATTTAAAATCTTGAGATTTAAGGAAACTCCCTCAATATTGTTGACTTTCCAAGGCACCCTTTCAATAGGCACTAAACTTATAATGACAAAATAATAGGTTATATGCTTATGTAGTGTCAATTTCTCTAAAAATTAAGTCTACACATAAATTCTTACCATTCACACCCACACTTAACAATCATAAAAATTAATATACAAAAGGAAAGACTCTTTAAATTATTTTATTTCCCAATTAGGCTTACAAGGTTGAATACATACAAAATTTATACAAAATAAAAAATCATATACTTTTTCCATTTGTCCTATTATACTTCTCAATTTTATCATGCTCCATTATTCATCCAAAAATTTCCTTGAATTAAATATTTATCTCATCCTGAGATAAAGTCATAAGCTGATCTAAATTGAGATGAAAAGATAAGAAATAAATAAAAGTCACATTTATCTCTTCAGATGCCATTTACCAGTTTTCACCCTTTCCACACTACTTAGCTTCCCTTTTGGGTTTTCAAATAAGTAGCATACTATGCTTCCACCCTTTAAGGTTTTCAATAAGCTAGCATAACTAATTGGCCTCCCTTTATGGGTTTTCAACCATTCTATACCTGCTCATAATGTTTAGACTATCTTAAAAAAAACTACAATATTTCTAAAGTCATAAAAATGAAGTGCACATTACTTACTACTATAGCTTAGGAGGTGTTTTCTACATAGGTTGAAATTTTTGGATAGTTACTAACACACTGGCTTTTAATGTACTAAATTTTAAAGGTAGTTATTGAGACTGTGCCTTTGTATCTAACTTCTTCTCCTATATGATTTGTTTGAGTTATTCTATGAACACTTTGTGTACCATGGAAAGAAGAATGTACAATGGTACTTAGATAATATTCATGTCTTAAAAATCATCATCATATGTAATTGTGATAAATGCCTTGGTATTAGGTAACATTAGTTGAATATTGAAGATGATCTCATCCAATTTGTCTACTATCCTTTGGGCTTGGATAACTACAAAAGTGTTGCACATTATTTTATTATGCCATAATTATAACTTCTATATTGTAGCATCCTTAGAATCCAATAGTTGTTTGAGTGTGTTTCTCATCTTCTTTACAATTTCTATTTGATCCTCCAATATGAATTCAACTTTATCTATAGTGATATATATGTTGTGTCTAATTTAACATGTCTTGGGATATATATTTAGCTTGCCTCACAATGGTGTCTAGCATCTACTTATATCATTAATTAGTTTCCGTATGATTTATATTTTAGTTTTTATAGTTTTCCCTTGTGCATGTAATGCTAAGAATTTTTATGCATTTCCCTAATTCTTTGTAAGCTTTATTAATAGAGTAATGAATTGCTTGTCCTTTGACATGACTTGATCACCAAGCACTTATGTAAATAAGGTGGGACAAACCTTATTTATCATTTTTCATGCATTTTCTAGATAATATTCTAATCTAGTCATTTATTCTTGTAGCCTTAAGATTTCCTATTCCAAATCTGAGGTCTTCTACACAATTTATTCATGATAGGTGATTTATCCTTCTATTTATTTTGATAATGGAAAGTAGGTTACATCTAATGATGTTTCAATCATAGTGGTAGGAAATGCCATAGATGTGGTCATAAGTTTTGTATGAGAAGGTTTGAATTAAGCTAATGTAAGTAATAAATTAGTTCACTATATTGATGTAGCATGTACATACCATAGCCATTATATAGAGATCTATGATCCTTATTCTTTGGCCTCTATCTAGGATACAGTTTCTAATTTTACCTATTATTTTGCATTTTTGTGCTCATTTTCTTAGGTTTTAACTTTAGCCTTAGCCTTAGCATTAGCTTTAACTTAAAATTTATCTCCCTTTTCATTCTTAACCTTAGCATTAGCTTTATATTTATATTTAGAATCTTCCATTGCCTTAGATTTAGATTTAGCTCCAGCCTTGGCTTTGTCTTGGGTTGTTTATGATTTTACTACATGTGTGATATGTTATTTAGTATCCTTAGATTGATCTTGTTACTCATATTTTTGTTTCACATCTTGTATTGGAATCATAATGACTAAGAGGGGGTGAATCATTATTAAAAACATTTCATTCAAGTTCTCTTAATCAATTATTAACTACTAATGTAAACATATGAATCTAGCAAGCATATACAATTATCCACATAAACATGAAAGAAAAGAATACATAATATATGTGGGTAAACCTCAAGGAAAATAAAAACCATTGATGTCTACAAATTGAATATAGTCCTATAATACAAAAACTAAATTTAGTGAAGCACCTACTCCACATGGAGCACCAACCCCAACTAGTCAAGCACCCAATCAACTAGGCTTTTGTAAGAAACAACTTAAAAAGAGGTACCAACCCGCTAGATGACTTATCATCAAATCATCAACATAAATCATTTGATAACCTTTATAACATCTTGTTTCTCAATCAAATTATTATGACACCTCTTCAACTCTTCATACTCTTATCCCTATGAAATTGCCTTTTAAGCCTCTTCACTAAATTAGGTCTTTTCAAGATTGATTAGGTCATATGACCTTTATTTTAATATGTAGACACACTTTTATATCTTCATTAAAGATCCTATATACTCATTTTATTTTCTAAAAAACCTCCTACTCAATAATGTGTCATATACTATTCTTTGTTTAAATGCCACTTAGTCATATACTCACCCTTAACCTCTTAGGTCAGTCATGGCATAGGTCTTATTATATATCATAAATATGATTTAAATTTATATTTAGTCCCTCTTGGTGTGTCATAACCTTTTTATACCTCATTTAACCTTTAGGTCTTATGGTGACCTGATTCTATTAAGTCTAATTTAGGACATGTTATACTTTACCTTTCTTGGAATTCTTTACCTTCATTGAAAAATAATGTCCTTTAATATAATTATAAAATACACCAAAATAAACATATTATAATTTCCATAACAATTATTATCACAAACCCCTTCATGAACACTCCTTGTAACATTGTTCACAATTAGGCCTATGAACCGACATAAAGTTTGCCAAACAAAATTGATGTACACAATTTAGTCACAAAAACATGAAAATAAATCACATGAACAAAATATAAATGACATTATTAACAAAAAAAATGTGATTTATACTTCAAAATTTATGTAAAAATGACTAAAACACCTCACTACAAATAGTCCACTCAAAACTACCAGAACACTCTAAAAACTAGTTATGAATAAATTGATCTTTAACACTTGAAATAATACTTAAAATGACCAATTTAAATTTAAAAATATAATTTAAATATCTAGAAAAATATAAAATACAAAAATAATAATATCTAATGTCAAACATTGGTCTTTTAGACCAATATTTTGACCTTACTACACATAGTCAAACTGAAACCAAATAAACCATTTTAGCTTCAATATTTTAACCACATTCACTGAATATAAAAAATTATAAAAAATAATTTATAGGAAATATAATTCCAAAATTTAAAAACCATATACATTAGGTACTTGAACTCAGGGCATAGAGTCTCAAACTCATCACTACAACTTACTTGCCTAGAACTATCAGTTTACCTTTAACCATAGTCATGGTGACATTGAACTTTAACACCTATATGAATAATTTAAAAGATTCATAATGTATTTTTATTATAATATGTTATCATTATACCATTCTTATAAATAATTATCATATGTTTAAATGGTAAATAGTGTTCTTGCAGACCAATCTCATGACCTTATATCTCATTATTTCATCCAAACTAAATAGGTTAACTTGTGAGAAAAATTTTCACTATATTTAATGACCTTAAAAAATTATACCAAACATTAAAATATCTTAAAAGTCCTAAAAAAACTCCATGCACTTGGTTTCATCATTATATCATGATAGCATATTACTAATCATCTTCTAATTGATGCATGGGTTTGTCACTACTTACACCTTTAGGTCTGTTAGTGACTGGTTAACTTGGATGACTATTTTATCACACTTAAGGGATATAAATTGTTAAAAAACCTTAATATACATTTATTATCATCTCCATCTAATTATTCCATCCATTTTCTTTTCTTGACCAATGCCAATTTTGACTGCTACAACAAATTCTTCATAAACAAGCCTATATCTATGCATTTTCTCTCTCATATGACTAATCACCACCACCTAGAGGTAATTGAGAGATTTTAATACATGATATAATAGTTTTTATAGTAATTTTAGACCATTCTAGGCTATTTTTAACATTATCTTTCACTTCAAGTCCTTGTTAGGGATTTAGAGAGGGTTAACATAGGTTTTGGTGTTAATGATTAATCATAAAGGTTTGCTCTTAAAATTAAAAACCAATTATATTATTTAGTATCTAAGACCCTTAATAATCTATAATTAATATCTTAGGTTCCCATGTAAAAGTTACACGTGCCAAAAAACACCTAAAAGTCATTTTTGGGTTTGAATGCCTTAATTTTGTTTACTCAAGAGACCTCAAAACAACTTTTCATGACTTATAAATTTTTGAACATGATTTATACAACATATCATACATATTTACATACTCACATATGTAAACTTGTCTTTAAAATTGATCTTGATGCCTCATTAGGGTAATTAGGGTCTAGGAGTGGTCTAGGTGTAGACTTGATCTCAAGATCCTACCCCTGTAGGTTCACCTTGAGACTCTAATATATGATTATACACTTTAATATAATTATAAATAAACATTTTACAACATCTCATGCCTCTATTCATCCATCTTACCAAGTCATCATATTCATACCTTCTCATAAGAACTTTACATGTCATGACTAGTGCCATGTTTAGGCTTCTTAAGCTATTAAAACTTGACATATGACCTAAATTATCACATAATGAAAAAATACCTCTCAAAATATTTTTATTACTTACTTCCCCAAACTTCATTATGCACACCTTTTCACAAGGTCTAGACTAGGCTTCTCAAGATATCTTGTACTCAAGAACTAGTACTCAAACATACTTAACTCAATGATATAAAACAAGAACACTCTTTATAAAATAATCTTATGTCCTCATGCATACCTATATCATCATAACCATGTTTCAATTCTTACTTGACCATCATACCTCTTTGTGATAACATTGACAACTTCAATCCAACTTGATCTTTAACATCAACAAATCAGAAGACACATTAGGTTGCCTTCAAATAATCTCTTGCCTTAAAATTATCTATTATCACATGTATTCCTTGTCATATCAAAAAAATAATCTCATACCTCAAAAATCACTCACCATGCATCTTTACCAGATGCACCTTGACATTAATGACATCAAACTTGACATCAATGACAACACTTCTCAACAAACTCCCCCTTTATCAATGATGTAAAACCAATATTTAATATGATCACTCCCATCTCTCCCAATCTGGTCAATCTCCTTCAAATATATCCCCCTTAACATTAATGACAAAGGGTCATACATATTTCAACTTATGGAACCACTCATTCTCCCTCTTTGGCAACTATTCTTAGAAAATATAAAAGAACTCAGAGATACCAAGCTCCCCTTTAGACCAATAATAGTCTTAGAATGAACTCTAAAACTCATGATTACTTTCCAAGATACCAAACTCTTTATATCAACATGAATAAATAGTAACTCCCCCTCAAGTAAGTCATCCACCATAATTCTACTAACTAAAGAGTGTCTTCATGAATCCTAATGGAGTTAACCCTTTCCATATCACACTAAGACAACACAACCTTAGGATATTCCAAAATCTCCATGCTCTCATAAGATGAAATATCTTTCAGGATCCTATTTTAGGTTTGATTGGCACCTTAGGGTTGACTTCTTCATAAACTATTTGATCAAAAGTATCAGACATTCTTGACTTGATTTCACATATGAAGTATACTCTACTATAACATGCAATCCACTTGGGCTTATAGACTTATCATGACTCACCTTTACTATCTTTGGTTTCCACAAATTCATTTGCCAAATCTTTTTCACTCTTTGAGACACAAACCTCTTGTTTTGACTTGATGTCATTCTAACTCTATCAAGATAGAATCTTGTAATGTATCACACATTATGAAAAATATAAAAAACAACCTCATTAATATCTCTTAAATGATTATTCCTTTCAAAATCCCATATATATTCATTTTTATAGGGTCTTATATATACTCTCTTAATCTATGACTAAATTGATTGCATAAAAAATAATAACCATTGAATGAATAAGCATACCTTATAGAATTAGGCTATATGATTGGTATCTTCATGTTGGCCTTCTTGTATTCATTGGTTTCCTCATTGACTTGATTTTCCTCCTTTTGGTATTCTTTGAAACCAATACTTATCTTATAAGTTGTGAACTTTTTACTACTCAATATGTTATCTAGAGCATCAATACTATTTTCAAACTTCATAAAGGTATTTAACTTGATAGATGCTTAATTTAACTCAACTTTCATATATTTTATCTCAGTTCCATACCTGGTGTTATAGACACTTAAAAACTACACATGATAACTTTCAATGTCATAATGTCTTTTGACCCTCATTTGACCTCACATCTAGTTGACCACCTAGTCAATAAGACTCATTAAACTCACTTGACCCTATCAAATCCCTAAAACATCTAGTTAAATCATTTAACTCATCAATTTTAACATCTTTTAAACTATTTTATTCTAACCCCTCAACTACGGATGGTTAGCCTAACTATTGATGGTTATCTTGGCCATCGATGGTCAGGTCTCTAAGCCTAAATTAAAGTTTTAAAGCATTAACAATGTTGTGAGAGATAAACATTTTCCTAAACAATAACTTTATTTTAAATATTTATTTAAAATGTCATGAATTGGTAACTTCATACCCCCAATTAATTAGTAACTTCTATATAATGATTACCTTCTTGTTTTAGTTCATTTAGTAACTTAGGAGGAAAAGTAATTAATCATAGCTTTCACACTTTCTATCACACACCTAATCCAAAACACAAAATAATTGGCACACCAAAACATACCTAAGACAAATCTTGACTAAGACTTCATCACCTAGCGGTAACCTTTCCCATTCTTAGCTATCCTACTTGGATTTCATCACCAAAGGGAGACCCAACTTAGTTCTTTGGTTGAGTATAAACTCTAAACTCAATATATTTTCGCTAAGTACTCAAAAATCTTAATATTATTGGACCATGAAGTGAGGGGGTAGGTCCCAATACCAAGCCACATATTGAAATTCAGCATAGATTTCTTTTTTAACCACCTAAACAACCTAAAACCAACCTTAGATTGCTTCTTTAGTACCCAATCTATGAACCAACTTCCCTCTTCAAACTTTCTAAGGCATAACCCAAAAGAAATATAAAAATAATCCTAGGGTTTAAATTACTTTTTTTTCATGAATTCTTTTCCTTGAATTCTTTTCTTTTGATTACTTTATTTTTGAGGTGTGAGTTTCATCATATTATTTTCTCAAATGGTCTTTACTAGAGAGTTGAGGAACCAAACCAATCAAATACAAACTTCTTCTCCCTCTTCCATGGAATATAATTCTAATTATGAGGGTTAACCTTCTTTTTATCCCCTCCCACTAGAATCCCAATTATTTCTAAGGGTAATGCAAACTTCACTACCTTCTTTGACAATAATGTGGTGGCCCTCCAACATTATCTTAATAACTTACCTCACCTTACCTCCATTGATTTGGTTCCTCCTATGGATCCTCCATATGGTATGCCTCCCCTAGTTATGGTGTATACCACATCAACCAAACCCTTGTTGACCAAAGCATCTTCCTCCTCCAACATCCATCTACTACTACTATCCAAACCTAATATAATATCCCAACCTCTAACCAAACACCTCCTAACACACCCCAAACTTCACATGTAGGGTCAACCTTACTGCTAATTACCTATACTCCACCTACCATGGGTTTATATTCTACCCTTATTTCTACCCTTCCCCTTATCTCAACCAATCCACCAATTTCTACCCTCTTTCAAAACATGGTGTTCTCTATCCCTCAAACACTTTCACCCATTAACACTAGTGTCACTACTCAACCTCAACCTACCCAACCTCAACCCATGACCTCAACCATACATTTAACTCAACACACATCCATACCTCAATAAGTACCCATAAAAACCTATCATTATGTCCCCAACCCATAGGGATATATAGCACCTTCTACCACACCATTTATGCCAATCAACCCTTATGTGGTACCATCTGAACCTCTTATGACCACTTACCAATATGTGGCTTATTCAACACCTTCTATCACATATTTGAATGTTACTGGAAACCAAACTCACCAAAATTTACCCCTTAATTATGAAACTTCCTAATCCCAACCAGATTTGATCAAGATATTAATGGATAAAATGACTAACTTAGAGTCACCTATCTCTAGGTATCATAAACTTTTATCTTACGATCAAATTAGTAACAAACCCATTCATCCATCTATTCCCATATATTATTATCCTCCTCAATGGGAATTACCCAAGTTTTCCAAGTTCCAAGGTAAGGAGGACCCCAAAAAACATTTGAGAGAATTATGTCATTCTTGATATTTAATCACATATGATGATGCTCTCCTTCAAACTTTCCCCATATCTGTATCCAGACCTACCCTTGATTGGTATAGTGTTCTTCCAATATACTCTATATTTTCTTTTTCCTAACTGGACAAAATAATTTTAGAACATTTCTTGGTAAATATATCTAAAAATCTTTCTATTACTGACCTCTACTCCATTAAGCAATTTGATTATAAGACAATTATTGATTTCGTGTCCAGATGGAAAGGTCTCATCAAATAGCTTTATTTTTCCTTAACCCAATGTAAATTGATTTAAATCTTCTCTTAAGGTTGTGCCAAACATATTTCCCCCACTTTTCAAGTTCAAACCTTCAAAACTTTTGATGAGGCATTCACCATGACACTAAAACTTGAAAATCAAGCCATTGATGAAGGGAAATTGAAACTATAAAACAAGAATTCTAGCTTTAAATACAATGACCCTTCCTCCACCAAAACCAATAATCAATCCAATACCAAAGCAAAAACATCCACAAACTCATTTTTTTTAAAAACACTCCACCTCCAACTATCAACTAGTCACCTTAGACTAGTTTTTCTAACCCTCCCTATCAACAAAACCAAATCCAAAATTGTGCTCCTCCAAAATAATATACTCTCATTGAAGAATCTTATTCATAAATTTTGGATAAATTTATCAAATTTGACCTCATCCAACTCCCACTAATTAAACCATCCCCATAATTTGATGCTTCTCAGCTCATACCTGGGTGGTACAATGAGAATGACCATTGTGCCTTTCATCAAGACATAAGACATGACATTAATAGGTGTAATACCTTAAAAAGTCTTATCAAAAATTTTATTGATAGTGGATAACTTATGTTTTATAATCCCAATTCACCTCCCAATCACTCCCTTGACATTTTATGTAAGCCTTTTCCTAATCATGCTCCTTCTACCCAACACCATGATAACTAACCCGAATCATCTCACTCTCATGAGGCACATACAATAAATGTTATTAATAATGAGCCCATTATTGAATATACCATTACCTCAATCATCCAAATGGAAATAGTGGACTCACCCCCTATTTCTTCAAATACCCAAATAGAAGAATTAACCACCCCTTTATCTTCTCTTCATGAGACCTTAGCTTTATCTACCTCTTCTTTGATGGAAAAACCAAAAGAGACAACCTCAACTATAACTATTTATTTCTCTTCCACTCCTCCCATTCAAGAGGTAGAACTTACCTACATTTATTTGGACACCCAAATAATAGAAGAAACTCTATCCATTCCTTCACCTTAGGACACCATACCTACCTCCCCTAAAATTGAACCATCCATTTATTCTTTACAAACCATCTTACAAGAGGAGATTACCTCATCTACCCAACTACCAATTTTAGATCCATCTATTAAAATCAAGGAAACCATTCCCTCTTCTCCACCTAAAGGCTTAATCTTTAAAACCAGTGACCAAGGAACTAAGCCCATCTACAAACATTTTTCTAGGCTAGTCTAAATTTTAGAGTTCACTTCCCAACATAACTTTGATAGAGCCACCTTTTGGCATCATCTCGGTTTCCCTTACCAAAACAAATCTTAATCATTAACCTCCCTTTAATCTACCCTTAAACTAATTATTACCTCTTCACAAAATAGCTCTTCTAAAACCATAAGTGAACCATCCTAACCAGTTCTTCCTAAAATTTCCAAATCACCTTATGCTTCTCTCACCAAACCAATCAAGAATTTTTGAATCCCTCTCACACCTAACTATATACACCCCTATTTGAATTTGGACTTAACATCATATAGTCCACCAATACAACCTCTAACTAGACTAACTAAGAAGGTAGAGTTACCCAAACCTCCACTTCAAAATAGACCCATACCACCTCCTTCCCACTTACATTCCATCTTAGGGCCTCATCCTTATACCATCCTAAATACCTATTCTTCATCTAAGAAACCATCCCATTCTCTGCACCTATACCCATCAAACCCTCTAGTTGTCCATCATTTTTAAATCTCCTATCTACCTATACTTTCCCATCTATATTTAAACCTTTATCATCCAAATCTTCCATATCTAAATATTCAACCTCTAAACCAACTGTAACCAGTCAAACCCAACCAAAACCACCAACTAAAAACATATTACAACTACAAATTCCATTGTAAATCTTACATCCAAGAAGGCTCCCATCCCTAAAACTATAAACCCCTCATCTCCAACACCTTTGAATGAATCCTACTCAATTATCTTATAATGGTTATTGTAGACTTCCTCCATTAGCTTACCATCTATCAAACCATTCCACCCTTCCAATACTAAACATTCCTAGTTCAATGATAACTTGAACTATACATATCGTAGGGCATTGAGACATGACACAAAAAACTATAAAGCTCTCCAAAAAATTGTTCATAGCCTGTATGATGAAGATGATCTTCTATCATATCAACCCTTCTTACCCACATTATCAATCTTACCATCTACATAAGATACAAAATATTTACTTACTCTCCCACTCCTACCTAAGGATGAGAGGGAGGAACTAAAGTAACCACCAAACCCAATAAACCCCTGTATCCACACTGTTCATGTGGTTACACAATCCCAAGACCAATAAAAAGATAAGGAAAAACCTAAGGCATCCATTTCATGGACTTACCCTTCAATCCCTCAATCTACCAACCAAAAAAACACTACACCTTTACCTATGCCACCACCAAATCCAAAATTATCCATTTTTGGAGACTCTACCTCCAACCCATCAAAATCCATCCAGTTTATCATGTTGAAATAACTTCACTAGACACCGACGATAATGAGCCTTTATGAACTCATAAACACCTTACCCCACCATTATCAAAAATTGATTTAGTATCTATAATCCATAGAGGTTAAAGTATATGACCCTTAACCTCTTTCACCCTTGGTTTTATCCCTCCAACTTTTATCCCTCATCACCTTTTAGGATTCTGAAATACCTCTCACACATCTTGAGGATTCTAATCCTCCCCTCTTCATCACAACATACATCAATCAAACCCAAATCAAGAGGTTTATGATTTATGGAGGAGATAAAATTAAAATTATCTCCTCACATGCATATAAAAACTTCAAATACCCAAAAAAATCATGTTAGAAAGTACAATGGTTCTTCACTCCTTTAATGATACCATAGCCACTACCCTAGGGACCATTGTCCTTCATATCTATTTGGGGCCTCATACCATTACCTAGCTATTTTACATCATAGAGGGTGAGTTCCAATAAAATGTGTTATTCAGGTGCCCTTGGATCCATGCTATGAGTTACATCCCCTTCACCTTACACCGATGTGTCAAATTTGAGCATAAGGGACAAGTTGTTACCATCAAAGTTGATCCTAATCCCTTTACATCTTGAAATATGACATAACAATCTAATGACATTATTATTCCTCCTTCATCTATCTCATAACCAAATTCTAAAAAAAACACACAACTAACCAAAACCATCAAGAATTTTTCTCATAATGATGATGAAGCATCAACTAACTCAACATCCCTTCATCCCAAATTCTAGTCAAGGATCCCTTGCAATCCATGTTTCAACATCTGTCTCTTGGGTACTATCAAATTTTAACCGTAGATGTTTTCCCTACTCGACAAGAATATGGGAATCTCAAATATTACCCTTCCTACAATCCCAACATTATAACCATCATCCCTTTTGGGCTTCCTAACAACAAAACAAATTTCATCTATGGGGGGCTTAATCAACCACTTATTACTCCCATGACTACCCTATTCATCTGAACATTCACCACCAATTGTTTTCACCTAGACAAACCAACTTTTACTGAAGCTTACCTTTATAGATTCACTTAGAAGGGGTTTGGTCTTGGATTGTATGAATAAGGACCTCATGAGTTAACTATAATCAAAACTTAGAAACCTTGTGAGCTTTTTGGTCTTGAGTTTGTACCACCAAAAGAACCCACATCACTAAAGCCTATTGCCATTATCGATGAAGAACCTTATTTCAAACCTATCGCATCTCCCTCTAATTCTAAGGATTCTAATATCATCCCATCTAAATTTTTTTAATAAGTACCATTATTTTAGGCCCCTTAACCTATCAAAAGGATGGCCAAACTAAAACCCTTCCTCTCATCCATCCTAAAATGATTGAATGTGATTCTCCTACCAATAACACCATCCAACATCAGGATGATTATTCCATTCTCACCTACCTTGGTGTGGGGGATTCTTAAATTCATAAATATCTCCCTCTTAAAAACTAAACCATGATGAATGAATTGACCATTGATGTCAAATTAGGAACTCAGGATAACCCTCATATCATCAAAATGAACCATTCTTTAAATTCCATAGAGCAACAAGACTATCCTTCTTTCCTTTGAGACCACAACATAGTTTTTTCATGGTCCTATCAAGATATGCCTAGAATTTACCCTTCCATTTCCCTCCACAACATTTTTATTCATCTTGAGGCTGAGCCATTTTGACAAAAGCTTCATAGAATGCATCCTCATATAGCCTTCCTTGTCAAAGAAGAGATTCAATGTCTCTTATCTATTGACTTCATCCAACCCATTGACTATCCACAATGGGTTTATAACATCATTCCTATCACCAATCCCATAGATGGACTTCATCTCTACATCAAATTTCATGACCTCAACCTTACTTTCCCAAAGGATAACTTTCCTCTACCCAACATTGACCAAATTGTTAATCTTATAGCCAACCATGAAATTTTATTTCTCATGGATGGTTTCTCAAGATATAATCATATCTTGATTTCCCCCAAAGATCAGCGTACAAATTCCTTTATCACCCTATGGGGAACCTTATACTATAGGGTCATGACCTTTGCACTAAATAATGTTGGAACAACCTATCAATAGTCCATGACCTATATCTTTCATGATATCATCCATAAAATTGTAGAGGACTATATGTATGATCTCCTTGGGAAATACAAACACCACAAAGATCACCTAGCTATTCTCACCATCATCTTTGACCAACTAATCCATTATCACATCAAGCTCAATCCCAAGAAATGTATTTTTGGAGTCTTATCAAGAAAGCTTCTTAGTTTTATTATCTCTTTCCATGGAATTGAAATAGACCCTACTGAAGTCATATAAATCTTGGAAATACTTCTTCCTACCAACCTTACCCAACTCCATAGCTTACAAGGCAAACTTCAATCCATCCATCACTTCATCTCTTAGCTATCAGATAAATGTTAACCTTATTACCACCTCCTAAATAGAGACACTTATTTTATGTGGACCAAGGAATGTTAACAATCCTTTGATTAAATCAAAGAGTACCTTATCTCTCCACCTACCATCATCACTCATAAGGAATACTAGACCTTTTACCTATATATATCCACCATAAACCATTCCCTAGGGGCCATGATCACTCATCATGATGAATAGAATAAAGAGAAAGCCATATATTACTTTATTTGCACACTTATAGGATATGAAACTCACTATACCCATCCCAAAAAACTTTGATTTTCCTTAGTTTTCATGGCCTCAAAATTTCATCACTATCTTCTTAATCATAAAACATATTCATCACTAACATTAATCCCCTCAATTATATGCACTCTAATCCATACCAAAACTAGAATATGGCTAAGTGGATCATGCTCCTATTTGAGTTTTATCTTAAGTTCCTCCCATAAAATTCCATTAAAGGATAAGTAATCATTGATTAGTTTGTTGAAGATCCTTTGCTAGACAATCAACCTCTTCCTCTTGCCTTCATAAATGAGTCCATTACAACTCTTTCTTAGGAAGAACCCACCTATCAAATGACCATGTTTTTTGATGGCTCTAAATGTCAAAATGGTGGAGGTGATAAAGTTATTATCATTCCCCTTAATGTTGAAGCTCTTCCCCTTTCTTTTAAACTCAACTTTTAATGCATAGATAATGTGGCTAAATATGAAGCCCTAGTCATAGGTCTCTAAACCACTCTAGCCTTGGGAGTCAAAATAATTAGTGTCTTTGGTGACTCCTAACTAGTCATCAACTATGTCATAGGATAATATCAATGTAAAAATCATGTCTTCCTAAAGTACAAACAACTCATGGAGCTACTCTTACCATCATTTTATCATTAAATTATTTAATTAATTCCTTGATCTACTAATAAATTTGCAAACACACTAGCATCCCTTGTTTCCCAAATCCCATCTCAACCCACCAATTCTAAATTATTTGTCACCATCCAAACATCTCCTTTCAACATTTATTATGATAAAAATTTTGACTACCACAACTTTGGCATTATTTCTTCTAACCTTTCAAATAATGATTGAAGAGATTTGGCTTAGAGTACATCCTATTACACCATACTATGGGGAATCCTTTAAATATGTGGCTTCAATGGCATCCTTGTCCTATGTCTCCATAGTTATAAATCCTCCCACACCATCAAGGAAACACATGATAGAGTCTAGGGGAAACATTTTTAGTGGCCTAGTTGTTACTAAGCATATTCTTTGCCTTCGGTACTATTGGCCCACCTTCAATCAAAATTGTTTTGACTATCTAAAGAAGTCTGTAAAATGTTAATAACATGCTCAATTACATCATGCACCTCCTCATCACCTTTAAGTATCCAAATACTATTGTCCTTTCTCGCAATGAGGTATTGACCTTATTGGGGAAATCAATCCCCATTCTTCCCAGCATCATCAATATATCATTAATGCCATTGAATATTACACTAAGTGGGTGGAGGCCATCCCCCTTATATCTATAAAATCCAAAAATATTATCAAATTCATCAATCACCATATAATCTACCATTTTGATGTTCTGCATAAGATCATCACCACTAATGGAAAAAAATTTAAAAACAAGAAAGTCTAAGGTGTTTGTGATGCTTTTGGCATCAAGTTAAGATTTTATTTTCCCTATCATCCATAAGCCAATGGATAAGCAGAAGCCTCTTAAAAAACTCTCATCAAAAGTCTCACTAAATTAGTAAGTTTTTTAAGTTAGGATTGGCACTTTCACATCCGTTTTAGTTTATGGGCCTATTGCATTAGCATTCAGACCTCTATAGGTTTTACCCCTTTCTCTTTCATCTTTGAAGACAAGGTATTCTTGCCTTTTAAAGTCTAGATTCCATCCCTTTCCATATATTTACATGAAATCCTTTTCAAAAGTCACTATCATCAATAAAATCTAATACATCTTGAGCTTATTGATGAACATTTCCTCAAATCACTTAATCATCTTCATATCTATTAGGAATAAATCAAGCATGCATATAATAAAAACCTAAAAGAGAAAGATTTTAATATCAAAGACCTCATCTTTAAGGAAAACCAACATGTAACTAATATGGAGAAGAGTAAAAAGGTCAAGTTTTCTTTCAATTATCTTGGAACCTACATCATAACCCATAAGTATGGATTAAGAGCTTACCATTTGTCCTCTCTTGAAGGCAAACTATAACCTAAGCCTCTTAGCACTTTTCATTTGCATCCTTTCTATTATTAAAATAAGGATCAAGCTTACCTATATGTCTAACTTAATATCATCCCTTAGTTTACGAGATTTTCACTTATTTTTTCCTACCTATTCCTAATCCCATTAGGGACAATTGAGTACAACATAGAACCATGTGATTATCTATCATAGTTATAAGCTACATCCTAAATATGGGCACCATGACTCTACCTATTGCATGGTTCTCATGGATACTTTTCATCTCTAATAAAATGGAATCCCATGATCAGTTGTCTCTCAAACAACTTTTCCCATACATTATTAACCTTTTATGCTAAAGTATTACTTCCATAATGGTAAACCTTTAAGCCTAAATTGATTTTCCATGTCTAATCTCACATTCAAAATCACTATCTCTAGAATTGAAAATTACTCCCTTGAAGGATAACTATGGAAATCCAATTTTAGACCACTCCTTTAAAGGATTTCTAATAAATAATCATTTAAAACTTCTTACATCGATCAACTTCACCAATTTATCAAAATAGCAAAATCAATAAACAACCCTATGTCACAATCAAAGTAAATAAGGTACAATTAGCTCTTATAAGTGCAATTGTAGACATACTAAATTGATCAATCTACATATTATTCTATAACATCATAATTATCCCATATTTATGACATTATTAGATTTCCTACATTGATTGGTATACATATAATGTTAAGACATGGACTTGTCTATTAAGATTCTTTGGTCACCTATAGAAGGGGCAAGCTAACCTGTATCAGGTTACCATTTCACCTATTTCTCATCCAACCATCTCCTTATCACCTACTTTCCCTCCACACCTTTTATTAGATTAAGGGGATATGAGTTTACTTCATGTATAGTGATCAAGACACCATATTTCTCACTAAAATCATGCTCTTGATAAGTATTCAATAGGCTTATATTCACTAAGTCAACCAAACTATGTTTTTTTTTGTTAGGTCCTTCCCAACCAAAGACACCATGACTTTTTTTCACCTTTATTAGTTCATATGGATGTATGCCTCATAATTATTATAGTTTTCTCACATTTAGTCTATTACCTACACCTAATTTATGTGATTTCATCATATCAATGTCATAAACATTCATAAAGCATCATTATCATCAAAACACAATGAACCATATCCCATATATGAACCTTAACATCATGAATATCCTAACCGTCATCATCCAAACTAACAAGAAAAACCATTCTATCTATATTCATAAACAAATGCATCATCCCTCATGTGCACACAAAAACATTACCTATAATTATCAATAAAATATAGTTTAATTCCTTTGTCTCATCATCCATATTCTCTACCTATCAAATAACATTTCATATTTTCTATCCTTATCTCATCTCATAAATAATAGAACATGTGCATCTTGTCTTTCATAAACCTTAAAACACAAATCATAAATTGCCATCAATATCACTATCCATCACTCACATCATGTCAACACAACCTTAAAAACCCTATCAAAAACATCATAACTAATCATCTCTACACCATATCATAATGATGACCTAATAAGCATGTCATATTTATAATCATTGCCATCATTCTATCAACACTTCTACATTGAATAATCTATCATAAACAAGAATCAAATATAATTAAAAATATATCTATCTCATATCCAAAATAACATCATGAATAAAACTATTCAATATCAATCTTTAAATCCTATTTATCCCATTAACAAAGCATATCCATCCATGAAAACAATCATAAATAGCATAATAGAATAAATCATCTACATACCTAAAATAATGCATCACTAAGCTTATGTCATCATTCATAAATATCATCATTATAACATCATGAACATACACCTCATCATCATAATATATCATATCCATCATGTGAAAAAAATTGTTACACAACAATCAATCTAAATATCCTCTTATGAGCAATAGTCCTCATAATCATGCCACATACTACAAAAAATATAACATCAAATAATAATCATCATGTAATATGTCAACATAATCATCAATATAATCAAATGTCAATGTTATACTCATCATAAAAAATATAATCTAGCATAATAAAAAAATACATATCATAATGTATTTCTTGCTCATATACATCTCACATCATCAGCATGTACACCAGAACTGGGACCATTACCACCTACAACAAAAAATGTACATCCATGTCTATCAAGCTAAAATAAATCAAGACCCTAGGGCATTGGGACCACTACCACCTACACCATTACTACTAACCCCACCTATACCAACCCCTATACACACTCTTACACTACCATCTGGTGGAGGTCCTCTTAAAACAACAATCTATGTTCCCACTACACATACCCACTATCTTAGAGTCATGAGAGATAGACCACCTTCCAAGATGACCCTATACTCTCCCCATCTTAGCCTTATTAGGCACTGATTCTGAACTATGTCATCATAATATCTCAACTCCAAAATTGTAGCTAAATACTAGGTCTATAGAAAAATACTAGATGGCACCACCACTACTCCTATCCTTTATCTTAATGAATCTCTCTCTTCAGTCATTAAATCGAAGGAGGTCCTTATCGTATCATGCTCACCAATCAAAGTGGAAACCTACCCTTTTAAGGTGCCAATCTATGCCTATAACATGGCCACCTATCCCTATAACCCTATGATCTATGTTTGTGTTACTTTTAGTTATACTACCACCTAACCATCTTATGTTGATACCCCTATATGATCCACATCCATAGTTTTTTTCTCCCATTACCCTATCCAAAATTGGTGACTACATAATAGGCCTAGAACCATATTTCATAACCATCTATAATCCTTCTATTTTCTATGGTTGCTCTCAAAGATAGTTCCTCATATTCTAATATGACATCCTATGGCTATGGATCTAAAAGTAATAACTTGGTCTCCTCCCTCTTGTATTGAGGAAATTTGAGTAGGATCCCTTGTACCAATCCAAACTACCATCAAATGTGGTTGAAGGGGATTAGCTTAGTCTCCCCATCTATTCTCCCATAAATCTAGAGTTAGCTCTATAAGTATAATGTCTAGTACTTATGCCCAAGTCAACTAAGCCAATCCACATATGGCCTCCATAATACATCACCTACCACCAAGCCTTCCAACATGTGTTTGAACCACTCTATGTCTCTTGCTCCTCCACCTACCCTTATCAATGCATCAATATACCTCCATCACATGAAGTTAATTGGAAAGGTTACCTAGGTAAATCTCTACCATGTTACCCCAAATGGTATAAAAACCTGAATATGATCATATACTCAATAGTGAAACATGAAACCAATGCGAATCCTATATTGTTTATGTGCCTAAAAGGCCCAAATCTCATTGTATATTTTGACTAGTAACATTAGGTCCCATCTACACACCATCCTCCCTAGTAACATATCCACCAATACCCCCAGTAGTAGGTATGGAAATTAGACATGGCTCAAATCTAGAAATGTAAAACAACTCACTACCATCATCAACAATAACAAAAAGCATCTATTCTCTAGAGCCCTTTATTACATTGACCCAATACCAAACCCTCCTACATGTTACTTGGCATGATCTTGATTTGCTCCATATATTAGGTCCATATAATAATATCTATCCTTTCTCTCAATATGATATATATTGTCCCCTCAAATGGGTAACAGTGTGATCCTAGTCACATCCTCCAACAAGTTGGTCATCTCTCTATTTGATAACATAAAAGTGTTCATCATTGGGTCCCATCTCTTGATGAGAATAATGACCATAACCACATACTACAATAGGTTCTAATAATGTATCATAGCTCCTAGGTCAACTATCTCCATGTGCCTCCACTCCTTTATGGTCATCACATCCCAAATGTTAGAAAATATCCTAGGGACTCAGTCCCTCATTTGAATTTGATCACAGGATTGCATAAAAATCATATTATCATGGACGCTTATTTTTCCAAGACACACTCACTATCAACCAAAACCTACCTTTTTTAACTTATTCCAATCTCACCCTTGACATTTACATAAACACTCAACAAAAACCTCTACCTTTATCTACATAAATTTAACACCTAAATACTTCTATCTCCAACACTAGCCCTATTCTGTATGACTCTCATTTAAACTACCCCACATCAACCTTAGCACATCACTTTCAAACACCTACATGCATCGATTTGCTAAAACTCTACCAACCTTCCCTTCATCCTATCTGGACCTTTACCACCCATTTAATGGACATCTTAAAGTGTTTCAACATCTTTCACAACCTTTATCGACCTTTTAAATTTATTAACCCTTCATCCTACTCTACATGCTTTAACCTTTCAATACACTCTAAATACATGACAACTTTACAAAACTAACTTAAACACTTTTACCAAACCCTATACCCCACTTCAATACTTTACCATTCTAAAACATACAACCTTTAAACACTGAAATACTTTGATAACACTTTCTAGAAACTTTAAACATTCCCCAAAACACCCTCTTTTGTATTGATTTTTACCTTCCCCATCTACACCGCTCGACCATTGACATTTTATTAAACCATCAATGGTCCCTTCAGACCCTCTCACTTTTGCATTTGATCATCAGTGGTTGGGTCAAACTATCAATAGTCACTATGTGTGACCAGCGATGGTAAAACCCTACCACATTTTTACACCTAAACACCACAAAACTCACATAAAAATACAACTTACACTCTATAACACTATATTACAAACCATTATCGACCTAAAAAACCCTTCCAATTTGAATTTCACACAACCCATTAACCAAATTTACCTATACCCAAAACTAGGGCATCATGGCCTAAAGATATTTTTACAAACCCTCTTTAACCCACTTCAACCTACTCAATATAATTCCACCACTCACAATTTCAACTATACTATCAATTTCAAAATAAACTCTACCTCATTCCATGATCATTGGCATGGTTAGAGCCCTCATATCACTGCTCAGTCATGTCCTCATCCACCCTCCATCAGCTCAACATGAAATCACCCTAACCACATGTAATCACCTACTCACAATTCTCCACCTTAGCAAGCTTAATGCATAATGACCAAATGACAAAACACTCTGCTTCCATGTAACAAAAGTTAAATTGTAAAAGAGAGCTACCATTTTCCTTTTAGGTTTTTCTTGACCATTGATGGTTAGGGTGACCATCGATGGTTGGGGTCCCATATTCCACCTTAATTTTACCCCACTTAAAATTTGACTATTTTGGAGAAATACATTTGGCTTGAATTTATTTTTGGATATTATATCTATGGAACTATGTAAGCAACATCCACTTACCTAGTGCATATGGATCTAGCTCAACCATCCCATACTAACCCATACCCAACCAACCAACCAACTATTACACCATGTCTACCTAGATGTTGGTCATTTTGACTCAAACTATTTGCATGATTTGTGATGACATTTCATGGTCATTTTGATCACATTGACCAACTTTTCCATGTTGAACTTTTGAACTTTTATACCACCTCATGCATAACCCATCCAATTATATTTTTTATGGGAGTACTTCCTACCCTAGATACTTGTAGCTAACACCAAACCTATATATATCGCTTGATAGGTCTTAATTGATCAATTTTGACCAATTTTATGTACTGGTTTTGTTTATCATATGTCCTTCTAGAATCATGCCTATTTTTACCAACATTGGCAACTTTAGTTTTTGCATGATCTTGACTATCACCCTTAGTCATATTTTGTGCCCATGTTTGTGAATAAAATGGCCAACATTTTTATGTCACCCACCTTATGACTACCCATTTACCATTTATCAAACCCTAACCTAATTTCACTTTCACCTCATCAACTCCTAATTTGAGGGGGATCACCTCCTCCCATACTCGTGGCAACTAGATCTTGACCAACCATATGTTTTTGTTCTACAACTTATAAAATCAAAGGTGCATAATAAAAATGGGCAAAATATTGACACTTGAAAACTATGCATGATATATTTTGATGTCAAAATTCCTTTTGACCCTCATCTGACCTTGCATCTTGTTAACCACCTAGTCAATAAGACCCATTAGACTCACTTGACCTATAAAATCCATAACACATTTAGTTAAAACATTTAACTCATTATTTATAACTTCTTTTAAACTATTTTATTCTAACCCCTCAACCACCAATAGTCATTCTAACCATTGATGGTTAGATTGACTATAAACGGTTAGGTCTTCAAGCCTGATTTAAAGTTTTAAAGCATTAAAATCTTTGTGCGAGATAATCATCTTCCTAAATATCAACTTTCTTTTAAAAATTCTTTAAAATGTCATGACTTGGTAACTTCATCCCCATCAAATTAGTAACTTTCTCCATCATAATTATCAACTTCATCCTATAAAAGTAGAAGAGGAGGATGTGAAAAGGGATCTACAATCCACAATATAGAATCCATAATCTTGAATCCAAGATCTCTTACATATAGGTATTCAACATACTTCTAGAAAGCATACAATATCAATAGAGACCCAAATATCTATCAGAATAACTCTTTAAATCTAAAGTACTATCACTCAGGCCAAATCACTTTAGCTTTCCACCATCAAGTTTTAGGTATCTTTTACTCATTTTGTTGGTTTCTCTTATTTCCAATATCCCTACCTTATAAAACCCATTAGGATCTTATTTCCACCCCTAAACCATATAAGAAACGTTTGTTTTCTCAAATTCCTAATATGTACCTTTTTTCTAATAATTTATAGATTTAAATAGGTAACTATCGATGGTTACACAACCACCAATAGTTTACCCTAATTATGGATGATTACGTAACTGCTCATGGTTAGACCCAATCGTGGATGGTTCACCTAACAACTAATGGTCATTATGGTATAAAAATCAAGCAAGCTATTTTTCTCCCCTTTCCCCCATCCAAACATAACTTTCTCTATTTCTGCCTGATCATAGTACCTTTTCTTATTTTTTGGATCAAAACTTGACCATTTTAGCATAAGTATTGACCTATTTTTTATATTTTAGTTGTTTTATTTAATAAAAATCCTTTATTTTATATTACACACATGCTTTTACTTTCATATAATTTAATGTAAGTACCCTCTCTTTTCATTTATATCAACTTAATTATTCTAATAGTGGATTGATAGCCTCCTAACAAACAATATGCTTCTTGCATCTAGATGATGCTAGGCAATCTACTTAATCATCCATCTAACAACCCCATTTTCTAGTGTATTTATTATTTATAATTTATTCATTCTAAGCCAAAGTGGAGTTCTCACTATCATCTAGATTCATGTGCACACTACACCAGGTATTCTACTACATACCCTATTACTAGTTTTATTGTTTACTTTCAAAATTAAAAATGAATGAAATTAACAAGAATAGGTGCATTCTTCCTCTTTATATTTTAAGCTAGAAGTTAATATCTCCATCTACACTTAAATATAATTGATTATCTCATCATACTCCTTGAAAGTGTTACTTAGTCTCTCCTCAAACAAACCAATATTTTCTTCATACTACTTAACTACTGACATTAATTTATGATTCTTCCTTCTTTGAAACTTTAGATCCTCTAAAGAACTCACCAATTTGCCTCAAGGTTTACTTTAACTTTTCATTCATTTGATTCTTCATCATCTATAAGGTATTTCCCCTTTGAGCAAGCCTCATTGTTTATTTCTATATCCATTAGTAAGGAATCATTATTGTCATGTTCATTTTCATTGTTGCCATCATCACTATTAGATGTACTTGTGCCATTTACATCATATGAGTTATTATCTTATTTGGTATAGAAAATTATCTTGTTCTTGATTTACAATTTATTGCCTTCATACTTCTTAAAATATTTCTTGTTTCTGTTAGACTTATATAAATTCTTATCATCTCAATGATTTTCATCATGTTATTCATTATGATATGTCGTATAGTTGTTAGGGCAATTAGATGGAAATTGAATAGTATTACCATAGTTGAAACATTTGAAAGGCAACTTGCCCTTATACTTACTAGATCCAAACATTAATTTCCTAGAAAATATGACTATCAGTTCATCATCATCAACATATAAACATGCCTCATCTTTGACCTTATTAGATTTTGAATTCTTCTAAACTTTGAATGTTTTTTTCCTTCTTAGGAGGTATTACTTTATCTGTTCTCATGTCATCGATAGTTAGGATGCCATGAAGCCCATCCAATTATAGTTTGTCCAAATATTGCATCTCTTCTACTAAAAACACCTCAAAATAAAAATTATTTGTTAGTTATATTAATACATTTTAAACAACTATATATTCTTTCACTTATCCTAATATTCTATTTAAATTTAGTACTTCATCAGCCCTCAATAGGTAGGATGTAATGGTTTCATATTCTTTCATCTTAAGAATTTAAAATAATATCTGGTGGGTCTACAACTTAGTCATCTTCACCTTGGTGTCTCCTTCATAGATAGTCTTCAATTTTTCCATTATTTCTTTGGTTAAACATATTGCATCACCTTCACAAACTATGATTTTTATAGGCCACATATAATGGCATCCATTGCCTTAGAATTAGTCTCACTTTCATTTTTGATTGCTGCATCAGTTGGTGTTGTAAGAGGTGGAGTGTATCCATCCAAAAATGACTACCATATGTCATGTACCATTGAAATTAGATAAGTTATAATTATAATGATACACAAATCATATTTATCCCCATTTAATAATAGAGCCTTACTATTACCACCTTGAGCTTGTTGACTAGCCATCCTCACTTCTAAGATCACTTATAGGCTATGAGACCTACTTCAAAGGAACTAATATGATAAAAAATATTGGAGTAAAAATTATTGAGATGTGGTAGGTTCAAATAATTCTTCAAAACCTTTCATTTAATTTATCTTAAGTAATTTTGAACCATTCAATTAAACATATAAATCTAGTAATCATATACACTTATCCACATAAGCATGAAACACAAGAACACATCATATATGTGGGAAAAACTAAAGAGGAATAAAACCCATTTACATATGAAAATTTAATATATTCCTATAAAACAAAACCAAAATTTAATAAATGACCAGCTACATATGGATCACCAACCCCAACTAGTCAAACACCTATTCAGTTAGGCTTTAACAAGCAATAATCTACAAGGAGACACCAAACCCCTAGATGACTCATCACTAAATTAGAAACTTTAATGAATTTATAACCTTAAAAACACAATTTTTTATCAATAAATTCATTATGATCACCTCTTCATCTCTTCACACTCATATCCCTCTCAAACTGCCTTCTCGGCCTCTTTACTCAATTAGGTCTCTTCAAGACTAATTAGGTCATTTGACCTTGATTTTCATATGTAGACACACTTTAAAATATTAATTACAGATCATATACACTCATATTATGGTATACAAGACCTCATTTTATTAAATAATGTGTTATATCATTCACATACTCTCTACATCTTCAAATAGGCCTAGAACTACCTTGCATATACACCATTCCTTGTTTAAATGCCACTTATCCGAATACTCACCTATAACCTCTTAGGTCAACCATGGAATAAGTCTTAGGAAATCTCATAAAAATTATTCAAATGGATATTTAATACATTTTGGTCTATCATAACTCTATTAGCCCTCATTTTACCTTTAGGTCTTATGGAGACCTAATTCCATTAGGTCTACTTTAGGACATGTTACACTTTAAATTTATTTTAATGCTTTAAATTATTTGAAAATATACCCAAATAAAATTTTTATAAGGTCTGTAACACTTTTTATCACCAACCCCTTCATGAACACTCCTTATACCACAATTCAAAATTAGATCTATGAACGTACAAAAATTTTGCCAAACAAAACTAAAACATGTACATAATTTAGTTACATAACCATGATAATGAATCACATGAAAAAAATACATGACTTTAAAAACATAACCATGTTATTTATAATTCACAATTTAGAGTAAAAGGAATCAAATATTTATTTATAGATAGTCCACTCAAAACTTCTAGAACACTCCAAAAATGAGTTATGAACAACTTTATATTTAACACCTAAAAGAACACTTAAAATGACCAATAACACTTTAAAAATATCCTTAGACATATATATAACACTCTAAAATATAAAAATAACATTTCATAATGTCAAATATTGGTCTTGCATACAAATATTTTTACCTTACTACACACAGTTAAACTAGAACCAGATAAGCTACTTTGGATTCAACATTTCAATCACTTTCACTAAATATAAAACCTTATACAGATCATTTATAGGACATAAGATTCATAAAAAAACAACACCATATGAAATATAAACTTAAAATTAGGGGATAGAGTCTAAAATGCATCACTATAACTTGTTTACCTAGAACTGCTAGTTTACCATAAAGCACAGTCATGGTGACATTCACATTCAAGACCTATATGAATAATTTCAAAGAATAATAATGGATGTGGATGATATTATTTGATAATTAAAATATTATTAGGTATAAATAACATATGTTAAAATTGAAAATATTTGTCTTGTAGATCAATCTGATGACCTTATATCTCATTGTTTCATTTGAACCAGATAGGTCAGCTTGTGAGCAACTTTTTCACTATATTTATTTACCTTCAGAAATCATACCAAAAATGAAAAAATATTAAAATTCATAAAATCAATACACTTGGTTTCATCATTATATCATGATTTTATATTCATAATCATCTTCTCAATACTGCCTGGGTTTTTCATTGTTTACACCATTAGGTTTGTTAGTGACTGGCTAACTTGGATGACTAGTTTAACACACTTAAGGGATATAACTTGTCCAAAAACATTATGTACATTTATTATGAGTCTATATTTCATTATTCCATTCATTTTATTTTATTCAATAATGCAAATTTTTAATATCATGATAAATTATTCATAAATAAGCCTATATTTGTTCCTTTTTCTCTCTCATCTGACTAACCACCACCACTTGGAGATACCTAAGAGAGTTTAATACATTATAAAATATTTTTTATTTTCATTTTATACTTTTATGGATTGTTTTTAAAAATATATTTCACATCAAGTCCTTGTTAGGGTTATAGAGAGGGTTAACATAGGTTTTGTTGTTAACAATTGTTCATACAGGATTGCCACTTAAATCAAAAACCATTTATAATAGTTATTAGATAGGACCATTCCCCATCACTCCTTAATAGCTCAAGTTCCCATGAAGAAGTTACATGTTCCAATAAAAACCTAAAATTCCTTTTTGGGTTTACATGCCTTCATTATGTATACTCAATAGACCTCAAAACCACTTTTCATACCTTTTCTTATAAAAAATGACCTCAAAATTTTTGAGAATGCTTGAAAAAACATATCATACCTCTATTCATGATCACATATGCAAAATTTTCTTTAAAACTGATCTTCACTCCTCATTAGGCTAAGTAGGGTCTAGGAATGGTTTAGGTATACACTTAATCTAAAGGTTTTACCCCTATAGGCTCACATTGAGACTCTTATGGATGATTATTATCTTTACTCACATGATCAAGAAACCTAATATAAAATCTTGTGCCTTTGAGCATCCATCCTACCAAGTCACCATACTCATACATTCTCATAAGAACTTTACATGCCATGTCTAAGATTCTTAAGCTCTTGAAACTTGAATAATAACCTTGATATAGTTTTGAAAGTATTTATTATTTACTTACATGATCACACAATTAAAAACAACCTATCACAAGATTGTGCTTGCTTACTTCACCAAACTTCACTATGCACATCTTCTCACAAGGTCTAGACTAGGCTTCTCAAGAATTAGTAATCAAGACATGATTATCTCAATAATATCAAACAAGAACACTCTTTAGACAACACTCTCATGTCATCATGTATACCTAGTGCCATTTAAACATGATTTAATGATTACTTGATAATAATGCCTCTTTATGATAACACTGACAACTTCAATTTAACCTAAACCTTAACATCAACCAATTAGAAGAGACATTAGGTTACCTTTGAATTATTTATTACCTTCAAATTATCACTTGTCACATGGATTCCTTTTCATATCAAGAACACAAGCTCATACCTGAAATACCACTCACCATGCATCTTCACCAAATGCACCTTAACATCAATGACAACACTTTTAAATAGATTGTGCCTCCTATTATTACCATTGAGATTCCTCTTGTTATTTATTATTTGACATATCTTATTATTACACATATCTTACATTTCCTTAGCTTTCTTCCTTATAGCTTTAGTTTCTTTGGTTTGCTTATACATAGCCTTTGCTTCTTCAAATTTATTATTTATAACTTTGGATTATTTATATTGCTTGTACACATCCTCTACTTCTTTATCATTTATTTTTATTATAATGCCTATGTCTTGTTGATTTTTTTTTTCATTTTCTTTCTTTTTGTTGTGTCTCTTGCATGACTACTAGTTGTGCTTGATCTTATTATTTTTTCATCCTTTCTTGATCCTTCACCTCTTCAAGGTTAGGTGTGTCCTACATAGTTTATTCTTCATATACTACTTTAGGTGTTGTTATATCCATGGGTTAATTCATACCTTCAAGGTCTATGAGCTTGTTATCTGATTCAATATGCTTGGGTGATTATGATTCACCTAGCTAGCATCTATGTACCAATTTATTTTTCCTATATTTATCTAGAGGAATGAGAGTTCAATTTTTATTCTTTGAAACCTAGGGATAGGGCTATTATTATACTCCTTCAAACTACTATAAACCAATTTCTTATCCAAGGTTATTAAAAGACACCATCCTTTCTTGCACAGTTTGTCATGGTTTAATCGAAGGGTTTGTGTTTGGTTGTTAGAATGAGACTAGTGTAGGAGTACATTATTCATGTAAATAAACCATCTTTATAGTTGATGATATTTTGGTTATCTATGTTTAAATTATATCAAACTTCAACATGTGTTGAGCTACTTCTTGTCATATAGTATCAACAAGAATAGAAGGAGGTGGTTGAGTAATATCAAACCAAAGGTATTTTCCTACCTGATATCATAATTTGAAAGTGAATATTACTTTATAAAATAATAATTCCTTTTTCTCCTCTTTATCGTACACCTCTTTTATAATATATTTAAAAATTTATCAAATCACTTCATGTTCTTATACCCAAAACTCAAGTAGATTGCACTCAACAACTATTCTTTGAATCATGGAATTATTGAGCTAGGACTTTGTTTAATGGGTTATTTTATTTTATGGTAGTGGGGAGACTTTATAAATAGGTGATTTCCTCTTTCATTTCTCTAATTTTAGTTGTGATTGTATTTGTGCTAGTTGTGATGGTTGAGCATGTGGATGTGTTGGTTGTTATGGTAGTGTTTTCTCTAGTTCTATTTGTTACACCTATGTATGAATGGATTGAAATGGAGGAAAAAATCTTGTAGGTAAGGTTTTTTTCCTGTACACTTCATCCTTTTCTTTGAACATTGAAATTAAAAATGGCATTGAGGTCATAGTTGGAGTAGCCAACTCATGAACCTTGATGTGAATGCCATTATGCAATTTGGTGACTAAAACATCTTATCTCAAATATTTCATTACATCCTATAGGATCATGGGGTGTGTTAAGATCAAGGATAGTCTTTAAGATACCATGTGTTAAATTAATCCACTTACTCAAAATGCTAACCTATTTTGGTCCATAAGATATTTGTGAAGGCATTACTAGGCCAAAATTTTATAATTACATTAACTGGCCCCAGTGGAGATTTTCAATGCATGAAACATATAAAATAAGTATAAAATGGTACTAAAATGTTTGTGTGCTTCTTTTAAGTACCTTTTATCTACTAGTGTTTAGATATACTACCAAAAAATTGAGCTAATTTAAGCCATCCCATAGATTTGTCATGTGATAGGTAATATCAATTATACCTCTTGTCACTCATTTTACTTTCTTGGTGGTTTTAAAGAATGTTTTTGTAATACATTGTACCATGATGTGTACTGAAGCATCCTCAATCAAGTCAATATTTTTTCTTCACCCTACTCTTGTGGCATATTTTTTCTTGATATCTGAATGGATTCATGGTGTTATAAACTTATAAAGGAGGATATTTTTTTGTAATTAAGAAGGCCAATTGCTCATGAAATCATGTACAAAGTAATATAAATTGTAAAATATTAATATAAATTTATAACACATTGATTATAAAGGCTCATTAAAGTCATCATGAGTATCCCAGTGGATGTCAAAATGTTAGGGCTCCTATTTGTGTTTTTCCTTGAGTATCCTAGGAAAAAAGATTACTTTTTGTTGCATATATCAAATAGATATATATCATTATAGTTAGTTTGTCAAATACCTATCCCAATCCTCTTTTCTTATTTTTACACATATAATATTAGAGTTAATAACTGACCTCTCTCCATGTTTTGATTCGTGGTTTGGAATGAAGGGTTTCTTTGCTTAGTTGTGCTCTAGTTCAAAATCCATTCATGATTAGGTATTTTAAAAGCACATTGTAGAAGCCTCTTATTAGCTAAAGTTTGTAATGTTTTAATTTTTTCTATACCCTACCCTTATATAGTTTTTGGTGGCCAATTTCATGTCACTACCTACTTTGAATACATGGATTGATTGCACATAAATATTCCTTTTTCATTTAATATTAGCTGTTTAAAGTTATTGTTGACCAAATTTGACTTATAGTCAAATAAGGTCAACCCATGCCATTTTTTAAATTTTTGAATAAGGTTTCATGTGTCCTATTAGGTTTCTTATTGTCCTACATGTCTCAATTATCTTTCCCCTAGTCCCTGTTGAGGTCCACCATCATTGTATTAGGCTACTCAACCAAAGTAAAAGGTTGGTCAACCCTAGTAGAAGATGGTAAAAAGATAAAATTGTGTTTAAAATGTCCTAATCTGTTCCTTGACATGTTTTAATGTGTTTAAAAGTCATAAATTGATCACTTATTAGGTTTCATATGCAAAATGTGTCATTTGGCCACTTTTCTATCTTAATTAATGACTTTTATGGAATTTCAAAGCAAAATATTTATCATCAAGGTGAATCTCAATGTGGAAGAGGTAAAATCATGTCAATATCAGTTATGTGGTAGTTAAAAGTTAGTTATATGTAGGAAATGGTAGTTTTTCCTTAAAAATAGGCCCCATTTGGCACTTCTACGAACTCCTTGAGTTCAGTTGTAGCTAAAAACGTGGGTGGTGTGACTCTTCACCTCCCCATAGGAAATTCCCACATTATTTTAATATATTTCATAAAAAAAATCATTTCTAACTTATTTTCCTTTATTTTCTCTTAGCAAGCCAAATAAGGTCAAATTCAAGCACTTGGCATGGACTGTACATGTGGAGTTGAGAATAATGGTATTTAGGGTAGATATTACTTTGAGTTAAATTTAAACCATAAAAATAAATCTTATATTCATGTATCCTCCTTCAAAAACAATCACTTACACTCTAGGTAACTTTTTATGAAATTGCATTCAAGAGGGGCATAGGTTTGCATCTATTTTTTTGTGTTCAAAGATTTATGGAGATATATGATTTTGATGGAGTGTTTTAAGTTTTTAATATGCCAAATCAATGGTGTTATCATCATCCAATAATTTCTCTCTTGATGTCCTTGAGGTATATTTCCCAAAGTACACTTGTTTCTTAATTTTGCATGTCATATGTATAACCTATGTTATCTACATGTAGAAGGAGCTCCATGGGATGTTTAGTGTTATTGAATTCATGTTTGTAAAGTTTTTTCATTTAAATATCTTGTGAGAGATAAAATAAACAATCCTTTAAATATAATTTTAAATTTTCTCCTTGTTCATTGCCTTGTTAATAGAATACACTCACAATTGCTTTATACAAGAGTTCCAGGAGGTTTGTATGGAGGTTTGAATCATGAAACACATGATGGAATCCATTTTTAATCCCTGAAATAAAATTTAACATCAGTATCCTGTTTAATGTGTCAAGGTCATACAAAAATTCTAAAACTAACTTGGGAAGGTGATCAGACTGTATTGGTCTCACAGTCCCTTAATCACCAAAATAGAGATCCTTGAGCCTTTTTGGAATAATATATGCCATGAGAAAATAAGTTTATAATGATCTTGGTTATTTTTTCTAGTATCCATGTCAACATAAAATTACCATGCCAATTTTGATGGGAAAATGATAAGTGAAAGATGAGGTTTGATCACCTTGAAGTTGTCCAATAAAACACGAAATTCTGATAGTGATCACCTATAAGATGTTGATAAAAAGTGATTTTACACTTCATTTGAATAGTTTTAGATTATTAAATCAAAGGGAGACAATAAAAACGGTAAAAAATACATTAAGGATCAAATATTAAAGATAAAATGTGGAGTTTTAGGTTTTGACCACTAATGCACTTCCCCCTATCCGTACATAGGCCTAGGAATACACACCTACAACCAACATATTAGACAGTGATCCAATTTGGATTTTACATGGTGTTTTTTAGGTTAAAAGATAATAATTTTGGTATAAATTATGTGTGTGATATTAAAGGTAATTTAATATGTCTTCTCATATAAAAACTAAAGGGCTAGAGACTCCATATATGCACCTACACATGTAAATTATCACCTACATCAGTGCTAATAGGATAACGGGTAGTTTTAGGTCCAAGAGAATACATAAAATCTTGGTAAAGTGAATAATGAAGATGAAAAACATATAAATTAACTCAATATTACTATATGAGACTTAATAAACATCCATCCCGAGTTAGATCACAAGATCAACACCTATAGGGGTAGAATAACGACTGTTATGGTCAAGGTAGAGGTGTCCTAGTTAAGGACGTAAACATGAAGTGATGTTGGATTTAAGGGTTTAAAAATGAATTAAAATAATGAGTATATAATTACCAAATAAAAATTAATATAAGGTCCACACTCTCAAAATAAAGCTCAGACCATCGCCTACAGGTAGGGTCTTAAGGGTATCTCAGTCCTAACAAGCAAAAGGCCTAATCTTGAGAATGAGAGATAAATTATTACAAATGATTGAGATAAATATGGAAAAAATTATGAAGGAATTATTATATTATATTTTTAACATCTTATAAAGTGTATAATATGTTCTTAAATCTTAAAACCAAGCTCAAATAGCCTATAGGTAAGCCTAAATAGTGATTTCCTTTTAGGCAGTCATAGACCTAGTCCATGATTCCAAAAGCATAAGAAGTGTTTAAGAAATAAAATAATAGAAAATAATTTTAATATTTTATGGGAGGAATTAATGATCTGTAAATGTCATAAAAAATCTTAAATCAATCCCTAAAATGTCTAAACATAGTCTATACCCTGCCTACCCTTCCAGTCTAACTTAGTCATAAGTCTGCCTAGTAAATGTCAAGAGTTGGAAGTTATAACCTTAGAATTATGAGATAAAATTTGGTAAACATAATAATTTTTAACTTTATGAAACTATCTAATTTAAAATTTTCTAAGGCTAATATGGAAAACCCTCTCTATTTTGTCTCAAAGGAGGGGCAATTTTCCCATGCATGAAGATGATAGTTTTGAGCAAAATGATGAAATGATGAGCTAGAGCCAAATATAACCATGATTTATGATTGGATAATATGTAACACATCCATGGAGATCTATAAAACCTTACTATTATATTTTAGGTAAAACAAGGTACCCTACACTATAAAGGTTGCAGTCACCATGGTAAGGAATGGTAAGCAAGTGGCTTGGTAAGGAGGGTCATTTTCAATTTGGACCTTGGATAAGTATCCAAAGTGATTTAATCATGTTTAGGGAAATTTTAAAGATATTTTAAAACCAATAATATTATAATAAATCTATTGTAACCTCATTTTTGGGTTGAAGGTGCAAGCGGACCTATTGACAAGGTCTACACCTAGTCTCTAGATAGGGGTCATTTCCAGTCATAGATATTGAGGATCCATTTTAATTATTGAGTCATGTTTTTGGAACATATAAATAGGTGTATGAACCATTTTTTTTCAAGTAAATCAATTAATAATCCATTTTTAGCTTGAAAATGTTGACAAACCTCACATAATACATAAGGACTTGAATGCCAACTTGAAAAGCTAAGAACTTTCATGACCTTATGCAACGGACCTTGATGTGTTTATGGAAGATGGAAAAGGTACTTTAGGATACCTAAGTTTAATTTTTAGTAAATTATAATGTGCCATATTTATGAACAATCCTTTAAGGGTTAGTCCACTCAAAGCCCTTGAAAACCCTGTTTTAGGACCTGACATAAGAAATGAAGCTTAGAGTTCCTCAAAATGGATGAATTTGACCATGATTATAAAAAATAAGTTGTTTAAAACTTCATGAATATTAAATACATTGAATCATATTGTAATTAATCCATATAATTCCAGTATAAATTAGGTTTATTTGACATTTTCTTATGCTCTATAGGTACTAAAGATGATCATGGGATACCAATCACTTGGGAGGGTAACTTGGGAGGGTAACTTGGGAAATAAAACAACTCTCCATAAATTTTTAATAGATTATAAATACACATAAGTGTCCCTACTAGGTTTCTCACTTTAGCCAGTCTAAAGAGACATCTCAAGTGACATAGTGAAAAACATGTAAAATTAAGTTTGAATACCTTTTAAGGTATGTAAGATGGTGCCAAGTGTATGAAGTGCCAAAAAATGTGTCATGAGACCCATGGTATGGACTAGTTAGGAAGAATTGAAAGATTTTAGTGCCAATTGTTAAGTAAGGCTTATGGGAGAGTGATCATAGTTGCAAGTTGATGATGGTGATTATGTAAGATATTATCCATGATTAGAAAAACTCCCAATATATGTGGAGGCCCCTTTATAACTTCCTCTCATAAACACACATGAGACACTTGTCCATAACCTTCTTTGGAATGCCCAAGAAAGCCCATGATGAAGGCAATTTGACAAGAGAGAGTGATTGAAGAGATGATATGCCACACTTGTATAAAAGGCTAAGTTTAGATGGAATCATATGCAAAAAAAATTCATAACTCTCTCTATTCCATACATTATAATTTATTTTCACCTTTGGACACTTATCCTTGTGCCTTTTCAACTTCTATTTTCTCTCTTTTCTTCTAAGTTATATAAATATGAGCCATTTTGGCTATTTTAAGGGAGATCATAGTTGGTATGGTGAAGATGTACTAAAATGACATCACACTTTGTCTTTGAACATTAAATACAAGTCTAATTCTGAATTGTGAACATTTTTTCTAAGTGTGCAAGTGATAAATAGTGGATCTTAGTGATAGTATCATCTTTACTCCCTTTATCCTTCATGTTTAAGTAAGAATTCTATTTTTAATAGGTCATGTGAAGTGTGTTGATTGTTATATGCCTTTATTCAATTAGGTAATTATGTATATGGTGTGAAATCTTCCCCTAGGTTAGTTATCTTGTTGATTGTCCCATGTATGCTACATTCACATCGAAGCAATTATGTTAGAATCCTTCTATCCCTAAAATTAGTCTTGGAAAGATTTTTTATTATTATAAGTTTGATAGTTTGTGGCATATATCTTGATGGATTACCTCTTTAGTGTAGTTTTCCAATTTATTCAAAGCTTCTAACTCTTTCCCATGAACAATCATTATATTAAGAGATAGGCATTCAAATAAGAACCAAGGGAGCCAGCCCTTATAAACTAGAGATTCACCTCTCTTACAAGTTCCCCATAACTTGAGAGATGATTCAATGTTTTATAAAATTTTAGGGGATGAATAAGTGTCTTAGGGTGTATAATTTGATTCCAAGAGTCCTAGTATGCCTAGTGGGATAACTAGTCTTAATTGTTGCCATGTCAAGGTGAATGCTAGTCTTAACAAGCCAAATGTTATAAAAGTGTTTCTAATCCAAAATTTGGTGACCTCAAAATGTCAAAATATCTAGTTTTAGATCAAGTTATTCACATTATACTTCATTGTCTTCAATAGATCATATTATAGTAGAGAATTCAATCAAGTCCCTCTACCTAAACTCCTCTTGAAGAATAATATCTTGAACCATTATTAACATTCAGAGATCCCAAAAAAGAAGGTTTTTAAGAATAAGAAGTTAAGGAGATAAAATATCAAGAGGAAGAAGAAGAGATGGCTAAGAAATATCCTTTCCCATCCTTCAAAACCCAAAATCCAATTAATATTCTTGCATATGATCCTATTCCTCCCAATTCTACCAAAAGTCTCCCTAAATTCAATGGAGAAGGCCATATTACCCCATCTGAGCACATTAAGGTGATTTCAAATTTTTGAAATTTCCACAATATCACTCAAGCTAACATGACTATTAGACTACTTGTCATTTCTCTAAAGAGTAAGTCACTTTCTTGGTATAACACTTTTAAAGGTGGTTGCATTACTATTTGGGATGACTTTGGGGAGTTTTTGGTGAATAGGTTCGAGAATAAGAGTGACTAAACTTCACTAATTCACCAATGAATGTGATAAAGAGAGGTCCTAATGAATCCTTGGGATATTTCAATGAAAGGTTTTAAAGGACATGACATAGGTTGCCACCTATCATGAGGCCTCCTCTAATATTTGTATTCCCCACTTATCTCAAGGATATTGGCATTGATGTGGTAGTAATTTTGTAATCAATGGGAGGATTTAATCTACTTGATGCATATACGATAGTTATTGAGGCTGAGAATAGTTTGATATAAGATGGGAAATTACCCCCAAGAGTTTATATGCCTTCATTTTCTCATAGTTTAGTTGAAACTCCAAGTATAACACAAGTTCCCAATGCCAATGCCAAGTCTAGAACCATCTGCAAGAAGGTAGATAATGCTCTAGAAAAAGATGAAATGATTCAGTCATTGCAAGCCAATATTAAACAAGCTCAATTACATGCAAGTGTTCCATGCAATCCCTAATATTATCCTTCACAAAATTATATACCTACACCCTCATAAAACTACCAAGGAAGAGGACAAGGTCAATAAGGTTTCAATAGGTAGCCCAATGCCTATAATCCTAATTCTATTCCATTTGAAGGGCTATTGTTCTAGTCCATACTAACTTGGTTTAAGGAGGGGAACATTTGGATCAATGAGGACAATCTCAAGGACAATTTTTGTATGATGGTGGATAAAGTTGTCAAGCCTTAGTGGCACAAGAAAGAGATACTCCTCATCTCACATTAGAAGAAGCAAATCCCATTCAAAGGGATATTCATAGGGAGGGTAGCATCCAAAGTACTAGTCTTATGAACTTTCAAGAGAAAGATAACTATGTGTTTAACCAAATTAAATCAGTTATAGACAACATAAGAGCTAAAAAGAGATATTTTTGAGATGTTATAGAAGCACATCTGAATCTAAATAATGCTTCTCTAAGGCCATAAAATGTGAGTTCTACTATACTACCCTCTACTAGTCACACTCCCCATTAAAGTCAAAATGTGAGCAAGGTTGTCAAGCCTATAATGAATCAAGTTAAAACTCCCTCACTAAATTCAAGAATGAAATAAAAGGTGAATAATTCCCCTCTAAAAATTATTTATTCTTTGAAGAATACCAAGAGAAGCATAACTCTTTGGAAAGTCTTGCATATGCATGGTTAAAAGGAACCCTACAAGAGCAACTTTCAAACATCCATGTATACCCTCAAGCTCCAAGACAAAATAGTGTATCCCTTACTAATACACCAAATTTTGTCTTATAACCTTTTACTAAATCTAAAAAACCTCCACATTTTTATCTCACACTCATTGTGGGAGACAAGTTGGTTCACAATTACATTGTGGATAGTGGAGTTAGTACCACAGTTATGTCTACGATGGTTGCTGATAAGTTGGGGTTAAAGTATGAACCACATAATAAATGTGTGTTGAAACTTGATGGAACTCCAAACAAGATAGTATGGTTAGTTATAGGATTGAAAGTATTTCTACATGATTGTCCAAGTTTCCCCATTATGTAAGACATTACAGTAGTAAACCTTGCAACTCATTTTTCTATTTACTTGTCAAAAGACTTCATGACTAAAATAAGAGGGTACCTTTTTTTTTATTGGTATTTTCTACATTTTATAATAGGATATGGATCTAATGTTACCATAATAACATATCCCTTAGTGAGGTTTCATATTGAACCATATGTGGAGACAAATTTGAATAAAAATTGTGTGATTAGTGAAGAAGAAGAAGATGTCATGAGTGGTGAAGCATCCTCTCCCATTAAAGGTATTTATGATCTTTTCCTTGATTATTATGGTAATGAAACATATGATCATGATCCCTGTACATTCATAGAAGAGACTGATTTTAGAGTCTATTATATTCATGAAGAAAATACTTCTATACCTTCACTCACTAATGAAGATCATGAAATTGAAGGGATATGGGAGATTTTTTTTATGGCTCAATAAGAAATGTAGGTGTAGGGTCTGGTGTCATGTTATTATCTCCATCAAATAACCAATAATACTCTTCATATATATATTATTTCAATTTTTCTTGCAATGTGGAAAAATATGAAGGCCTAGCTCATGGCCTCCAATGGGAAAATAGAAGAGGAATCAAGAATTTGAAGGTTTATAGGGATAGTGAATTAATCATGCACCAAGTAAGAATCCAATATATAGCCAATAATTCGTTTTTAAATCCTAAAAGCATAGTATATGGGATATACTTGAATATTTTTATGCTTTCAACATATAACCTATACCAAGAGATTCAAATAAACATGTTGATAGGTTGGCTATCATAGGAGCACACTTTGACATAATTGATGATGTAAGTAGAGATAAGGATCAATCTCATGTCAATTTCATTATGATACATTCTATTATAGATAATGATGTGTCATTTAAAGTGTTTGAAAGTGATAAATACATTGCACTTTTCTTATAAAATGAGGCATAATTTTCTTCAGAGAACCAAAAAAAGTTCCATAATCAATATGAGAAGCAAGTCATTCAGCGAAAGACAAATAAGATACCTAAAGGGATAGTAATATTGGAGAGTTTTTTCAATAAATATGATCAAAGGAGGAATAAAAGGGTGAGCATGTCCAAAAAAGAAGAGAACTATGAAAGAGTCATGATCTTCAACGATAAGCTTATGAAAATTGGTAAGATATGTTCTCCATCTAAAAGGCAAGCCATTATTAAATTGTGTAAAGATTTTCATGATATATTTTCTTTGGAACAAAAGGATTTGAAAGGGTTTGATCCAATTATATCTCATCACAACATTGATTTGTAACCTAGAGATAAACTAGTTAGGCGAAAATAAAGGCCTATCAATCCCAAGATAGAGAAACTCATGAAGAAAGAGCTTACCAAATTAATTGAGTCTAGGATTATCTTTCCTATCAAGCACACTCAACTTGGGTAGCTAATATTTTACCTATCTAAAATAAGAGTGGAGAGATTAGACATTGTGTGTATTTTAGAGACATTAATAAAGTGTCTCTTAAGGATCGTTATCCACTACCTTCCATGGAAAAAATTTTGCAAGTTGTTTCAGGTTCTCAATGCTTTTCACTTCTTGATGGCTATTTAGGTTATAAAAAAATATTGGTAAATGAAGAGGATCAGTTTAAGAAAGCCTTTAATATAAAATGGGGAACCTTTACGTATATGAAGATGCCTTTTAATTTATCTGATGTTGGAGCTACCTTTTAAAAGGAAATGAACATGGATTTTAAAGGGTTGATCAATGAGATATTGCTTGTGTACCTTCATGATATAAAAATTTTATCAAAATATTATAATGATCATATGAAACATCTAAGGAAAATGTTTGATAAGTGTAGGGAGCATGGAGTGTCTCTTAATCCAAAGAAGTGCATCTTTGTTATCCATGAAGGTAAGCTATTGGGTCATATTATTTCAAAAGAAGGTTTGTCTATTGACCCTAGAAGGATTTAGGCCATCTTAGGCTTGTCTTTGCCTCTACACAAGAAAGAAATATAAAGTTTTTGGGGTAAAATAAAATTTTTAAGGAGGTTTATTCCAAGTTTTTCAACATTGGTGAAACCTATCACAGTCATGCTCAAGAAGAACCAAGATTTTTCTTAGACAAAGGAAGGTAAGAATAGATTTGAGGAAATAAAACAAGCAATTACATAATCTATTACTCTATTAAACCCAAACTTTTCCAAAGATTTCATACTCTATACCTTTTCTAATCTTGATACAATCTTAGTTGTGCTTATGAAAAATAATGATGATGAAATAGAGTAACCAATTACATTATTTAGCCAAGGATTGGAAGACTATGAGGTCAAGTATACATTTTTTGAGAAACAAGTTCTAGCTATGATAAGAGGATTGGAAAAATTTAGGTACATGGTTTCAAAAAATAAGATACATGTCATGGTATCTTATCCTAGCATGAAGGAGTATCTTATAAACAAAGATCTCAATGAAAAGAGAGTTAGGTGTATTACAAAGGTAATGGAGTATGATGTTGATATCAAGGTAACAAACTTAGTGAGAGGGAAGGAGTTATGTGAGCACTTAGATTCAAACCTTCAAGGGCCAAAATAAGAAGTCTTGTTAAATCAAGATCATCCCCAATTAGCTGACCACATGCCAATTAAAATTTAAACACAAGACATCATTAGCTTCCTCCAAAATAGTGAGTGTCCCAGTGGCTTGAAAAAGTCTCAAAGAAGGTGTTTTAGATTGAAAACCATTATTTATTGTCTTGTATATGGTATTCTCTTCCAAAAATATGTCAATGGTGTGTTATTAAGGTGTGTGAACAATGATTAGTTTGTTATGTTATTGAAAAAGTTTCAAAATGGTGTAAATGGAGGCTATTTCTCCCATAAAACAATATCTACAAAGATAATGAAGGATGGATATTATTGGCCTATATTTTTCAAGGATTGCTACAATTGGGCGAAGATGTGTCCTCAATGTGCCTTCTTTGTATACAAACAAAATATTGCATCCCTTCCATTGAATCATATTCAAGTAGACCAACCATTAATGTAATGGGACCTTGATTTAATTGATATGATCAACCCTCCATCAAGTTATAGACACAAGTGGATATTGACTACAACTTAATACTTCACAAGGTGGCTAGAGGTTATTACATTAAAAGAGTCAAGTGTAAATTCTATTTTGAATTTATATGCTAGCATCATAATAAGGTTTGGAGTTCCCTACACTACAATTTATGATAATGCACTTTCTTTTATGAGTACTAACACCTTTGATTGGGTAAATAGGAATGGAGTTTACTTGAGAAATTCATCCAACTATTACCCTCAAGGTAATAAATTGGCTAATTCTACCAATAATAATCTCATCAAGATTATCAAAAAGACATTGGAGAACAATCAAAGGGCATGGTACATCAATTTGAAGACATCCCTATGGGCTAATAGGATCACTCCCAAGAGTTCAATTGGAAATTCTCCTTTCGTGCTCATTTATGGAAGAGAACTTAGATTATCCATATCTTAAGAACTACCTACTATATAACTTGCACATTAGTTGGAGCTACTTGAGAATACTCCAATGGAGGCTAGATTCAGAGAACTAATGCAGTTGCAAGAAGTAAGGGACAATGTATATAAGATTATGGAACACCACCAAGTGATCATGAATAAGTATTTTGACAAGAGATAAACTATAATAGTGTTCAAATAAGGTGACTTAGTTTTGAAATGGGATGAGGATATAGCAAAACTAGGTAGACATAAAAAGTTTGATGCCTTTTGGAGTGGTCCTTACATCATTAGCAAGTGCAAGCAAAACAATTATTTTCATCTATTGAAAATAAATGGGTAATATTTTCCTATCCCTATGAATGGGATACATATAAATGTTTGTTATTAGTCATTTTGAGGTCCATTTTTTAAATAGTAGCATAGTTGTGTACTTTTCATACTTTGGTTGTGTTCTCTAAATGTTCTAATTGAACACATGTGTCTTTACCTTAAGGTGTATATATTGTGTGTGTGTGTTTTAATTGTTTTTGGTGTGTCATTAAAAGTAATTTGAGTGTTAATTAGGTGTTAGAGGAATTCCATGGTCCAATAGATAGGATGAGGCTATCATTCTTTAACACAATCAAACATGTTACCCCAAAGAGTTACCAAGAATATTGATCAAATTTGGCTTCTATTCAAATTAGGTCAACCCATACTATTTTCTAAAATTTTTAATAATGTTTCATGTGTCCTATGAGTTTTATTTGTATCTTACATGTCTCACTTATCCTTCCCCTAGTCCTTGTTGAGGTCCACCCTCCTTGTATTAGGCTAGTCAACAAAAGTCAAAGGTTGGTCAACCCTAGCTGAAGATGGTGAAAGGATAAAATTATTTTGAAAATGTCTTAATGTGGTCCTTGACATGTTTTAATGTGTTTAAAAGTCATAAATTAATCTCTTGCTAGGTTTCATATGTAAAAGGTGTCATTTGGCAACTTTTCTAGCTTAATTAATGACATTTAAGGACTTTCAAAGCAAAATATTTGTCACCAAGGCAAATATCAACATGGAGGATGTCAAATCATAACAATATCATTCAAGTGATACTTAAAAGTCTTTTATATGTAGGAAATGGTAGTTTTACCTTAAAAATAGGTCCCTTTGGGCACTTATACAGACTCCTTGAGTATAGTTGTAGCTAAAAACGTGGGTGGTATGACTCTTCACCTCCCCAAATGATATTTAAACATTTATTTTTTATATATTGCATAAAAAAGTTCAAGCACTTGACATGAGTTGTACAAGTGGAGTTGAGAATAATGGTCTTGGGGGTGGATATTAATCTTATTTAAATTCACATCCATAATAATAACTCTTATATTAATGGCTCCTCCTTCATGAATAAACACTTACACTCTAAGCAACTTTTTATGAAATTGCATTCAAAAGGGGCATATGTTTCCATCTATTTATTGTCTTGAGAGATTAATAGAGATATATGATTTTGATGGAGTGTTTATAGGTTGGAATAAGCCCTATATACAGTATTTTAATCATCCAACACTTTTTCTCTTGATGTACTTGAGGGAGATTTACCAAAGTACACTTGTTTCTCATGTTTGCATGTCAGATGTATAACCTGTGTTATCTCAACATAGAAGGAGATATATGGGATGTTTAGTGTGCATAAATTCATGTTTTAAATTTTTTTTTATTAAATTATCTTGTGATATATCAATTAAACACTCCTTCAAATCTAATTATCCATTTTTAACTTGTTCACAACCTTGTCAATAGAATAAACTCACAGTTGCTTTATACAAGAGCTCCAGGAGGTTTATACGGAGGTATGAATCATGAAACACATGATGGAATCCATTTTGAATCCCTATCATAAAAGGTTACATGATAATCTTTTTCAAGGTTTCAAGGTAGTACAAAAAGTCTAAAACCAACTTGGGAAGGTGATTAGACTGTATTGGTCTCACTATCCCTAAATCACTAAAAAGAGATCCTTGAGCCCTTTAGAAAAAAATATGCCACAAAAAAATAATTTTATAATGATATTTGTTGTTTGGTCTAGTATAACTATCAAATTAAAATTCCCATCCCAATTTGAGGGGGAAAAGTTGTCCAAGAAAACACTGAATTCTAATAGTGATCACCTACAAGATGTTAATAAAAAGTGATTTTGTAGTTCATTTGGAAAGTTATAGACTAGGAAATGAAAGGGATAAAATAAAAAATTATCCAAAAGAAATTAAAGATCATAGATGATATATAAAATGTGTATTTTTAGGTTTTAACTAGTAATGCACTTCCCTCTATCTGTACATAGGCCTAGGAATACACACCTACAACCAACATATTAGACAGTGATAAAACATGGCTTTTAAATGGTGTTTTTAGTATTAAAAGTTAATAATGTTGGTTAAAATCAGGTGTGTGGTATTAAATTTAATCTTATAGGTCTTCTCACATCAAAACTAAAGGGTTAGAGACTCCATATATGCACATACAATCCTATAAATTGTCACCTACAGTAGTGTTGATAGGACAGTGGGCAATTTTAGGTCCAAGAGGGAAGATAAAATCTTGGTAAAGTGAATAATGAAGATTAAAAAAGTATAATTTAACTAAATAGGATTGTGTGAGACTTCATAAACATCCATCTTGAGTTAGATCACAAGATCAACACCTATAGGGGCAAAATAATGACTATTATAGTTAAGGCAAAGGTGTCCTAGTTAAGGACCTAAACATGAATTAATGTTAGCTTGAAGGGTTTAAAAATGAATGAAAATAATGGGGATGATATCATAACCTAATAAGAATTAATATAAGGTCCAAACTCACAAAAAAAAAGCTTAGACCATCACCTACATGAAGGGTCTTAAGGGTATCTCAGTCCAAACAAGTAGAAGGCCTAATCTTGGGAATGAGAGATGAATTAGTGTAGGGGATGGAGATAAATTTGGAAAATTTGATGAAATACCACTTATTTGATATTTTTAACATCATATAAAGTGTATATTGTGTTATTAAAGCCTAAAACCAAGATCAAATAGCTTATAGGGAAGCCTAAATAATGATTTCCTTTTAGGTAGTCACAGACCTAGTCCATGATTCCAAAAGAATAAGAAGTTTTTAAGATATCATAGACAAGAAAATAGTTTTAATATTGTATGTGATGAATTAATGATCTGTACATGTCATAAACAATCTTAAATCAATCCTTAAAACCTCTAAACATAGTCTACACCCTACATACCCTTCCAATCTACCTTAGTCATAAGTCTACCTAGAAAATGTCAAGAGTTGGAATTAGGAGTTAAAATTTAGTAAAAAACATAATTTGGACACAAAGGAAAAATTTTAATTTCAAATTTTCCAATGATAATAGGTCATACACTCTCTATTTTGTCTCAAAGGAGGGGTAGTTTTCTCATGCATGAAGATGATGGTTTTGAGAAAAATGATGAGCCATATGCCAAGATAACCATGATTGATTATTGGAGAAGATGTATCACATCCATGAAGTTATAAAAAACATTTCTATGATATTTGAGGGAAAATAGGGTACCCTACACTACAAAGGTTACAGTTACCATGGCAAGGAATGGTAAGCAAGTGGCTTGGTAAGGAGGGTCATTTTCAATTTAGACCTTCGATAAGTATCTAAAGGTATTTTATAATGTTTATGGAAATATTGAAGATTTTTTAAACCCCATAATATGAAAATAAATATATTATAACCTCATTTTTGAGTCAAAGGTGTAAGCAGACCTATTGACAAGGTCTAGGCCTAGTATCTAAATAGGGGTCATTTCCATTTCTAACTATTAATGAGCTCTTAAAATTATTTATGAATGTTTTTGGAACATATGAAGAGGTATATGAACAATTTTTTCAAGGAAATCAATTAAAACTCCATTTTGAGCTTGAAAACGTTCATAGACCTCATAGAATACACAAGAAAGACTTGAATGCCAAGTTGAAAAACTCAAAACATTCATGACCTTATGCATGGGACCTTGAGGTGTTTATTGAAGATGGAGAGGGTCCATAAAGATCCCTAAGTGTAATTTTGTGGAAATTATAATGTGACATATTTATGAACAATCCTTTAAGGGCTAGTGCACTCAAAACCCTTGAAAACCCTATTTTAGGACCCGATGTAAGAAATGATGCTTAAAGTGCCTCAAAATGGATGAGTTTGACCATGAGTATAAAAGATAAGTTGTTTAAAAATTAATGAAGATAAAATGTTTGGAATCATATTGTATTTATGCATATATATCAAGAAAAAGGTAGGTTTATTTGACATTTTCTTGCATTTTGAATCTCCTAAAGATGACCATGGGATACCAATCACTTAGGAGGGTAACATGGGACTTGAAATTACTATCCATACAATTTTTAGAGATTTTAAATAATCACAAGTGTTCCTAATAGGTCTCTCACTTTATCCAATCTAAAGTGACATCTTAAGTGACATAGTTAAAATCATGGATACTTAAGTTTGATGGGCTTTTAAGGTATGTCTAATGGTGCCAAGTGTATGAAGTGACACACCATGTCTCATGAGACCCATGGTATGGAATAGTTAGGAAGAATTGAAAGATGCTAGTGCCAATTTTCAAGTAAGGCCTATGGGAGAGTGATCATGGTTGCAAGGTGATGATGGTGATTTTTAACTTCATGAGACACTTGTCCATAACCCTCTTTGGAATGCCCAATAAATCCCATGATGAAGGTAGTTTCACAAGAGAGAGAGAGAGAGAGAGATTGAAGAGATGATACACCACACTTGGAGAAGAGGCTAATTTTATATGTAATGATATGTAAATAAATTTCATAACTCCTTTTCCACCTCACTTCCATACATTGTAACTAATTTTCAGCTTTGGACACTTGTCCTTATGCCTCTTCAACTTCTCTTTTCTCTCTCTTCTTCCAAGTTATATAAATGTGAGTCATTTTAGCTGTTGTAAGGGAGATCATAGTTGGTATGGTGAATCCATGATAAAATTACATCACACTTTGTCTTTGAACATTGAATACAAGTCTAACTCTAAATTGTGAACATTTTGCCTAGGTGTGTGAGTGATGAATAGTGGAGATAAGTTATAGTATCATCCTCACTCCATTTATCCTTCATTTTTAAGCAAGAGTTCCAATTTTAATATGTCATATGAAGTGTGTTGATTATACTAGGACTTTATTCAATAAAAAAATGTCCCTATGGTGTGAAATATACCCCTAGGTTAGTTATCTTAATTATTGTCCCATGTATTCTACCTTCACATTGAAGCAATTATGTTAATATCCTTCTATCCCTAGAATTGGTCTTAGAAAGCTTTGTGCTTAGTATAAGTTTCATATTCTATGGTATATATCTTGGTGGATCACCTCTTTAGTTTAGTTTTCCAATTTATGCAAATATTCTAACTCTTTCCTATGAACAAGCATTAGTTTAGGATATAGGCATTCAAAGAATAATCTAGGGAGCTAGCCCTTATAAAATAGAGACTCATCTCTCTGCCAAGTTCTCCACAACTTGAGAGATGATTAAATGTTACATAAAATTTTAGGATATGAATAAAGTGTCCTAGGGTGCACAATTTGATGCTAATAGTTACCTTTATAGGGATGTTTAGTGCTTAAGATATTTGATTTTATTTTTTGGTAGTTATTATATGTGAATAGATATCCTTTTATCTAATCAAGCACCCTTATGAATCCACTTATCCATTTACTACAAAATTTTCTTTGAAGAAAATTAAATCTTTTTAAAATGTTTTCAAATTAATGGTATGACCTAACTAATGGCCTTATGTTTGGTTTACCTATCTTGTAACTTCCTTTCTAAACTTAATTAAACTATTTGATGTATTTTTATCTAGTTGTCTTATATGAGCTATCTCTATAATATGATTGTACCCTATGATGATAAGTTTTTCCTAGTGGTTTTTATGTGTTACAATGCAAATAATATATTATAAAAACATTCTCACCTAAGAAAACAAAAAAAATCATTAAATAATATCTTAACTACATGGTGAAACTCAACATCCAGTCACATTTGTAGCTAAACAATAAAGATTAAAGATAATATGGCTTAAACCTCTAGTTATTTATACTTCCTAGTAATATGGTTCCCTTTAAAATTTCAACACTATGGTACCTTATTGTGATACTTCATGATTTATATAGGGTCTTTTCCATCTAATGTGCAACTTTCTTGGGAATGCTCTAAAGCTACTTTCATAAAATAATATTGTTTGCTTTGGATAAAATTGCTTAGATCACAAGTTGTGATCATTCCATGCTTTCTGAATATGTTTATTAATCTATTGTATCCATTTTTCCCTTTGTCTATTTTATTCTATCTTTTTAAAATCCATCAACCATAAATTTAATGAATATTGATATCCTAATCTCATAACCTTCACAATGTATAAAATAGGAATAATACATTCCATATGCATTACTACCTCAAGGACCTATACTAATTGAAATGGAGTGAACCCTATAGCTCTCATGTGTTGTGTTCTATAGGTCCACATAATCACATGAATTCAGTCTTCCAAATCATCCCTTTGAACATTATAATTTTTTGTTAACATCTTCCCCAAGACTTTATTAGACTCTTCTACCTATTCATTTTCCTTCAAATGATAAGTCATGTTTTTATGGTGTGCTATCATGAAATCCTTAGTGAAAGTGTTGATAGTAATATTTAATAAATGCATGCCTCTATCACTTACCAGATTAAATAGACATCTAAACCTCATGATGATGTTTTTATATTAAAATTTAGTAGCATCTTTTACACTACAACTTGGAGTGGCAGCTATTTCCACCCATTTAGTGAAATAATTTAGCATAGTAAAAATATATTTAGCATGACTGCACTTAGTTGGAGGCACTATAGGTCTAAAAAAAACAATTTTGCATTGTTCAAATGGTTGTTACACAAACACGGGTAACAAAGGCATTTCATCATGATGGTTTGGGTTGTCCATTATTTGATAGAAATTAGAGTGTTTAACAACTTTATGGACATCCTAAAATAACTTATACCACCAAAGAGCACCTTTTATTATTTTTATTATATTGTCTTCTCCTATGAAATGTCCTCTAATAGTTCTTTGATGAGCCTCTTGGATAAGTTGTGGTTTCTTATGATCTAGAGATACTCTGCATAATACATCATATTTACCAAGCTTGTACAAGAATTCATTAATAAGGCTATATGGTATGACTTGGATAACCATTTGATTCTTATCCCATTAAATGTAGTGCATAAGAAAAGTTCCTTGTTCTAATAAATTTTCAATGTATTCCATATCATCAAAAACTATAAAACTTCTAGATAAATGCACATCAAGGGATTCATCTTCAAGTTCCTCTGGTTCCTCCCCATTGTGAATTATATAAAGGTGATCTAGCCCCACATACTCTTGTCCTATATTAACATTAATTTGGAATTTAAATTCCTAAAAGAGAATTAACTATCTTGATATATGTCCTCCCAACATTGGCTTACTAACTAGGTATCATAATTAATGTTAAGCCAAGACAAGAGAATACTAATACTTTTGTAATGCAATCATAATTAATTCTAAGCAAGGATAATATAATGCTATCATAATTAATGTTAACATTAATTATTTGTATATGTCCTCCCAATAAGTAATGTTGAAACTTTTGTAATGCAAATACCATGGCTAGTGATTCTCTTTCTATGGTCATGTAATTTGTTTTTATGGCTAATATCATCCTTTTGGTAAAATTTATCAAGTATTCTAACCCACCTTAGCTTGGTTGTGCTGAAAAAACTCCTAATATTATTCCATAAGCATCCACATGTACATATAATAGCTTATTCTAGTCATGAAAAACTAAGATCGATGTGTTACCAATATTTACTTTAAATCAATAAATGATATTTGAGAGTTTGGTGTCCATTAAAATTTGGTATCCTTACACATTAATTTCTCCATAGACATAGATATAGTTTCATAACATTTTATATAATTTTTATAATATCCAATATGACCAAGGAAGCTGTGAACTTTAGTTGAGTTAGTAGGAGGTGGAATTCCTACTATAACATCAATTTTACATGGGTTAACCAAAATAACATTATTACACATAAGATGGCCTAGTAAGACACTAAAAGGTGTAAATAATAAAATCTTTTTAAAAATTAAATCTTTTTGAAAATCTTGACATCACTCTAACATCAATCTTAGTTTTTACAAGAATTATTTAAATAGAGAAAATATAGACCAATCATCCAAATAGACTTTTAGAAAATCTTGAATGAAATTTTTGAATGGATTCACCACAAATTTAGAAAATATAATAGGTTAATTTTTTAAACCAAATGGCATTAACTTGTATGAAAATTATCCCCATTCAATAGTTAAGGTGGTCTTAGATTGATCTTTGGTAATCAGAATCTAGTGATATCCATTGAAACCATTTATAAATGAATATACTTCATGTCCATCCATAGATTCAAGGACTTCATCTATAAAATGAATTTGAAATGGATCATTAATGTAAGTTTCATTAAGTGTGTATTAGTCCCCACACACCCAAATTTATCCTATTTTCTTAGGTTTAACAACCATGAGACTCACCTACTCTACATTTTCAACTAGATAAATGATTCCAACTTCTTTCATTTGATCAACTTTAGCTTTTACATTGATCTTGATATTAGGATTGAGACTATAAGGTAGCTTTTCGATAGGGCACACACACCCTTTTAATTCTCTATACATTTCTCCTATATTTAGATCTATGCCTTTCACCTTTTATAATTTACTTGGAAACACATCTTGATAACCCCTTAATAACTACAAGGCCTCAAAGATTTTCTCTTGTCCCTAATAATCTCCCACTAATTCAAGCTTATAGGGTGACTCTATTCCAATATTTATTTCAATATTTCTTAAAATTTATTGATATATATTGTCAAATACACTTGGAAAATTATCTTGAAAAATGTATTTGCCTTCACATTGTAGAATGTTGATGTTTCATAAATTTTCCTCTTCCATTTGCTCTATGTTTAGAATTAGTTTGGGTTCATCTTCACATTATGGATAAAATAAATATTCTATATTGAGATATCCATCATTGTCAATATCACTTGATTCTATCAAATCATTGATCAATCTATTATATTAATGAAGAATAAATTGGTATTTTTAATTGGATTTGTAATTGTGCAGTATAGATCCAAGTCCTATACAACCTCCTGATGAGATGATGATTCAACTATAGTTTCTAAATATTCTACTCATCCATGAAATATAATTTTTTTAATTTTATATAAGGCATTATGTACTAGTGTATTATCATCTTCAAACATAAAAGTTTGAATGAAATCTTGTCGAATTTTCACCCAATGTTTAGATTCCCTTCTACACTCTTTATGCTTATGCCAAGATTTTAGTAGAGGGTCAATGGTGTGGTTGAATATGTGCATCCAATATCATGGTTATACTTCTTGTGTGGTTTATATATCCACACAATGATGGATGTGTAATTCTAGACATTGACCTTATTAAAAGAAAGGCTATTCTAATTTGACACTAGTTAATAGTTGAAACCATGCACATAATATTTCATGTATTTCCTTCCATTATATTTTTAAATATTTTTGTATTTAATACCATGTCATAATAATTCATTTCAATGAATAATTGAGTGCATTAACTCATTGATCCACTTATGGTACATAGTGTTCAAGCCTCATATATCAATGGATTGAGATCCTTTATCACAAATTATTGAGGTATTTGGTGTTATGCAATGAAAACCATGCATAAATGTCATTAGTCATAATCCATATAAGAGTAATTAAATATATGTGATTCTAAGTCATCAGTAATAGATGATGTGGATTACCAAGGTAGAATAGCTTATAGAGTTGGTTTAGTATAGTTAGTCATAGTTGCACTGGTATTATATAAGAAATCTACTTTAGATCCTATTAGAGAGTGCACTGAAGGAGAAAAAATATTCAATGTCAACCTACCTATTCAGATAATTTTTTATAATAGGTTTGAATACTATTAATTGTTCTTGATGCAAGTACCTAGTTTTTAATTTTGACACTCTATAAATCATACCTCATTTTACCTTTCATTTGTACCCAATTTAAACCAAATATTGTGTCGATAAGCATAACGAATCTCTTTTGGGATGATATATGACTTTTAATCTAACTCACTTAGGGCTATGACCATTATTTTATCTTTATGATGTGTTTTTAACTAATTGTGCATAGTATTGATGGTTATTTGGCTATCATAGGTCTATTTATTATTGATTAAGGTAGGGTGTTGAGTGTCTATTATCTTCATGTCAATGACCTAAAATTACCCTCACAAGATGAACTTAGCCACTTAAATTTTAACATCTTCTAACCTACCAATGGTTTTGACTCTACCATGATCTACCAAACATAGTGTTACTGGATTATAACTCAATGTTCGTTGACCAATGGATTCTCATGTTGATCAGGGAATAATATTAACTATGATTCAAAAATAAAAAACTACATTTAAAATTTAATATCCAACCAATTAAATATCCATTCATGAATCCACATCCTAAGGGTTATGGGTCTTGACATACCAACCTAATTTATTGGCCCTTGTTAGTCCTCACCGCACACTCTCTAAGAGATTGTGTAGCAAGTTAGTGGCATTATGGGATATATCCTCATTGCATAGTTTACTAAGTAGTTTAATCATATCTATTAAATTATTTATAACACCCTCTTGCTTCATTATCATAATAATTTTCCCATACATTTTATCATCAATAACTATGTTATCATCCATAGAAACTAGTTTCTATTGTATTTCTTATAATACCTATGTAGATTTATATATTAAAATTTTCTATAGCAATATCAGGGTATTTATCCCACAAAAATTTTCTAATTCCATGGTCATGAGACATTTGTAAATGAGGTAACCCTTATTCATCTCTTTGTTACCTTGTGATGTCTTGCACAAATGCATTTTATTTTGGCTACACATTGATCATCTTTACATAACATACTAGCTTCTTTTGTCTTTATTTTTCCAAAATTGGGTAATATTCTATTTCATGTTTACCATAAACCCTATAGTATACACAATATGCTTGTATTTAAGGGTTGGTGGGGTAGTTCTTGTTGAGGTCAACATATCTTGATTTCTAAAAACGGGGACCCTTGTTTTAAATTTTTTTAAATTTGTGCTTTGAATTGAAAATGACACTTAGTAAAAGTTATTTATTTGTAGATCATTCACACCTATTTTTATTTTATCTTGATCAAAATGTCTTTATTTGATCTTTTTCTTATTTTTTCTATTGTTGCTAATGGTTGCTTCATCTGTTTTCAAGAAGTAGGTTTAATGGAGTCTCAAGTGGATGAATAATGTTTAAGGTTTCATACTTCAAATGATAATTTGACCCTTTGAATAATCATTCATATTTATGGTTTTATTTAATTCATAATTAAATAATATTAAAACCTAGGGTTTTATACCTTAAAATGTCTTTTAACCTAAGACCTTTTTAATTTGACTTTAAATTTACGTGGGTTCTTTTTATTTAAAATTACGTGTGAACACTTTATAGATGCTCAAAACTTAGTTCATATATATTATCCTAAGGTTTTAATCATGTTTATTAACATGAATAAATCCTTAGTCTAAGATTTTATGTCAAAGTTATCTATATTCCATGAAACCCCTAAGTTTATTTTAAGACCCACCTAGACTAATTAAACCTGAGACGCTTTGTTATATTTTATACTTAGTCTAAATTTTATCCTAACCTTTAATTTTATTTATCAATACAACTAAAACCTTAGTATAAAACTTTATCCTAAGTGATATACATTCCCTAAGCCTTATTTTATTTTGTCTACAGGAATAGAGGGAACCAATAAAGGAATAATAAGTGATGAGATCTTAGAGATAAATTAAAAGATCTATGGTTTATGAGGATGATTAAAAGTAAATAAGTCAAATAGCTAGATTGATTATCTACATTTGATTGTTAAAATATATCTAATAGTGTGAGGTGGAGGTTGAAAAGTCAAAATCCCAGTGAGCAAGTGTAGAGATGACAAATGTCATGCCCATAATAGATAGATTAAATATTGAGCACTATCTTAATGATATATGGTATGTGGTCAAGCATACACATTTTGATTAATGGTGAGAATTTAGTTAAAACTTTAATGAAGCCTTGGGAAGAGAAAAAAAGGTGACAAGTGTCACCACCATGAATATTGAGTCACAAGATCAATGGTGTGTGGAGAAAAAGGTAAAACCCTAAGGACCTACATCGATGGTGCACATTGATCTATGAAATAAAAATCCAATTATGCATATTCAAAGTTGATATTTTAAATAAACCAACTCTAGTGATAGCTAAAAGAATCAAAAAGGATTGCATAAGTGACAAATGGAAAAATATCAGACACTAAGCACAATATATGACCAATAGCATTAGACCTTCTGGATCAAAATCAATGGTTCAAAGTGAGGTATAATATTGAATTATTTTATACCTAATTAAATGTTGACATATGTCTTAAAGGACAAATAGTCAGTTTTTAAATATTAATGAGTTGTGTGACATGGCAGAGCCACATAAACACTAAGTCAAATTATGAGATCTTGTGGACCTAAAAAGGCAAAGGTATAAATACAATCTCTAAATGTAAATCTAAGTCATGAAGCTCTCAATTCAAAATCTAATGTTTCCTTTAAATCTCTATATGAACCTATTTGAACTCTAAAAAAAAAACTTATCATGTACAAAATCCCTAGTTTGACTCTATGTTCATTTCAATCAAGCTAAAGAGAATTAAATTATGATCTAGGAAAGGATCATTTATTCTAAAGTTGAATTCTAGACCATTAATGAGAAATTCAATAAAAAATATAGTAATGATATCTCAAAAAGGTGTCTCCAAGGAGGATGTAGAGCTATATTTAACCTCAAATGCTAAATAAAGGGTTTTTAGAGACACATAATTCATTTCTAGTGATTTAAATACTAGGGACAACAATTGGTCAAAGATATTTTATACCATTGAGAAATATTCTACCATCACCAACAAAGAGGATAAGAATATATTTTCTAGGAGGCTATACTATGATATATTTTCCATCTAGATGATGGGTCTTTATTATGCATCATCTAAACCCAAGTTACTCCATTGTATCGATATCATTGCTATAATTTTTAAGGAAGGTAAAATAGATAAAGGCTAGATAATCAATGAACAAACTCATATAAATGTGGCATATATCTCTATTTTAGTCTTTAATAATTATTATAAACTACACAAACCACATATTAACCTATATTCTATCAATCTCTAGGCCAAAGATAATGATTTGAAAGACATCCTTACCATGTGGTTATATTTTCGAAACCAAGTCTTTTCTAACTTCAGTAATAACATCCTAATTAGTTAATTCAGAATAGGAATAATAATTATCTTGACAATGTTGAAAAAAATATGTGTAAATGCCACCACAACATATGTTGATCCTATTTGGGTGCCAATTGTCCATTTCATGGTTAAAAAGTGCATTACCCCTCCTCTAAGTGAAATAATTAGCATTTCTCTAAGTAGGAAAATCTATGACATCAAAAAGAAGAAGGAAACCCATTTTTACATAATGTCTTACCTCTTGGATGCTCTCTATACCACTACCAAGATACTAAATCAAAGGGAATGGTCACCTAATAGAACACAAATAGTTTTACAATACAATTACAAGCTACATATATTCAAGTATAGGGATCACATTTAATTCATACATGATTGTGTTTATCCATCCCTTAATGAATCCATCATTGGTCATCCCATGGGAAGAGTCAGCCCACTCATCAGGAAGTATGTTCAAACTATGGGTCATATCTTGTTATACTCAGATTATAAAATTATTAACATTAAAGGGACCTAATACACTACCATCAGGCTACCCATCCATGCACCAAATAGACTATCAAAATAAGAGGTGTCTTATCAACTATTTCATGGTATAGATGGTCTTTATAACACCAATAGAAAAGACCTCCTCCATAATTTCCCCATCACTATTAGTAAGACCATTTTCAAGCAATGGGACAACATTGAGGTAGCCTCCAAACATAGGACTTCATTTAATTTGAAAATATATGAGCTAAAATAGTGAGACCTTTATGGGAGATTCAAGGAGAATTTTAAGGGTAAACAATATTCTATGTGTGTCCTATGATCATCATCCTAGTGCTTATGATCCCATTTACACCAAGGCATCCATCTACTCTTAGATCATAAGATCGCTAAAGGAACATAACCTTATATCTAAGCCTAGACTAGAAAGGAACCCGAAAGGATATGATAGGTGGGAACTTGGGCCTAGGTAGTACCATTTATTGAATAGTTCACCTACTATACCTCCATCAACACAACCATAAGTAGATCACAAACTTGATGCATAATTTGAGCAAAGACCATAGGAAAGAAGACCTCATGAGATAACTTATTCTTCATTAGTCCTTGACTTATCAAAGGTAGGAGAGTAAGAATTACCATAAAAGGAAGTAAAAACCATAACATTAGATCTTAATGAGAGATAGAAGATGCACTCAAAATTCTATCAATAGCTAATGAGTCAGAATATAAATATGAAGAAACAAAGGATCAAGAGACTAAGGAAGAAAAAGGGAAGGAAGTTTTAGACTTAGTTCCTATGGATACCCCCAAAAAAAAGGCTAAGATGGATATTTTTCTTAGAGAAAATAATCCCAAAGTGACCTTTACACATCCTTTAAGTGAAGTTAATTTATTTAGTGAAGAAAAATTGATATATTTTCCAACTATTCTAGAATGGTTCATTTATGGACCTAGATTATAGAAAGTCCCTACTTAGCATCATCCTTGGGCTATGATACAAGCCATCAACATCCATGTGCATGAAGAGATCAAGACATGGATTATGGATTTGCTAAAGGAAGATAAAATAAGATTGGATGACCTAGGCAAAATAGGTGGAACAAAAAAGAGATGTCATAGCCTCACATGTGACTCAGTCTAAAGTAGCAATCAAATTTGATCCAAAAACTACTGTACTATAGAGAGTAATAGAGAAGGTCATGGTAGGTGGTCATGAGATCACATACTAGAAATTAGAACAATTGACCAGTTTGAATCTATTAGTAGGACAAAAACCTAGTGAGAATCCTATATTTGAGGAGAATTTACTTGAATTAGCCCAAACATAATTAACATAATTACAAGATACCCTCAAGGGATTTCGATAGAAAAAGGAGAATTTGGAAAATTAGGCTATCTTGTTAGTCCTAGATGTAATGATCTAAATGTTTGAATAAAATTTATTTGACATGTTTAATTATTTAATGTTAATAAAGTCTAGGTAGTGTGTATTAAGCCAATACTATACTCTAGCCATGAACCTAGTTCACCAATGTCAAAACTCAAGAGGCAAAGTAAAGTATTTGATCAACATGTTTATAGAGGATAAGATACTTGATTTCAAAATAATCAACTTGGCTCATCTAAACACAACCATGTGTTTATTAATAGACAAGGTCAAGAGTCTGATCTAGTGGTCCAAAAGCCTTGAAGATCTTTCTAAGGTTGAAATATAATAATAAAAAAAGATAGATCATATATTGGGTCATATAATCAAGGATACCATTACACTTAGCTCAATTTTCCTAATAACTAATGATGAATTCGAACATAGAACCACCCAAGTCATGTATGAATTGAGAATTTAGAGCCAAGGTAAAATAGGAGTTGATAACACAAAGATCATGAACATGATCTTTACTATAGAGGAGAAGATTGTAGAGGCCAAGAGCATAAAAGAAGAATTAGAAAGGACTAGAAAATATCTTAAAATCTTGGTAGATCAAGAGGATGAAATATTCATGGAGTCTATTGTCAATCTAAAGTTAATTGATGACCAACATGGAAAGGTAATAAATATTTTACAACAAAAATATTGGACTTCAGTAGCAAGATGACCTCAAAGTTGAATTTGTGGATTAAAGCATATTATTTTTCTAATGGAACATGTTTATATTTTCAAAAAGAATATTATTTTATAGAATCATGTGCAAATTTATAAATCACATTACTTATAAGTTAGTCTATTTATGAAAGGTCATAATTATGGATCATTGTATAAGGGATAATTATCCCTAACACTTGTACATTTGTAATTTGACATGGCTGACCGAAATACCTCCTTAGCATTCTATAAAAGATGTATTGTCATTTGTAAAAGAGAGAGAGTTTTGAGCAAGAATACTTATTCTAATTTTGGATAAATTGATGCCAACATGGAATTATAAAATTTTTGTCTCCTTTATTTGTTTAAATTATTATCATGGCTCCTCTCTTAATTTTATAGTTTACAATTAAGATTTGAATGGTTCTTATTGATTCTTAATGTTGATTTCCCATATGTAGAGTTGTTGACTTGTGTTAATTCTAAGTTGACTAAATGATCTTAGGTTCATTTTAGTTTTTATTCTCTTCTTGTAGATGTGGTTATGATATTTACTTATAGGAGTAAATATTCAAAGTTAACCAAGTTCTTATTTGCATTCTTTCATTTCCTCAAATGCTTGCCTGATGTGTAGTAGGATTTGAGCTTATATTGTTTCATGATATAGATTGGTTTTAAATTAATATTTGGATGATATTTAAACTTTGTCATAATATCTATGTTAAATATCAAAAAGATCAACATGTTCCTTCTATACCCTACCCTTACTTTTGATTTTTCTTTGATCCATTCACTCTAGATTAACTTCATTGTGAATATCCATCTTAGCTTAGACTTAGATTTAGTTATTTGAGAATAATTCACTTTAATTAGTAAAGATTGATTTCATTTTCATTAATATTAACTATCAGGCCATAGTTGCTCCCAACAACAAAACTTTATAAATATTATAAAATAGTTCACTTGTTCTACTAATATTCCACCAAAGATAACAAGATTATCACATCATGAAAATCATGCATTGGATTCTCTAAATTCATAAATGAGTGGTGTTTTTTTAAACACTTACAAAACCATATATAATACACATACATGCATCAATAGGAGAACATGTTCCATTGGTGCTAGAAGGAGGGCCTTTAGTTGAATCTTTGTAAATTTGTGGTATATTTTCTAATTTTAGTGATTTTGATCCAAAAATAAATGAATTATTTACATATTTGTGTTTTTTCTAGCATATTTGTGTACACATCATCGATGCACATGGTTTTAGACCAATATTTAGGTTTTCTTAAATGAATATTGTCATTCTTTGGAGATTCATGGTAAATATTTGCAAAGGCATCTTGATCTCTATAAACATTTCCCTTCTGAAATTAGTGATGGTAAGTTTGTCCAAAGATTGATTGATTCTTAACAAATCTAGGTTTATTTGGACTTATACTTGTAAATATCATCAATATTCTCAAAATTAGATATATCTTTGAGCTTATTCAGTCAAAGATAGTTTTTCTTTGAATAAATTTATGAAAATCTTGCCTAACTTAGGATCTTAAACATGCAAATCTACTCATATATAAGAATTGGGATGTTATTTGCGATAATTGAGATAGATATCATTTAAATTTACAAAGATAAGGTTTCTAAGTCATGTTTTGGATAAGACTCAAGGTTTATATGCTAGAACTACTAAGAATCAATATTAGGTCATAGTCTAAATCAAGATTATGTCTCCTTTCATTAGAATATCATAGGAAAGCAAGATCAAACAAAGGTAATCAAAGGGTTTCTAAATATTAGCCTACTTTAACTATTTAAAGTTCTCTTATGTTTAATCATTATCAAGGTATGGATTAGTTAGGTGGATCTTCCATCAATGTGTCTAGTCAGATACATGATTTACCTAGGAACCTTGAGAAATATTTTCCATCCTTCAATCCTAATGGTATTGTCACAAATAAAGATCATATTAAATCTTTCAAACATGATTAAAGGTTGTTAAATATAGTTTTTGAAGATGTAACATGTATATTATTTCCATTTACTTCCAAATATGTTGCATATGACTGGTTTCTCAACCTTTCATATAACTATATCACTATTTGGAATGATTTTAATAGGATATTTATTGATCACTTTGGTAATATCATTAGTCCTTACATTTTGTATCAATAATTCACCACTATTAAAAGAGATTCTAGTGACACCATTAGAGACTTTAACGATATACTCTAGAAGATGTTGAGTAGAAAGATACCTCATTTCAAACCTAATGAAGCCTTGGATTTATAAATATACAAGGATTCTTTAGATCCCATGATTTTGGTGTTTCTTAAAAGTTATGTTGGAGTCATAAACACATTGGCATTGGATTATGTTAAAGATGTAGCAATCAATGATCAAATGCAACCTCAAGGTCATCTTGAATATACCATTCCCAATTTTAATTTCCTTGTATTGAATGTCATTCCTAATGCTAATTAAAATGTGCCTACCCTAAATTAGAAAATAGTCTTCGATTAGTTACCCTTAAGCCATGATAATCCTCACCAAAATATAGGATTCCTTAATAACAATGTTATGAATGCATTTCATCCCCAAGAACAAAGAGCCTTGGTATGCACAACTAGTAATAACAATCAAGTTATCAATTCAAAAGCACCAAAGAATGAAAATGAATCCATACTTAAGATAGTTCAAAAGCTAAGTACTGACTTCTTTCAATTACAAAATCAAGTAGGCAATACTGGGAAAATATCCAATAGGAATTACTCATGTCAAAGGTTTAATAGGCATAAAAAATAGTTTTATAGTGGTAATAATGGTAAAAATAACAATAACGAGTCATCATCAAGTAATAATAACTTAGTGATTAATATTTGTGATGTTTCACTAACTAAATATTATAGGGTTCACAATACCTCAAAGCATGGTTGGTTGGATTGTATTGAATTATATAATTATTTTGATTTATTTTAGGATGAATTAAAAACATTTGAAGGTGGACCTAAAAGAGATAATTCTATAGGTACCTCCAATTCTTCAAAGTCATCCAAATCTATAGATACAACCCTGATGGTGGATACTTGTGACTACCCATTCCAAGATAAAAATGAGCTTGAAGATACTCCCAAAGAGGTGCATGATTTTTAGTAGTATTTAAAGAGGACTTACCCTTTGAGGAATAGGGATAAAATCAGCCTTTGACAACTTTAACTCCACCAAATAATTTTGACACTCATATAAATCTTACAAATAATAACAATCCTAAGAATCTAAAGGGAATTACTTTTAAATCTAATGTTGATTCATCTAGTACTTATACTAGAGGTTTGTATAATATAGTTGAGGACATTAAAAATATTAAGGCTAACATCACCTTGCATGAATTGACTCAAATTACTAAATAGAGAGATATTTTACTTGAATCTCTATCTAAGAAACTTGGTAAGTCATCAAAGACAACAAATGTTAATGTTTCCATGTATAATAAAAAGGCAAATGTTTCACCTTTCATGTAGACAATCAGAACCTTTGGTAAGAATTTGCATAATTATTTACTAGATTCTTGTGTATTTGCTAACATCATGCCTAAATGGATTTGTGAGCAACTAGTTTTGACTCCAATTAAATCTAATAGGGTTTTTACTCAATCAGATAAATCTAGGGTGAAATTAATTAGAGAATTGGTGAATGTTTACATGAATCTTCTAGCTAAGCCAAGGATACACTAGTTTGTATACATCTAACTAGTGGATATTCCTGATGCTTATGGAATTATACTAAGTAGAGATTGGACCAGATCCTTAAATGGTTACATGTCTACTAATTATTTCCATATGTGGCTTCTATGGAAGGGGTTCTAAATTAGATTCAAATTAAAATAAATCCCAAGATGAACATATGACCACTGAGTATAATGTTGTAAATGAAAGGGTCAATATGGCTATTTCTAATTTAGGAATTTACACTCTTGACAGCTCTAAGGTATGCAAATCTAAAGATACTCATGCTATGCCTAGGATACATAAATTATTTTTTGATGGTGCACGGTGTAAGTCTAGTTATGTTGTAGGAATCATCTTAATTAACCCTATTAAAAAAGATTTCATTAATTCTTATAGAATCTAGTTTGAATTCACTAACAACTTGTTAGATTATGAGGCTCTAATCTTAGGTTTACAATTTACCATCAAGCACAGAGTCAAAGAACTTTTGGTCTATGGTGACTCAAAACTAGTAATTAATCAAGTGAGGAATAATTACTAGTGTAAATTGTCTTACCTTAAGAAATATAAGGTTAGACTTTGGTACTAGATAGAATATTTTTATGCTTTTAACAATTATTCAATTCTTAGGGAAGAAAACAAGCTTGCTGATGATCTAGCCTCAGCTATAACTAATCTTGTATCCAACCAAGACTATAAATTAAGGAGCCTTATTGTTAAGTTGGTCCCTTTTCCCTTAGTCCATAATAATATCAACCATTTTTAAGTATTTAGTGATGACCAATAGATTTTATACTTCATGAATAGTTCAATAGTATTTGAGGCTCACATCATTCATGAAGCTAATGAAAATGCTCTTGATAAAGGCAATATTGATGACAAAATTGTGAAATTAAGTGACAATAAAATTCCAAAGGGAATTATTAACCTATAAGGATTTAATGATATAGATAAACTAGTTTGAACTATCAAAGTTCTTAAGGTAAATGGGAAAGATTATAAATCAATTAACCTAGGAACACAAGATCAACCCTAGCTAGTCAATATTGGTATAACCACCACTAATGAAGAGTTGAGAAAAGCCAAAGAATTTTGTTCCAAATATAAAGATGATATAGCATGGTCATATGAGGACTTAAATATATATCATCCCAAAGTCATAACTCATACCATACTATTAAAATAAACATGTAAGCCTTTTAAGTAGAAACAAGGAATAATTAACCCTATCTTAGAACCCATAATATACAATGATGTCAAGAAACTATTGGATTATAAGATATTTTTTACCATTAAACACTCTAATTTGGTAGCTAACTTATTTCTACTTAGGAATAAAAATGGGGAAATTGGATTGTCCATATACTTTAAAAATCTAAATAGAGCATCTAAAAAGGATAACTATCCTTTGCCTTCACTTGACCAAGATATTAAAATTGTTAGTGTTTCTACAATGATGTCTTTTCTTGATGGTTTTTTAGGCTATAACCAAGTGATTTTGATGAAGGAAGAAAAATTAAAGACTACATTCACTACTAAGTGGGGCACTTTTGCCTATAAAAGAATGCCCTTTGGGCTAATAAATGCAAGTGTAACTTTCCAAATAATAATGGACCACCCTTTCTAGGGACTGATAGATAAGTGATTTATCATTTACATGGATGATATTATTATATTTTATAAAAATAGGGAGGACCACATTATGCACTTGTAACATGTATTTGAAAGGTGTAAAAGGTATGCAATTTCTCTCAATCCTAAGAAAACCATTTTTTGTGTCAATGAGGGAAAACTTTTAGGACATGTTATAACTAAATAGGGGATTTATATAGACCCCAATAGAGTAGATATTGTATCTAATATTTAACCCCCTAATAATAGAAAAGAATTGAAATCTTTCTTTGGTAAGATCAAATGTTTAAGAAAGTTTATTTTTGGTTTTGCAAAGATTATGAGATCATTAAATGACACATTAAAGAAAGAAGACAAGATCACCTAGAATGACGAAACCAAAAAGGCCTTCAGGGACATAAAGGAAGAAATAATGCAAGCCCCAATATTGACAAGCCTTGATTTTTTAAAAGATATCTATATTTATTTTTTTGCTTCTGACCATACCATTGCATCTGTCCTAACTCAAAATGTAGATGAATGTGATAATATTATTACTTTAATGAGTAATTATTTTTAAGATGTTGAGTTAAGATATTCCCTTATTGATAAGTAGGCATGTTATTTAGTCAATGTAGTGAATAAATTTAGGCATTATATTATTAGAAATAAGGTGCATGTAATACTACTAGACCCTACCACTAATATCATGATTAGCTAATGTGAATTAGGGAAGAGAATAGGTAAATTGGATGTCCTTAATATAAGAATATAATTTAGAAATTAAGGATATTAAATTGGTAAGGTGAAAATGGTTAATTTAATTAATTTAAAATACTAATCCCAAGTTAAGTGTCATGCAGGTAGAGCAATAAAGTTTTCAACCCAATGATTGGTATAACTAAATTATTCATTTGATAGTCAATGGAACTTATCTTGTAAGATAAACCATAGATCAAAAGAGATATTTAAAGATCAAGGTATCTCATTTCCTAATCAAAGATGGGGTACTTTTTAAGAATAATTATAAAGGACTATACTTGAGATGTGTCTCTAAAGAGGAAAGATTAGAGATACTAAGTACTTTCCATGAAAGGATTGGAAGTGGACACCCTTTAGGAAAGACAATAGCACAAAATGCCCCTATGGATGGTTAATATTGGCCTATTGTCTTCATAGATGCTCATAGACATATGAGAGAGTGTCATCAGTGCCATATTTTTAATACCAAACATCCTAGAACAACCATGCCATTAAATCTAGTAATGATTGATAAAACCTTTGCTTAATAGGGATTGGATTTTATGTGGGTCATCAACCCTAACTCTTCAGAAGGACATAAATATGTGTTCACTACTATTGAGTACTACACTAGATGGATAGAAGTAATGGTAAACAAATAATGTGAAACAAAAGATGTGGTTAAGTTATTAGAAGAGAATATATGTATAAGATTTACAACGCCAATATATCGTGTTTGTGATAATGGATCAACCTTTATATCTATTGAGATGACTAAATGGGCACCTACCAACAACATTTTTATCAATTTTTCATCAAACCATTACCCTTAAGGCAATGGAGTTTTAGAGTCAACTAAAAAATAATTGATGAAGGCTATCAAAAATTTTGTTTCTAATAAACCAATAACATGGCATAAGTTACATATGTATACCCTTTGGGCTTATAGAATAAGAGTCAAGTAAGCTATAAAATTATCACCATTTTTAATTATAATGGACAAGAACATGTATTCTCGATCACTCTCAAGCCACCAACCTATAATTTTATGTAAGAGTACATGGAAGGAGAAGATCAAGAGTTTTTAAGTTCAAGGTTACTTGACATTATTCAATTGGAAGATGTAAGAGAGGAAGATTTTGCCAATTTAGTAAAAACTAAACCACGACAAGAATATGATTTGATAAACATTCCAAAATTAAGGTGTTCAAAAAAGGAGACTTGGTTCTTATTTGAGACAAAACATCTAAACCTAAGGGAAAGCATGGAAAATTCATACCTTTGTGGATTGGTCTCTATTAGATTGCTAAGATACTAGGAGACAACATCTTTAAACTCAAGGACTTGCAAGGAGCAGAGTTTACATTGCCAAAAAAATGGTAAATATCTCAAGCACTACTTATCTACTACTCCACCCCATGTCCACATGGAGTAATATGTAAGATTAGTTAAAGTTAGTTTAGGAAAGATTAGATTAATTAATTTATTTTTTCTTTCCTTCATGTTACCTGTTTATAAGTAATGTATGTAAATATTTTTTTCCTATTATTTATTATGTTTTTTTATTTGTTTTTATTATTTTGTGTGTTTATTTTTCTTTTTTCCTTACTTTCAGTAAGTATTCTTGAGATAGTCCTCAAGATCCAATAAATGTAGTTTCTTGAAAAGGAACTCCACAAATCAAGAATGTAGGTATGACCTCACCAAATGGTTAATCATGGATCTTAAAATGTGATCTTGATGTTATAGTTTAGATAAATTGGTAATAAATGGTATCTAGATTAGTTTTTCCAAAAATATTAAACCTTGTTCTTTACCCAAGTCTAGTTTTTATAAGTATTGCTTTTGTAGGAAGAAAGTTTGAATTATTAAAACAGAGTCATGTTTGCACTTAAAAAATATTAATTTCTTGGGTCAAATTTTACAACCAAGGATGATTGTATAGAAGCCAAATATGTGACCAAATCCCAAAACTTAGCTAATCTAGTTCCCAACCTTTGTTATAAATCAAAATATATCTAAAAAATACAAAAATAAGATTTTTATTAAAAAATTCAAAAGTTTTTAAACAAAGGTGATTCTGGTGATCTCCATTAGGGCTATGGATGCCCGAATGGTATTGGAGCAAGGCCTTGACTAGAGCCAAAGTTATATTTATAAGGGATATGGAAGCTTGGCTGGTAGTAGAGCAATGCCCAAGCCTTCCCTGAGCTAAATTATGATTTTTAATGAACATATAAATATGATATATAAGTCAATATTAATGTTCAAGGTCATGAATCTGGAAGTTGTTCTCCAAATCCTATATAAATCAGTAAGTGGAATCAAAGCACACATATAACATGGCTATGTTTTGATGTTTGATCCTAATTTTGCATGTGTGAGACTTATCTTAATTATGGATTGATCTTAACAATGGTACCTAATCATGTTGAATAAATAGCCTAGTTATTAGTCTAACCTATTGTCTCTTAATTCTAACATATTTTTATGTTCCCCTAGAAGTCACCATTTATTGAGGTAAACACACCCCTATTTCTAAAAATAGGGACCCTTGTTTTAAAACATCACATATTTGTTCTTTAAATTGAAAATGTCACTTCATCAAAGTTATTTATATGAAGGTCATCGACACCTATGTCTATTTTATCTTTACCAACATGTCTCCATTTTATCCTTGTATTATTTTGTCTAATGTTGCTAATGGTTGCTTCATGTATTTTCAAGATGCAAGTTTAATGGAGTCTTAAGTGGATAAACAATGTTTAGGGTTTCATACTTAAAGTGATAATTTGACCCTTTGAATAATCATTAGTCTTTAGTATTTTGATTGAATTCATGTGTAAATAATTTTAAAATGTAGGGTTTTATACCTTAAATTGTCTTTTAACCTAATACCTTTTTTAATTTGAATTCAAATTTATGGAGATTCTTTTTATTCAAAATTTCATGGGAACACTTTATATCTACTAAAAATTTAGTTCATATATTTTATCCTAAGGTTTTAATCATGTTTATTAATATGAATAAAACTTTAGTCTAAAATTTTATGTCAATGTTTCTATATTCCCTGAAATCCCTAAGTCTATTTTAACACCCACCTAGACTAATTAAGCCTGGGACACTTTGTTATATTTTTTACTTATTCTAAAGTTTATCTTAAGCTTTAATTGTATTTATCAATAAAATAAAAACATTAGTACAAAAATTTATCCTAAGTATTATACATTCCTCAAGCCTTACTTATTTTATTTTGTCCATAGTAGCAAAGGAAAATAACAAAAGGATGACAAGTGGAAAGATACTAGAGCTCAAGTAAAATATCTATAGTTTATGGGGATGATTCAAAGTCAATAATTTAAACAACTTTGACAATACACATTCGATCAAGAAAAAGAGATCTAATGGTGTGAGATGGAGGTTGAAAATTTAAAAGGCCAGTAAGCAAGCACAAAGATGATAAGTGTCATGCCCATAATGGATAGATCCCAAAGATCGATGGTATGTGGCTAAGCATACACATTTAAATCAATGATAAGCATTCATTCAAAACTTCAATGAATCCCTATGAAGAGAAAAAAGGAAACAAGTGTCACGATCATGGAGATTGAGTCATAAGATTAATGGTGCACAAAGCAAATGATAGAACCTAGAGGATCTATATCAATGGCATGCATTGATTCATGTAATCAAAATCCAATGGTGCATATTGAAAGTTGAAATGTCAAATAACTCAAGATGAATATAGGGCTTCCACATAGTGCAAAGGCATTATCCTGATGGAAATTATAGTTGGAAGTATAGAGAAGGCCCATAGAAGTGACAAATGGAAAAATCTTAGACACTAAGAAAATAAGTCAAATAGCATTCGACATTCTAGATCCAAATTGATAGTCTAAAGTGAGGCAATTTTTTCAATGAGTTGAAACCTAATGAAATGTTAACATGTGTATTAAAGGACAAATGGTCAATTTTTAAATACTAATGAGTTGTATGACATGGTAGAGCCATATAATCACCAAATTAGATTATGAGATCTTATGGACCAATGCAAAGGTATAATTATGAGGTATAAATGCAAATCTAATTTGTGAATCTCTTAATTCAAACTTTATTTTTACCATTAAATCTTTGTGTAAACCTATATGAGTTCCAAAAAAAATCCTAAAACATAAAGAAGCACTAATTTAACTTTATGTTCATTGCAATCAAGTTAAGGAGAATCAAAATATCATCTAGGCAAGGATAATTCACTCTATAGTTGAATTGTATACCATTAGTGAGCAACTCAATAAAAATTGTAATAATGGAATCTCAAAAAAGGTATCTTAAAAGAGAACATGGAGTTATATTTGACCTCAAATACTAAAGGAAGGGTTTTTAGAGATATAGAATTCATTAATATTAATTTGAATACTAGGGACAATAATTGGTCAAATCTAATCTAGACCATTAAGAACCAGCCTACCATCACTAGAGAAGAGGAGAAGAAAGTGTTTGCTAAGAGTTTGTACCATGATATATATGCCATCTAGATGATGGATCTTCATTATGCATCAACTAGACCTGAGATACTCCATTATATCGATGTCCTTGATCCAAATTTTAAGGATGATAAAATAGATAAAGGCTAGATAATCAATGAACACACTCTTATAAATGTGAAATATATCTTTTTTGTAGCCTTCGAGAATTATTATAAATTACCCAAACCATAGATTAACATACCTTACATCAATAACTAGGCCAAAGAGAATGATTTGAAAGACATCCTAGCTAAGTGGATTTATTTTGGAAACCAAGTCAGTTTTAAGTTCATTAAGAACATCCTAATTAGTCAATTCAAACTAGGAATAAGAAAGATCATGACAATGTTGAACAAACTATGTATAAATTCCACCATAGCCTATGTTTATCCTATATGGGTACTAATTATCCATTTCATGGTTGAAAAGTAGATTACCCCTCATCTAGGTGAAATAATTAGAATTTCTTTGAGTAGGAAAATATATGACATCAAATAGAATAATAAAACCTATTTTTATATGATGTCATACCTATTGGATGCTCTCTATACCACTACTAAGATCCCAAATCAAAGGGAATGGCCTCCTAGTGGAATATAAACAATTTCACAATAAAATTCCAAGTTTCGTATATTTAAGTATATTGATCACATTTAATTTATATGTGATTATGTTTATCCATCCCTTAGTGAAGCCATCATTGGTCATCCCATGATAAGAGGTGACCCACTCATCAAGAATTATGTTCAAGCTATGGGTATCTAATTATACCCAAATTGTACAACTATTAGAATTGAAGGGACCCAAATCACTCCCCTCAGGCTACCCATTCATAAACATGATAGACTAGAAGAAAAAGAGGTGGATTATCATCTATTTCAAGTTATATATGGTCTTTGTAATACCAATATAAAATTCCTCCTCCATATCTTCCCCATCACTATTAGCTAGACCATTTTTAAGAAATGGGACAACATTGAGACAACCTCCAAACATAAGACTTCATTCAATGTTTAAAAAGATGAGAAAAGTGGGACCCTTTTGGGAAGGTCAAGGAGAAATTAAGGGTCAAAATATTATATGTGTCATCTGAACATTAACCTAGTTCTTATGATCCTATTTATACCAAGGCATTTAGATACTCTGAGGTCATAAGAAGGCTGAAGGAGCATAACCTTAGACGTGAGCCCAAAATAGAAAGGAACAAAAAAGGAGATGATAGGTGGCAACTTGGGCCTAGATAGTACCATATAATGAGTATTAAACCTTTTAGACCTACATCAACACAACTAAAAATAGAGTACAAACTTGATACAAAAATTGAGTAAAGACCAAAGGAAAGAAGACCTGATGAGATAAATTCTTCATCAGTCCCTGAGTCATCAAAGGTAGGAGAGAAAGAATTATCCCAAGAGGAGGTACACATGATAGCATTGTATCCTAATGATATTGTAGAATATGTAGTCAAAATTATATTAATATCTTATGATTTAGAATCTAACATTAAATAAATAAAGGATGAAGAGACCAATTAAGAAAACAAGACGTAAGTTTTAGACTTAGTTCTTGAGGATATCCCCGAAAGGAAGGTTAAGCTAGCTTTTATTCCTAGAGCCAAGAATCCCAAAGTGACTTTAACTCATCCTTTGAGTGAAATCATGTTATTTAGTGAAGAAAACATGATATATGTTCTATCTATTCTAGAACGGTTCATTTATGGACCTAGATTTCTAAGAGTACCTAATAGACATCATCCTTGGGATATTATGTACGCCATCAACATACTTGTGCATGAAGAGATCAAGCCATGGATTATGTATTTGTCAAAGAAAGATGAAAGAGTATTGTCTTCCTCAAGATAATCCAGAGAATAACAAATAGACATCCCATCCTCACAAATGACTCATTCCAAAGTAGGAGTCAAATTTGAGCCAAAGACTACTAAACTAAAAAGAGTAATAAAAAAGAAGTTCATGGTAGGTGGTGAGGGGATCACATACCATAAAGTAGAACCATTGACTAATTTGAATCTAGTAGTAGGACAAAAGCTTGGTGAGAATCCTATATTTAAGTAAAACATGCTTGAATAATCCTAAGCACAATCAACATAATTACAAGATACCCTCAAGGGATTTTAATATCCAAAAGAGAATTTGGAAAAGCAAGATATCTTATTAGTCCCAGATGTAATGATCAAAATGTTTGAAGATACTTTATTTTACATGTTTAATTATTTGAAGTCAAAAAAGTCTAGATAGAGTGTATTAAGCTAGCAGGGTACTACAGCCATTAACATAGTTCACCAATGGCAGAACTCAAGAGTCAAAGTAAAGGATTGTTCAACATCTTGACAGAGGATTAGATACCTGATTTCAAAATAATTAGCCTAGATCATGTAAATTTGTCCATGGGGTTATTAATAGATAAGATCAAGAGTTTAAGTATGTGGTCCAAAATCCTTGAATATCAATCTATGGATGAAAAACAATTAGAAGAAAGAATAAAACATTTATTAAGGAGTATAATAAAACATCCCACTAAACTCAACTCAATTCACCTAATAATTGATGATGAATTCAAATATAAAGTCACACAAGTCATGCATGAAGTGATAAGTTATATTTTAGGTAAAATAGGAGCTAATAACACAAAGATCATGAACTTAATATTTACTATAGAGGAGAAGATTGTAGAGGCTAGGATCATGAAAGAAGCATTAGAAAGGGATAAAAAAGATCTCAAAATCCTAGTAGATCAAGAGGATGAACTCTTCAAGGAGCCTATTATCAATCTAAAGTTAATTGATGACTAGCATGAAAAGGTAATGAAGATTCTACAATAAAAATGGGGGACTTCAGAAATAGGAGGGACTAAAAATTGAATTTGTGGATTAAAGCATATTATTTTTTTAATGGAACATGTATGTATTTTGAAAAACAATATTATTTTGTAAAATCATGTGCAACTTTGTAAATCACATTGCTTATAGGCCAATTTTTTTAAGAAAGGTCATAATTATATAACATTGTAGAATGGAAAACTATCCCTGACACTTGTACAACTTCAATTTGACATGGTTGACTTGTATACCTCCTTAGCATTCTATAAAAGGGGTATTGTAATTTGTAAAAGAAAGAGAGTCTTGATAAAGAATACTTAGGCTAATTTTGGAGCAATTAATGTAAATAGGTAATTTTGAAAAAATTGGCTCATTTTTTCTCTAAATTATTATCATGGCTTCTCTCTCAATTGTCTGGTTTACAATTCATATTTGAATGGTTATTATTTATTATTGATGCACATTTACCATATGAAAAGTTGTTGACTTGTGATAATTCTAGGTTGACAAAAGGATATTAGGTTCATTTCATTTTCTATGCTTGTTTTATTTATGTGCTTATGTTATTTACTTGCAGGAGTAATCTTCAAAGTGAATCAAATTCTTATTTACATTCTTTAGTTTCTTCAAATTCTTTCTTGATGTGTAGTAGGATTTTAGCTTATGTTATTTCATGTTATAAATTGGTTTTAAATTTATATTTAGATGATATTTAAAATTTGTCATAATAATTGTGTTAGAGATCAACAAGATCAATATGTTCTTTCTCTACCCTACCCTTCCTTTTGCTTTTTCTTTGATCCATTCACTCTAGATTAGCTTCATTGTTAATATCCATCTTAGATTAGACTTATATTTAGTTATTTGAGCATAATTAACGTTACTTAGTCAAGATTGCTTTCATTTTCATAAATATTAACTATCAAGCCATGGTTGCTCCAAACAACCAAACATTATAAATGTTGTGAAATAGTTCACTTATTCTATAATTATTTCACCAAAGACAACAAGTTTATCACAAATTTTAACTCATGCATTAGAATATCTAAATTTAGAAATGAGTAGTGTTTTGTAAACACCCATAACCACTTGTGATACATACACATGCATTATAAATTCCTCACATAATGATTATATGTGCCACATAGATAACATTACATAGGGGGTCGAGATTACCAATTATCATTGTTGTGACCTCCTTGATATATGTCATGATATAATCCCATATATCCCCCTCTATAACCTCCTCTATTATTTTGATATGCTCACCCTTATGATTTTTATCTAGCATATCCTCCTTGTTGATTTTTCTATGCATCATATCCCCCATACTCGTGCTATAGATAACTCGGAGTCTAGTTTGCCTATTATTACTTAAGATTCGTATTGTTATAGGGATGAGCATACTAACCAAAATATTGGTATGAGGGAGATGATGTATTATTCCATCTTGCTAGGAATTATGGGTGATACTATGGTGATGAAGGCATCTAATATTTATGTGATGAAGGAATTCATCCCAGACTAACTTGATTCATATTTTTCATATCCATATCTAGTCTTATAATTGCTTACTTCATAGTTGGTATTTATTAATCCATAAATGGAAGGATGTTATTTATCATATATTGTTCTAATCATTGAAAATATTGAAAAATTATCAGATCATGATTTTTATAGTTGTATAAATTAATTAGATAACTTTTGGATTTATTATTGGAGAAGATGGCACTTAGACATAGGATGTCTAACTACCTTGTAGATTTCAAAAAAAATTGTTTTGATTATTGGATAGTGATTTCTATGATATCCTTCTAGGTCATATTGTATGCACCATAATACTAATTTAGGCTTATAATTTTCATGCATATCATTAATCTTCCTCATAAAATCATATAAGTTAGATTCAAATTTTTATCCCATTGATGGAAGATCCACATAATCTTTTATTTGTTCTAACCATACACTAGTATAATGAGCATTGACCTTGGTGGAGAAATATGTTTATGTAATACTAAACCTTATTCTTGGTTGTAGAAATTTTATAAATTGATTAACTTTGTCTTTATCTTCTAAAATAAAAATAATTTTGTTCATCACAATAGAAAACCTATGATCATATTCACCAACTATTTCTCCATATTTTTACCAAATTTACTTTAGGTCTTGAATAACTTGAATCGAACTATTTTTTCCATTAAATTATTCTACTATAAAATATTTAACCTATGTGAGATCAATGGTATATATATTTATTTTGAAAATAAACTCCAAAACACATCTTTCCAAAGCCCCTACGAGCTCACACTTCTTCACATCATATAATGTTACCCCTTTTAAAATATATTTCATTTCATAGGTTACCAATAATTTCTTAAGATCCTTAGACCCATCATAAGTCATTAAATGCATAAACATACCATCATTAAGTGCCATAGCTAGTAGGCTAGAAGTTGTCACTATAGATGTTTGAATACTAGCAACTATGTCTAGTGGTGATTATGCACTTGTTACAATGTTAGGTGACTTCATAGTGTTTAATGTGACTATCGGCTATTGTGCACTAATTTTTTTAGGATTAAAAATAAATCTTGCTTACTTTAACATATTTTTTCTATTACCCTCCTAGTTTATAAATTGATATTTATAAACTTATCAATAAAGGAATCAAACCAACCTGAATCTAATTCTCTCTCTCTTTATTTTTTCTAACTTCAATAAATAAAGTGGGCTTGTGAGGTGTGTAAGCTTGAAATGAATGATGTTAATTTCTAACTTTAACTTGAACCTAAAATATTATTACCATTAATTATAACTTTTTCCTTAGAACTTTCCCTCTTGGTTATATCTAAAATCCCTTACATTAACTATGATCTACCTCTATTTCCTAATTGTTCTAGCTTTGCATCATTAATTCCATCATATTCTTCCTCATTTATGCCTTTTTCATATATTTCATACCCTTTTATCTCAATATATTCCACATATTCTTTTAGTAACCTCTCTTTTGTAGCTTTTTTTTCTTTTATTTCTCCATCTCTAGCACTTTCTTCTCTAATTCTAGTCCTATTCATAGTTAGTTATAGGTATTCCGTCTTATTCCACCTTCTTTGTAGTCATAATTCCCTTTCTAGTCTAATAATTTTCTTCTCATTTTGAGTCTTTTCACCTTCCATTTTATATGACCAATTTTAAGTTTCTTTTAGTTATATCTTCATCCTTCACTTTATCTTTCACACACCCCTATGATTCCCAAAGGGACTACTCTGTGTTGGCTAGAGTAGGCACCATGGACTTTTCCATAACTAGTATGTTTATCAACAAAGGTAGTTGATATAAAAATATCCCTATTATTCCTTGGATAAATCAATCTTTTACAATATTAAAAGCTACATATCTTTGTACTACAAACTTGGTAATATAGTTATCGATTGTAGTCTTTTTCCAATAAGCTACTACTTAGGACCAATATATATCTAGGTTGTGCAGTATTTCTAATTTTTCCTTAGTCTAAACTATAAATTATGTTTTCCTCAGTATTAAAGATTACAAAAACAATAACAAAATGATTTTATTAATCTCTATCAACACATCAAAACCATATTATATTACAACAAAGGACTATATATAGTATTTTACAATCTATTGTCTCTTCACATTCTATCCTTTTGAGATACAAAAAGAAATACTCTTTGCATTATTATTTTTCCCAATTAGGATTACAAGGATAAATATATACAAAATTTATACAAAATATAAAATCACATTTCACACATGTTCCCTTATATTATACTCCATAGTTTTACCATGCTCCCTACCAATAGGCTATTCAAACTTAGATCTAACTCACATATAATAGACTACCCTATGTGCCAATTCCCAACACTATGATTACCTATAGATATCTTGTACCTATGAAAAATAACTTGGCATAGTGCTATGAATGGTGTTATTCAAGTGATTAATGACATGATCAAGTCATGTACATGAATGAAGTGATGAATGAGGCACCTCATATGTATAATGTACCTCCTCTTAAGGATCTTACATCTATTCCATAACAATCAAGGGATGAAATGTAGGTATGAATGCAATAATAAGGTAGAGCGACTCTCCTAAATAGGCATGAGGGTAACTTCAATTATGTGAATCAGAATGAGGTGTCAAGTGCAAGAAGTAACCCAGTTAATTTTAACATAAGGTTTAAGAAGAGAGAAATTATGGAGGAACCTTATTCTTATCACCTTCAACATTTGTGCCCCAAGTCCAGTGCATAAATACCCAAGTCAAAATACCTACTTAACATTCAATGTGCATGGAATAGGTTGTACAAAAATAAATCTATCCCTAACTAGTGGGAAAGTGCAAGAAGAGGTTATAATTTAAAATGGGTAGATTAAAGGGACTCTAATCCCCTTTAACATAGTCGAGTAAATAAAGAAGACTAGACTGAATATTTCTATGTAGGATGTTCTTTCTATTCCTTCCCAAAGGAATTTACTATTAGATGTCCTAAAAATATTCCAAACTCATTAGTCATCACATATTTCACCTACTACACACACAAGTATATGTCAACCTAAGAAATAAGTGTGCAAAAATAGTAAGCCACCCTATTATAAATCTCTTTCATCATCGATAAGCATCTCATATAGAATTGTATGATAGATTTGAAAGTGAGTAACTTAATAATAATGAATAAAATCATAGACATATTAGGCATAGAATATTATACCATCTTAAAGGGGGTTATCCAATTAGACATAACAATGGTTAAAATTTTGGGAATTATCAAGGATCTGAGTCTCATTCTACATGTGTGTCTAATCCTTTACATTGTCTAGGACATCATGATCATTTACATACACCCTTACTTTGTTATATGCCTATAAAAATATTTCACTATGAACATGGGTGAATATCTATCCTGAGATTAGTCTCATATGCTACTCATAACTAGATATGGAACCAAGGTGACCATCAAGGCTAAGCTTATTTTAAAGAACCACATAGAAATTTACACTCCTAGTTTGGTTTATGAAAATTACACTTTGTTTGACCAAGAGCATAATTAAATTAATATGAGACTTCCACACCCATTAAAGAGGTCCTAGATGATTTACTTAATGAATAGGTACACAAACATTATGAATGTGATCTATACAATAATATATTAGAAACATGGCTAGGCACATATTGCATTCTCAAAGAGGACACATTATTTCTTGAACTTGTAAAGGCTCAGGAGGACCTAAAAGGTATATGAAAATTATAATTTGATGGCTTCCAATGTAAAAATGACATATGAATTAGTATTTTAATAGTCTCCCCTCAAAATGAGAAATATTTCCATGAATTTAGATTGTAGTTTGGTTACATGAACAATTTTTTTAAATATGAGGTGTTGATCTAGGGTATCTTATTACTTCATAAGAAAGGAATCTACGTGTTGTAAGTTTTTAGAGATAGTGAACTTGTGGTAAACTAGGTTATAACATATAACATGTCTAAATATAATATGCTAAGAGCCTACAAACATAGGGCATGGGGCATAATCAAAGATTTTGATGCCTTCAATATATATTCCATAACAAGGGCATAAAATGAATATGCCAATAGGATTATAACTATGGATATGTATTATAATCTCCTGTGTAGTATAAATAATGATTCTAAATAACTTGTAAATCTTTTTTTTAGACCAACAGTCCTAAACAACATAAATAATCGGTAGATGTTTGAGAGTGATGAATAAATTATCAACTTATTAAAATATGAATCTAATTTTTATGCCAAAAATTAAATATAGATCCAAGCTCACTATTAATAAAAAATAATTAAAATAAAATGAAACAATTTTCCTTAGGATTTAGTCATGCTAAAAAACATCTTTAATCATAATGAATAGCTAAAGGGTGAGAGGAAAAACATGACGTGAAATAATAATTATTCAAACTTGTGACCATATCTGATGATAATATCCTAAAATATGGTAATGTATGTTACTCATCTAAAATTTAGTAATTAATTGAGCTAAGTATAAGATATGATGATATATTCATATGGAGGTATCAAGACCTTAGATGCTTTGATCCAGGCTTAGCCTGATATAAAATTGAACTTGGCTGATGCAAGGGCATCTTTATGGACCCCAAAATGAACTCAATTTTGTTTCAAATTTATATTTTAGGTGTTTCATAGTTGTAATAGGTATTAATTTAGTCTTATGAGTGATTTAGGTTACCAAAAGTTGCATTAATTTTGAATTGAGGATTTTCCCTCCAAAATGTCACTATTTGAAAATTTGAAATTCTAAGCCTTGTTGAAGGACTTTTGGGCATTGTATAAGGGTTTTGAAGTATAAAAACATTGTAAAATAGGTATTAGGAAAATAAAAATGGTACTAAATATATTCCTTATTCTTTATACATGGTCATTCATTGGATATATTGGTAAAATATACAAAATACAAGGTAATTCAATCAGTTCGGCATGGGAAACATCCAAGATTCAATTATGCTTCTTGGAGTAGTTTTAGGAGACTCAATTTTGATGTTTTAATTTTGATTTACATTAAAATAGGATAGATAATTGACATGTAAACAATGAGAGTTGATCAATAAGAGGACTGTGTTAATGAATTTCTCAGTGTATTGCAATGGCATGACTGAGATTATGTAATTTACTAGTGAGAATACTTAATATCATGATTAATTTGAATATATGATTATTGATATTATTTATGATAAATATTTAATCCTTTATTTTAGATAGGTAACATGTATTTAATTGTAAACAAGTTCCTTTTGAGAAGATAGATAGGTCTGTCATAGAGTGGAAGAGAGTATACAGTTGGTTCAAGTGATAATCTGAGTATTTAATCCATTCCATAATGATTTATATGGAGAATATAGAGATGAATAATATATGAAGTGATTAGATATATTTTTTTAAGTTATATGTAAGAGGATAAAAGTTATAAGTTTTAATTTATTGTTAATTCTTCCTCACTATTAGCACACATGTCATAAACCCAAAGTTCATTTACTGTGTTCTTTATCCTGAATCTTATTTTAGAGTGCAAAGTGAATAATAAGGGAAGATATATTATCTATATAGTTTTTTATATTTTTAAACAAACCTAATATAGGTTATATATATTTTTGAAAAGTTTGAACAAAAAAAACCTTGTGCTTACCATATTTTCTATCATAGAACACAATCAAGAGAGACTAGGATTTCCATGTTGTGAATGAGGTATGGGTTTTTACAACATGAGAAAAAAATAAAAAATGTGTATTACCATTATATAGACCTATTTAAACAATTTTTTTGACTTGAAATTATTTTTTGTTCAAGAAATGGAATTTAGACCACTCTTGATGTGCTTAGTGTGGACAAACCCTAACAACTAGGGTTTTGAGGTTTGTGAGAGAACCAACTATGGAAAAATTAATTTTTTTTTTTAGTATTATGTATTTTTTTATTCCATAACTTATTCCATAAATTTTAATACCATATAATACATTTAGTATGGACTTATAGCAAGTAGTATTGGGAAAGGGCTAAAGAAGGCCTAATTAAAAAGGCTACCAGGGAGAAAGTAGACCTAGAGATTGAGATAGGTCTTAAAATTTGACCCATATGTGTGTCTCAAAAATATAAAGTATATTATAATATTTTAAATTCATAATTATTGGTAATTTTCTGTACTAACCTATTTGTAGGTAGAAAATGGATACAAAAAAGGCTAGTTTAGAAGGCAAAATTGCATAAGTGGAAAGTAGGTGTTTAAGCGAGTTTAAAAAGAGGTATATAGGGTTAATATAGAATAATTTTAATAAAATTATAGAATTTTTTTTTTAATTTATATCAGTATTTTAAACTTTTACTTTCATGTCAAATGAACTCTTGAGTCTAAGACTAGAAAAGTATTCTATTATTCAAGGACTAGTGTGAGTTACTTGTACAAGCTCTACAACATTTCATATCAGAGCACAAGGATGGTAAAAGGATAAGATAATAAATAAAAAATGTTATAAAGACAAATTAAACATAAATTATCTTAAATAATTCATTATAATGTGGAAAATTTAGTCATTTAAATGAGGAATATGAAGGCAAGAATGGTAGCCATGGAGACAAATCAAAGAATAAGTGTCATAGATAATGATGATAGTGATAGAGAAGAGGAAGATCATATATCATAAGAGGATTAATAAAGATAATATAGAGTGGAATAAATAATAATCAAATCCATGATTAAGATGGGTTTAAAACCAAATCTAGATGTGCCAATCTATGAAGGAAATCTTAATGTGGATGAATTGGTGGATTGGATAGCAGCCATGGACAAGTATTTTGAGTATGAGGTAGATGACACCAAGAAAGTGAAATTTTCATTAATAATTTTGGGAGGGCATGATTATTTATGGTAGGATTGAATCCAAGAAGAGATAAGGAGAAGAGGCAAGACAAATATTGAGTTGTGGGATAGGAAGGTGATGAAGATGAAGTAAAATTTCATACCTAAGGAATACCAGACACATTTGTTTAGGAGGTTACATAATATTAGACAAAAGGAACATTTAGTGAAGGAATATATAGAATAATTTCATAGATTGACAATCAAAACAAGACACTTTCAAGAGGATGATGAGAAGGTAGCAAGCCGCCTAAATGGTCTCTAGTTATCCATACAAGATGAGATCAATATATTAACTTTGATAATAGTTTAAAAATCTTACCTAGTAGCCTTGAAAGCTGAAGAGAAGTTGGAAAGAAGGAATACATATAAATAAAGAGGAAGAGGTAAACAAGTGAGAGGAAGAGGAGAGTATGAGGGTAATAATGCTTATGAGGAAGGTAAAATTAGTGGAAAAATACATGAAACACAACCAAGAGGTGGTTATAGAGGTAGGAGGCCATATTACATAGGTGAAAATGTTAAAGAGGGACTACTAGTTTCATATTAAAATGATTAAAATGAAACAAGTATGTAGGTCATAATTATTGGGAGTGTCTAGAGGAGCAAAAAGAAAGGAATTATAGAAATGATAGAATAAATCAAGTGGTGTAGCCTACATAAGAAGAGAGTGTTGGATCAATTTCACATATAGAAGCACCTAAAGAAGGAGAGTAATTGTTGATGAGGACATTGTTGAAGCCACCAAAAAAATAAATAAACTACTCAATGGAGAAAACTCTTTAGGACAACATGTAAGTCCCATTGTAAATGTTATAAGATGATAATAAACTTAGGAAGCACATAAAACCTAGTTTCAAATGAGATGGTAAGCAAACTTCATCTTAAAATATTACCTCATCTTACACCTTACAAAGTTTCTTGGATTTAGAAAGGATATCATGTGCTTGTTAATGAATATTGCTTAGTATATTATTAGATTGGTACTTATAGAGATAAATTTATGTTCGATATCATTCCCATGGATGTGTGTCATGTATTGCTAAGTAGGACTTGGCAGTTTGGTGGGTCAACTATTCATGATATGGTGATGAACAACTATTATTTGGATCATAAGGGAGTCAGGCATACATTTTTGCCTTTGAATAATGATGAAAAAGTTGTTGGTGTATTTTATAAGGTATTGATTGTAGGTTATAAAGAGTTGATGTAGCAGTATGATGAAGATGTGAAGATGAATTAACAATCCAAGGAGATTGAGGTAGCACAAGATGAAGAATGTGAACCTATGTCAAGTAAAAAATTTTCAAGCAAGTATGTGAATAAGTTATTTGTAAGTTTTCTTCAACATTTGGTGAATATTTCTATTTGTGATTTCATTGAAGGATTAATAGGCAATCTCAAATTCATGAGAGAAAGTCTTGAAAAGATAAGAGATGAAAAAGACATGGAAGATGTAAAACAGTTCCAAGAATGATATATAAATGAAGGAAATAGTATGAGAAGGTTAAATAAAGAGAATGAGAATGTGTATGAGAACATACAATCATTGTGTATAGAGGATGTAGAGGGTAATAATGAAAATTATATACAATAAGAAACCAAGCATTTATGCAATAAAATGGCATATAAGGACCAAATAGTTGATATGCATGAGGTGAAGTGTACCAAGAAAGAACAATGGGTGAAGGATGAAAAAAAAACATTTTCATTAGTAGTGTTTTATGGAATCAAGAATGTAATGTATTATTTTGAAGGAGTGAAAGCATGGTATGCACATTGAAAGAAAGCAACAAAAGACAATAACAATGTCTTCCTTAACAAGTTTGTTACATGTATAGGTACACTAATGAAGAGGAATAACTAGAGGATGCCTAATTGCGGGTCACAATAACATGTTCACCTTTATGAGAGGAAAGTATCAGTAATAACCTTCTATCAAGAGGTACAATGTAGCTAAAGAGGAACATACACCAAGATGACGTATATGGTAAAAATTCTTCATCTTTGTAGTATGATGTAGGGACATCCTTATGGACCCCAAAATGAACTAAATTTTGTCTATAATTTATCTTTTAGATGTTTCATAGGTGTATTAGGTCCTAATTCAGTCTTAGGAGTGATCTAGGTTAGCAAAAGTTACATAGAATTTGAATTGAGGATTTTCCCTCCAAAATGGTACTATTTGAAAATTTGAAATTTCAAGCCTTTTTGAAGGATTTTCATGCATTGTATAAAGGTTTGAAATTATAAAAACATGTCTAATATGTCTTAGGATAATTAAAATGGTCCTTACTATGTTCCTTAGTCTTTAGACATGGTCATTCATTGGATATATTGGTCATTGATTGGGAAACATCCAAGATTCAATTATGCTTCTTGAATTAACTTTAGGAGAACTAATTATGATGTTTTCATTGTGATTTCCATTAGAATAGGAAAGATAATGGCCATGTAAACAATTAAATTTGATGAATAAGAGGACTGTGTTAATGAATTTTTGAGTGCATTGCAATGAAATGATTGAGATTAAGTAATTTACTTGTGATAATAATCAATGTGGTGAGTAATTTGAATATATGATTGTTGATATTATTTTTGATCAATATTTAACCCATAATTTGAGATAGGTAACATGTATTTAATTTGAAATAATTTACTTTTGAGAAGATAGACAAGTCAATCATATAGTAAAAGAGAGTATACAATTGGTTCAAGTGATAAACCAAGAATTTGATCCATTCTATAATGATTTATGTGGAGAATATGGATATGGAAAACATATTAAGTGATTATCAAGAGTTATTAATGTGATACATAGGAGGATAAAAGTTTTAAGTTTCAATTTGTTTTGAAATCTTCCTCACTGTTAGCACACGGGTCATAAACCTTGAGTTTGTTTATTGTGTTTGTTAACTTGAATCTTGTTTTAGAGTTAAAAGTGAATAAGAAAGGATGATATAGTATTGAGATAGTTTTTTTATGTGGTAAAAAACCTAATATAGGTTAAAAATACTATTGTAAAATCTTAACAACAAAAACCCTATGCTTACCCTATTTTTTTTCATAGAACACAGTCAAGAGAGATTGGGATTTCCATGTCATGAAATAGGTAAGGATTTTTAGTACATGATCATAAAATAAATAAATAAATAATTACTATCAAATAGACCCATTCCATAATTTTTTTTACTTGAAACTATTTTTGGTTCAATAAATGGAATTTAGACCACTATTGGCCTACTTAGTGTCCACAAACCCTAACAACTAGGGTTTTGAAGTTTTTGAGAGAACCAATAATGGAAAAATTAATTTATTTTGTAATATTGTGTATTTTTGTATGAAATAAATAATTACATAAGTTTAAAGACCATAAAATACCTTTAATAGGGACTTCTAGCAAGTAGTATTGGGAAGGGGCTAAACAAGCCCTAATTAGGATGGTTACAAGGGAAAAAGTGGAGCTAGAGATTGAGATAGGTCTTGGAATTTGACCCATAGTTGTGTTTAAAAAATATAAAAGATATTATAATATTTTAAGGTCATAATTATTGGTATTTTTCCATACCTAAAATAGGTAGAAAAGGGCTAGAAAGAAGGCTAGTTTGCAAGGCAGAGTTGCATAAGTGGAATATAGATGTTTGACAGAGTTTCAAAAGAGGTATATAGGGTTAATAGAGAATATTTATAATAAAATTAGAGACGTTTTCATATTAAATCAGTCTTTTAAACTTGTATTTTCATTGTGAATGAACTCTTGAGCCTAAGATTAGAAAAGTATTCCATTGTTCAAGGACTAGTGTGAGTTGCTTATGCAAACTCTACATCATTGACCACAATACTAGGCCACTCAAGTAGAAGTATAAGATAGTTAATATAAAGTTTTAGCCCTTAATTAGGAAGAAACTGTCAAATATACTTGAGGCTAATATAATATTTCTAATCAAGTATTCCTCATGGATGGAAAATCTGGTCCTAGTGTATAAAAATAATGGAGAGATTCACTTATGCATAGACTCTAGGGACTTGAGAAAATACTCCCTTAAAGACAATTAACCCATTTTATCAATGGAGAAAAAAATTCAAACATTCATAGGTGTAAAAAGGTTTTCAATATTGGATGGTTTTATAGGCTATAGCTAGGTACTTGTGTGGGAGTATGATCAATTTAAAATGGCATTCACCACTAAGTGGAGTACCTTCTTATAACAAAGGATGAATTCTAGTTTTATCAGTGTAAGAAATAAATTTCATAGGGGGACATGGATATGGAATTCAAGGGACTCCTAAAAAATATCATCTTGGTTTACCTTGATGGTATAACTATTTTCTCCAAACATGTAATGGATCATTTGGGTCACATAGTACAAGTATTTAAAAAATCTTGAGAGTTTGGGATCTCTATAAACCCAATAAAGTGCATATTCACAATGTTTGAAGTCAATCATTTTTGATACATAATCTTTGTAGAGGGAATCACCATTTATCCTAAATTATTTTAGGTCATTATATCAATCCCTCTCCTAGGTCACAAGAATGGTATCCAAAGCTTCTATAGAAAAACAAAATTTGTTAAAACGTTTGTACCAAGATTAAAAACTTTGTTCAAGCCACTCATATAAATTCTCAAGAATAAATTTATATTTAACTAGACCTAGGAAGGCCCAAGCATTTTTGACACCATCAATTTTTCCACTGTAGAAGCTCCTACTTTGATAAACCCAAGTTACGATAAGTATTTCATCATTTATAAATTTGGTAGAGTTAAAGGTATCTCAACCATCCCTGCATTGATAAAAAATGACCAACTAGATAATCCTATCACTTTATTTATTTAGGTGCTCAAGGATTATGAGCTACATTATAAATTTTTATAAAAGCACACACTTGTGATAATGAGAGTACTCAAGAAGCTCAGGCATATGCTCTCCAACAACAAGATTCAACTTATGGTCTCACACTCGATATTGAAGGAGTTCTTAATTAGTAAAAACATTGGTAATAATAGAGCTATTTGGGTTAAAAAAGTGTTAGAATATGAGAAAGACATATAAATTACCAAGGTTGTATGAGGTAAAGGATTCTATGAGTAGTTAATAGAGGATGTGAAGAATGAAAACTTCATAGTTATTGCACTACATGAGAGCCAACCGGAAAACCAAGGTGCCTCAATAATATAGACTAAGATCATGAGTATATTCCTCTTGATTGGTGCATGTCCATATGGCTTAAATAAATCCAAGTATATACATGTCAGATTACAAGCCATTCCTTATTTAATTATCAATGATACAATTTTAGAAGAGATATCAACAAAATCTTATTTTAATACATAGAGAAGAATCAAGTGAGTAATATCCTTAAATAATTACATAATGGGATCTTAGGAGTAAATTACCCATGTAAAACCACTATGATGAAAATCATGTGACCTGGCTATTACTAGCCAACTCTATTCCAAGATGCACACACCTAGGTGCAAAGTCTTAAAAGGTGTGCCTTATTTTTAGGCTAGGAAAAATTGGTATCCCTACCCCTATTCCCAATACAAGATAATAAACCCTTTCCATAATGCATCTTAAATTTTATTGGTATGATAAATCCACCATCAAGTGTTGGGAACAAATGGATCCTAATGAAAACTAACTACTTAAAGAGGTGGATAGAGGTAATAACTCTCAAAAAATATAATGAGGTCTCCATATTATACTTATACGAAAGCATTATTACAAGATTGGGTGTTCCATCCACTATTATTTGAGACAATGCACTAGGTTTCCTCAGATCTAATATCAACAAATGAGTGGTCAGATATAGAATCCATATAAACACCTAATCAAATTATTACACTCAAGGTAATGGTTTAGCTTAATTGATAATTAGAACTGGATTCAAATCATTAAGTGAAATATGGAAGATAATAAGTGATCTTATCATACCAAGATTAAGAAAACCCTCTAAGTACATAAAATAATGTTGAAAAGAGTACTGGGGAATTTACCCTTCATATTATTCTATGGAAGGGAGGAAAGGCTAACCATGTCTCTTGAATTTCCCTTACTAGAGATAGTTCATCAATTGGAGTTGCCCAAAAGTGATCCCATGATAGTAAGGTTGGTTGGAGATCATTTACCATAAGGTCTATCGATAAAATCTTAAATTAAGGAGACTTGGTACTCAAATAGGATGTAGATAGAGAAAAATATAGAAATCATAGAAAGTTTGATGCTATATGAAATAACCTATATACCATAGTCAATTGTAAGTAACATAATGCATACTAGATTGCAAGATTAAATAAATAAGTTTTTCCCATCCCCATCAATAGGATTTATCTCAATCATTATCTATGATGATCACGAACACTATTTTAAATATTAGTATATATGTTTTAATTTCCAAAATTTTCAAACACACATGTTATTGTTTAGAGTAGTTTCATTTCTTCTAAGTACTTTTGTATGGTTCTGTTAGCTTAGTTTTGTCATTCCTCTAATAATTGTTTAACATAGTTTTTTTATTTGTTTTTCCTTATGGAAGGAATCTCAATTTCTTCTAAGGTCAAGTGGGATTCTCATACCTAATCATAATCAAGAGATAAAAGAGTAGGGAATTATAGGTCACTCCATACCTAATGGATTACTTCAAGGCTACTAGATTCTTAATTAATAGTCAAGCAGCTCATAGAGGTTGACAAAAGTGTTAACTTTCTAATTAAACACTTTAGTAGGTACTAAACTCATAAGGACCAAATGAGAGGTTACATTCTTGTGAAGTGTTGAGTTCTCTAAAAATTAATTGTGTGTAGATGCTTACCATTCATGCTTGCACTTAATAGTTAGCATGGATTTACACATCACCTAAGTGTTGATCCACATATATAAGTAGTTATCAATGCATTCCCCATGTCAAGACCCTTGATCAAACCAATAAATCATGAAATTTAGAGTGTGTGGTCTTGGAAATATTGTCATTTATGTCAAAGGTTTAGCATTATTTGTGATAAAGGCCCCATTACATTTAATGTTGTTTGTAATAAATATATCTTGGCTAATATGAGTTAATATTTATTTAATATTAACGATTATATTTTTGGTTGAATATGAGATAAAAGAAGGGCCCATGGAGAAGTCAAAGAGCCACAAGATAAAGCCAAAAGAAGGATGGGATGCATTTTCCCATGAAGAGTCATCTTGGGGAATACCAAGAGTCACCAAGTGAAGACAAAAGAGTAAGGGCAAAATTTCTCATGAAGGGACACTTCAAGGAATATGAAAAGTCACCAAAGATAAGGACAAAAGTGGGAAGGACGTTTTTGGCCATGAAGGGTCACCACATGACTTTTCAAAGGTTTGAATATGAAGGGTCATCCAAGATTGGCATCATTTTCCATGAAGATTGAAGGGTCACAAAGGGGGAAGGCCAAAGGTCATTTGGAAAGCTATAAATAAAGGCTTGACAAGCCATTTGTAATATGGGAGATAGAGATTGATTTGATATTGTAATATCTAGCTTAGAAGAGCAATTGTGAGAGATGAATATGATTTGTATTTGTTATATTTAGCTTAGAAGAGAAAAAATGAGAGAGAGGAAAGAGATGTTGTATTGATCTATCATTTGTTGAGATAATAACATTGAGAGATAGGTGTGTGGTATACACAATGGGGTTGGTGCTCCTGTGGGTTAGTGCTCATGAATTGTTGCTGGGTTGGTGCTCGACAAAGGGGTTAGTGCTCATGAATTGTAGCTGGGTTGGTACTTGGCAAAGGGGTATGGTGCTCCTGTGGGTTTATTCTCATGAATATACTTGAGATTGTTCTCCATGGCTTTTCCCACATTGGGTTTCCACGTTATATCCAGTGTCTCTCTATATCTTGTGTGATGTTTATTGTTTGATTTTTATTGCATATCTTGAATGTTTGATTAAGTGGAATTTGATAAAGGGAAAGTTTTATAAGATATATAATATACTGATTCACCCCCTCTCAATATATTCCATGCTTAATAATTGGTATCAGAGTAGGTTCCTTTAGAAAGGGTTTAACAACTTGAAGGTAGATCAAAGAAAAGCATTAGATGGCCAAGTAACTAAAGAAGGAAAATCAAGAGTTGAAATCTATGGTTGAGGCTCTTAAGGAAAATGTGTGTATCTTGGATTCTAAGTTGGCTATAGAAGTAAAAGAAAATAAGATATTTATTCAGGATCTTAAGAATCAATTAGAGGTTGCAAATTCAATTTTAACATCAAAAGAAGAAGAGTGTAATCATTTAAAGGATGAGTTAGGTTCTTTAAAGGATAATCATGAGAAGCTTATACTCAAGGTTGAAAAATATCATGAAATATTAGTCCAAGGAAAGAAGGATGCAAGTTTTGCAGGCAAATCAAAGAAGCCAATCAGGTAGCCCAATGCTTTCAAGTTTTCAAATTCTTTTCATGGCTGTTGTTTTGTTTGTCATCATGTTGGTCATAGGGCAAGAGATTTTATGAGGAGAAGCAATGAGTCAAAGGGAGATATTAGTCACATTCAAGAAAAAGGTATGAGAAATATTTTTTGCTTTTGTTGTCATGAGGTTGGCCATATTGCTAGATTATGTCAAAATAAAGTAAAGAGATATTCAAGGTATGTCAAAGGATATAGAGACCCTAGAAAATATGGTAAAAGAGAAATTCAAGTTTGGAGACCTAAAATAGTAAAGGTTGATCATGTTGAGTTTAAGAGTGAAAATGAATTACTTGTTATAGTAAATAAAGAATTAGAAAGGAAGGATTGTGTAGAATCTCTTGTTACATTTGAACATGAGCTTTATCAAGATAAGATAGTTGCAAAAGTTGAGAAGATGAATAACATCATAAGTGATAAGGTTAGTAAGTTAAAAAGGTTAGACAAGCTTAAACAGATTCTAAAAGAAAAACACAAGAAGATCAAGGAAGAAACAGAGGAGATGTGGGAATCTCCTGAGATTTGTTTCTAGGACCCTTTTGTGTTGGGGGTGTCTCTTCTAGGCTTCAAGGAGACAATTTTAAGAAAATTGAAGCATGGTGGATGCTATTAGGTCTTGGCTATGTTGCATGACAAGAAGGTGAGTTGACAGATTAATTTGTATATCTTTTGAGGGAATATATTTTTGAAGAAAATTTTTGTATCAATATTATGTTTTGAGGCTATTAGAATGATTCTTGCATATGCAGTGTTTTAAAGTGTTTCAAATTATTATGGTCATAAGATATTAGAATGTTGAAAAAGAGCTAAAAGTTTTAGAAAGAAGGAAAATGATACTCATGCAAATTCAATCAAGGAAGATCAGAGTGTCAAATCTCCATTCATCAGGAAGAAGGTTCAGATATGTTCATGGTAGAAGAAACAACCTAAAGATTTTATGTTGGTGCAAATAGCTTTGCATGTAAGAAATAAAGATCAACCATGGTTTGTTGATAGAAGATGTTTGAGGCATATGACAAGAGATAAGAGTAAATAAGGTCAATGGTGGCATAGTAAAATTCGAAGATAAAACCACTGCCAAGATAGCTGAAAAGGTACTTTAATTTTGGATAATGATAGAACCAAGACTAAGAATGTTTTATAATAATAATCTATTGAGTGTAAGGCAAATATGTGATCAAGGATACACCTTAAAGTTTCATGAAAAAGGTTGTGAGATTAGAATAAAATATTCAAATGAGTTGATTGTAGATGCTCAAAGGACAGGGAACAATATATATGTATTGTCAAATATCTTCTCAAAGGCACAATCAAAAGACACATTCAAAGATATGTGAGAGGAGTTGGGATTAATATCTATTACATCCTACCATTGATGTTTAGAATCAGTTGAAGGGGAGCTAAGTGTTAGCTCTAGGTAGGCCCTTTTCCATTGATGTCAAAGGGGGGGAATAACAAGTACAAGTGCAGAAAATAGGTACAGGGAATAGATACAGGTTGCTATAGTAAGGCGGAGTTACTATATGTTTTTAGATGATAGTATGTGTAGGTGATAAGATGTGGCAGTTTCAAGATTGAGGTTTCCATCAATGACAAAGGGGGAGATTGTTGGAAATATTGTCATTGATGTCAAAGGTTTAGCATTATTGGTGATAAAGGCCCCATTGCATTTAATTTTGTTTGTAATAAATATATCTTGGCTAATATGAGTTAATATTTATTTAATATTAATGAATATATTTTTGGTTTCATATGAGATAAAAGAAGGGCCCATGGAGAAGTTGAAGAGCCACGGGATAAATAAAAAAGAAGGATGGGATGCATTTTCCCATGAAGAGTCATCTTGGTGAATACCAAGAGTCACCAAGTGAAGACAAAAGAGTAAGGGCAAAATTTCTCATGAAGGGACACTTTGAGGAATATGAAAAGTCACCAAAGATAAGGACAAAAGTGGCAAGGACATTTTTGGTCGTGAAGGTCCACCACATGACTTTTAAAATTCTTGGATATGAAGGGTCATCCAAGATTGGTGCCATTTTCCATGAGGATTGAAGGGTCACAAAGGGGGAAGGCCAAAGGTAATTTTTAAAGCTATAAATAAAGGCTTGAGTAGCCATTTATAATATGAGAGAAAGAGGTTGATTTGATATTGTAATATCTAGCTTAGAAGAGTAATTTTGAGAGATGAATATGATTTGTATTTGTTATATCTAGCTTAGAAGAGCAAAGGTGAGAGAGAGGAAAGAGATGTTGTATTGATCTATCATTTTTTGAGATAGCAACATTGAGAGATAGGTGTGTCGTATACACAAAGGGGTTAGTGCTCATATGGGTTGGTGCTCACAAATTGTTGTTGGGTTGGTGCTTGGTAAAGGGGTTGGTGATCCTGTGGGTTGGTGCTCACAAATTGTTTCTAGGTTGGTGCTCAACAAAGGGGTTGGTGCTCCTATGGGTTGGTTCTCATGAATAATTGCTAGGTTGGTTCTCAGAAAAGGGGTTTGAAGCTCTTGTGGGTTGGTGCTCATGAATTGTAGCTGGGTTGGTACTTGGTAAAGGGGTATGGTGCTACTGTGGGTTTGTTCTCATGAATATACTTGAGATTTTTCTTCATGGTTTTTCCCACATTGGGTTTCCATGTTATATCTGGTGTCTCTCTCTATCTTGTGTGATGTTTATTGTTTGAGTTTTATTGCATATCTTGAATGTTTGATTAAGTGGAATTTGATAAAGGGAATGTTTTATAAGATATATAATATACTAATTCACCCCCCCCCCTCTCAGTATATTCTATTCTTAACATGTGGACCTCCATGATTTCAAGTAGTGAAGGAGAGAAGTGCATATGGAGCATTTAAAAATAATGAATAGTTCACTCAATATCTTCAATCTTCTAATGCACCATTATTCAAAGACTTCCTCACATTAAAATAATGAATTCCCATGTCAATATTTATAGTTTCACTTATGTTCCCTATAAGAACTTAGATTACTATTTAGGTTATGTACCATTCCCTTCACAAACTAGTAGAAGTTGTAGAAGGTGTAGAATGAAAATACCATTAGCATATACTGGGTATAGAATTAATTTAGCCTTGTGCATTTTCATAGCATATTTATCTCAATGCCCTTAAAAAACTCATAACTTCATTAGGAAACCTTTCATGTGCACTCTAATATATGTAACCATTAATGCACATATTTCAATGCACACCTAATCTCAAAAATATAGGTAGGTGTGCTAATCCTTACCACTAATCCTTACCATGCACAAGGTAACATGGAAAAACCCAAAGATATAACTATAAAGTCCCATGTCAATATGATAATCTAAGTGGATTGGTAGGTGAACACCATACATGTCAATGGTAGTTGAGCCCAATTAGAAATAAAGGGGGTTGAATCCAGAGAGAATCAAATTCAAAGGTGGATGTTAGAGTGTTATATTCTTTTCAATAAATATGCAAGCCACCTACAGATCCAAGAATGATCTTACAACTTATTCTATGATCAAGTAATCAAATTTAAGTTAAATAAGCATGTCTCATAGCAGTTATTGTAAATAATTTTGATATCTTAATCTAAATTGGTCTATGGATGTTGCTTTTGAATTAAAATTTCATCTATTACCTCCATGGTTAATTGATTATGTAGGGCCTTTCCTAGTGATATATAAACCTTGATTTTTATTGTCAAAGGGTCAACATTTTTTAGAATTGTAATCCTACCAAATTTTATCTCCAAGATCCATATATTGGTATAGAAATGTCGGATAATGGACATTTATCTTATTTTAATGCCTAGTTCTCGACAAGGGGAGTGTGGGAGGGACAACACCCCCTTACTAGGGTCGTCATGGGAGTCCATGAGGTGGAAACCTATTTTAGATCCTTTTTGTGCAAGTTCAAGGGTAGTTCCCTTTAACTAAAATTTCATTAAAAATACACTATAAAATATTATAATTTCATAGTAAATCTAGACCTTTCACTATTAGGTTATAGATCTAACGGTATAAATTATGTTTGTACATTTTTTCCCCTATTTATAACCCTCCTTTGATATGAGGGTATTGTAATTATGGTTGCATGTAATATGTGAGTGAAGAGGATATTGAAATGGTTATATTATAGGTTTATCCCTTCATTTTTTATAATAAATAATAAGGATTGGCTATTTCTATGTGGACGTAGCCCATATTGGGTGAACCACATTAAATCTATGTCTCTATTATGTTGTGTTTTTTGCATTTTATTTCCATATTTAATTTAGTAATATTGATATGTGTTTTGTATTCTTAAAAATTTCTCTTAGAACCAAAGGTTTATTTGGAAGATAAAATCACAAGAAAAGAGGGTTCCTACTTCGAGTAGGAGTAATGATAGAAGAAGGCAAGTTTAAAATCAAAAAGTCTAGTGGCCAAAACTATGAGCTATAGAAGATGCAAATGGAATATTATCTATATCATAAGGATATTTTATTACCATTGTGTGAAATTGAAAATAATCTAGAAGCTATGAAAGATGAATATTGGGAAGTTATTTATAAAAAGGCACTAGGAACAATACAGCTATACTTGGCAGTGTCAATGGCCTTCAATATTTTAAAAAATAAGACAAAAATAGATGTGATGAAGGCATTAGATAGAGTGTATAAAAAACCCTTAGCCTCCAACAAGGTATTTATTATGAAGCATTTATTTCATCTAGAAATGTCATAAGGTGGGTTTATTATTGATGATTTAAATGAATTTAACACAGTCACAAATTAGTTAAGCTCTATATGAGTGAATTTTGATGATAACATTAGAGCTCATTTTATTATGTGCTCATTTCTAGAAAGATGGAATGGCTTGGTCATGGTTATGAGTAATTATATCTCTAGTTCAAACACTTTAAAGTTTTATGATATTATGGGTGTTATTCTTAGTGAGAAAATGTGATGGAAAAGCATAGGTGAGACATCAAGTAATGCTTTGAAAACTAATAATAGGGAAGACAAAATCATAAAGGAAAGGGTCCATATAATCATGGTAAGTCTAAAAAGAGTAGATCCCAATCTATAAGAATGTTGGTGTGATGGATTTTTTTGAAGAAAGGACACCTAAAAAATTTGTTGGTTTTGAAAAGGAAAATAAGGAGATGGATAAGAAGATAACAATTAGGAAACAAATTGAGTAGGTGATGTGTTACAAGATGATTTAATCCTTTATTTAGATAATATTAATGACTCTTGGGTGTTAGATTTAGGGGATTCATTTCATATTTACACCCCATATGAAATAATTTCAAGACTATGTTCAAGGTGATTTTGGATAGGTTTATTTGGGTGATGGTGAACCCTATAAAATTATAGGAAAGGGTAAGATATAGATAAAATTATAGAATGGAAACAATTAGTTTATAAAATAGGTAAGGCATGTTTTTGAGTTGAGAAGAAATCTAATTTTAGCAGGGTAGTTGGGAAGTGATATTTTCATAGTTACATTTACAAAAAATTCATGGAAGGTCACTAAAGGATCACTGATAATAGTAAAAGGAGAGAAGGTAGGTACATTATATTTATCTAATGGTAATGTTTACTATTATATTTCTTTAGATTCTATAGAAGTGTATAAAAAATTATGGCATGATAGACTTGGGCACATGGGTGATAAGGGGATGCAAGTTTTCCCTTCAAAAAATTTGTTTCCATATTTAAATAAGGTGGATTTGGAATTTTGTGAGCATTGTGTGTGTGGAAAATAAAAGAGAGTCATATTTCTTAGAGTTGGGAAGATAATCAAGGATTAAAAGTTATATCTTGTGCATAAAAATGTATGGGGACTATCTTAGGTATCAGCCCTTGGTGGCTCTTCTTATTATGTTACTTTTATTAATGATTTAACTAGAGAAACTTGGGTTTATTGCATAAGAAAAAAAAATGATTTTTTTTTATAAATTTAGGAAATGGAAATATTTGGTTGAGAATGAGATAGGAAATAAATTGAAGTGTGTTAGATTAGACAATGGAGGTGAATACTATAGTAAGGAATTTTATAATTATTCTTCATCCCGTGGGATTCATAGAGAGAAGATGATTCCAATAACACCACAACAAAAAGGTTTGTTAGAAAGGATGAACATGACAATCATAGAGCATGTAAGGAGCATGAGATTACATGTAGGGTTGCCCTTATAGTTTTGGGTAGATGCTATGGACACTACTATTTATTTAATAAATAGAGGGCCTTCAAGTCCTTTGGATGGTTGAATTATAGAAGAATCATGTATAGGTAAAAAGGTAGATTATTAATTTTTAAATAATTTTGGTTGTGAATCATTTGTCCATATTGATAAATAAAATAGAACCAAGATTACATAAAAATCAAAGAAATTTACTTTTATTTGATATAGAGTTAATGATTTTGGTTACCATTTATGGGATTCTAAAAATCGTAAAATCATTAGGAGTATAGATGTGATCTTTAATGAGGTCATGTATAGAGATTAGTTGTAGGGAAAGAAATAAGAAAAGACAAATATTTAGTATGTAGTACTTCGTGAAATCACTAGAGATGAAATTATGAAAGTGCAAAAAAATTAGAATGTGAAACAAATAGAACAAGTACCTCAAACTCTTGAAAGTGTAGTTAGAAGATCTACTAGAGTAAATAGACTCCTTGAATGATACTCTCCTTCACTTTATTATTTATAATTGATTGATTTTGGTAAGCCCTAAAGCTATGGAGAATTAATGTAGATAGAAACTAGAAAGAAGTGGGAGAAAGGCATGAAAGAGGAGATGGAATCTTTGGTACATAACCAAAATTGAGATTTGGTTCAGTTGCATGTAGGTAAATAAAAATTGTAGAATAAATGGATTTATAGACTGAAGGAAGAAGATGGAGGAAAAAAGAGGTATAAGGTCAAACTTGTTACAAAGGGGTTTGCACACAAGAAAGGTATTGATTTTGATGAAATATTTTCTCTAGTTGTAAAAATGACTTCCATAAGAACTATTATAAGTTTGGTAGTAATAGAATATTTGCACCTTGAACAATTAGATATGAAGACTGCTTTCCTTCATGGTGATTTAGAAGAGTAAATACATATGGATAAACCATAGGGATATGAAGTAAATGGTAAGGAGAAAATGGTGTATAGGTTGAAGAAGAGTTTGTATAGTCAAAAAAAATATCCAAGGCAGTGGTATTTGAAATTTGACATGTTTAGGATAGAACAAGGTTATAGTAGATGTCATTTTGACCACTATGTCTATTTTAAGAGATTAGATAATGGTATCTATATTATATTGTTATTGTATGTAGATGACATGATTTTTTTAGGTTCTAACATGTAGGATATAAAATGATCTCAAAAGAAATTTATAAAATTCTTTTATAATGAAGGATTTAGGTGCTACAAGAAAATATTTGGTATGAGAATAACAAGAGATAGGAAAAATAGAATATTGACATTGTCTCAAGAATAATACATCAAGAAGGTGTTAGTTAGGTTCAATATGCAAGATTCAAACTTGTAAGTAAACCTTTGGGAGGGAACTTCAAATTAAGGAATAGTATCCTAAAATGTAGGAAGAAATCAATTACATGTCTAAAGTTCAATATGCTTAAGTAGTTGGAAGTTTAATTTATGCTATGGTGTGAAAAGATTGGATATTTCTCATGAAGTGGGAGTTATTATCAAGTTTACAAATAATATAGGAAAAGATTATTGTGATGTAGTCAAGTGGATTCTTAGGTACTTGAGTGGTACCAATTATAGATAGTTATACTATGAAGATTTAGATATCACCTTTTAAGGATATGTTGATGGAAACATGGATGGAGATTTAGATGGTAGGAGGAGCACCACAGGGTATTTATTCACTATTGGTGACACAGTGGTTATATGGATTTCAAAATTTTAGAAGATAGATACTTTGTCAACTATAGAGGCAAAGTATGTTGTAGCTACAAAATCTAGTAAGGAGATGATATAGATGCAATAGTTCATGGAAGAGATGAGGCATAATCAGGAAGATTGTAGGTTGTATATCAATATCTAGAGTGTGATTCATTTAGAAAAGAACTTAGCATTCCACTAAAAAACCAAACATATACAACTCAAGTATCACTTCATTCATTCAATTTTGGAGGATGGTTAATTGAAGTTAGAAAATATCCATATAAGTTAGAATCCTACATATATGCTAAAAAAGCAATCACAAAGGAGAAGTTAGAGATTTTTATAGCTTTAATAGGTCTTTAAGGATTAAAAAAAGATGAGAAATAAATTAGGGTCAAATTTCAAATAAAATTCCAAGGAAGAGTTGTAGCAATGGAGTTGTAACAATAAATCTCCAAGTGGGAGATTGTTGGATGGTGGAGCTTGATCTAATTTTAATGACCAATTCTTAATAGGGGGTGTGGGGGGGTAACTTCCCCCAACTAGGGTCATCATTGGGGTTTATGGGGAGTAAAAATTATTGACCATTAAAAATTCACTATAAAATATTTTAATTTCATAGTAAATGTAGATTATTTACTAGTAGGTTATAGATCTAATGGTAGAAATTATGTTTATGCCTTTTCCCCCTATATGTAACTCTCCTTTGATATGAGACAATTTTAATTATGGAAGCATGCTTTATGTGAGTGAAGAGGTATTGTAGTGGTTGTATTGAAAAATTTTCCCTTCATTTGTTAGACTAAATAATAAGAAGGATTAGTTATTTCTGTGTGGATGTAGACCATATCGAACGAACCGCATTAAATATGTCTTTATTGTGTTGTGTTTTCTGCATTTTATTTCCATCTTAAATTCATTAATATTTCTCTATGTTTTGTATTCTTAACAAAAAATATCTATTTATTTGAGTTTATAATATTTTTTTAAACTTTTAGATCAATAATAATTGTTTTAAGTTTCTTCATGCTCTGTGTTCTATGTATATTCATGGTTATTGATCCTTATTTGTGGATCTTTGTCCCTCTCATTGTCATCTTCCTATTTTACCTCTACTCAAAACTTAAAGTCCATGTAGTTCTCATCCTATGTATACACTATTCTATGTAGGTGTTATCTATGGACCATTTTTCATCCCTTTAAATTTTGTGTTGTTCTTCATTACCTTTATGAAAAACACTTATGTATTATGCCTAGTTTGAAGATATGTTAAATATTCTATTATTCTCATTGTGTCATTAATCAGGTGAGGTTCTCACTCTATTATTAGTGCATCACATTTTACATTCCAATAATCTCTTAGCTTTTCTCTACCTTTTCCCCTTTGTGAAGTTTAGGTTTGTTTCTAGTTATAGATTTAATTATGTTCTTTGTACGTCTACATGTTGTTCCTAAAATAGGTGCATCTAGAATATAAGGAAATTAACCTACTCTAAAGGTTCATGCCAAGGAGTGAAGACTCACACACTTTTAGGGGATGATCCCATTATTACATCACTGAATCACTCTCTGGTGTGAAAGTATAAGGAATTAGGCATGAAAAAATCATGCATCAATGTGCATGATATCCATTCGCATATGGGTTCACATTTTAATTGATAAAAAATATCATTAATTTCCTAATTGGTAAATCAAGTCCCTCTTAGACCATTTCAAATGTAATGGAGGACACCAATATCCTACTTACCTCACTCAAAATATTCTTTATTTACAACATATATAGATAAAGAAATGGGGGTGAAATTTTTAAGGTGATTATAGGGGTTCATATTGATTAATTTAAACATTGGTCAAAAGTCATTCAAAATTAAGTTACATCGATCATTCAAAAATAAAGGACCCCATCCCACATACAATATATTATGAGATTTATTCTCATGATCTATCTAATGATGGAAAAATCATAAAGAGAGAAGTAATTTAATCATTTTCTCATAAGGGTTATTATTATCAATCTTGGGAAAATTATGATAGATTAAATAATAAAATCCTTGATTTTCTTAAAAATTGCTTCCTAGTTCTTGAAAAAATAATTAAAATTTGTAGGCTATTAAGTGGTGAGACCAAAAATAATATGGGAAGTGTTCAAGATAGGTTGGAGCTGATATCTTATGTGGAGGAAAAGGAGGAGTTAGATGTATGGAAGAAGCTTGACAAAGTAGGTTTAACAAGCTTCAGGCAAATAATTGTGGGGAATGACTCGTCCATTTCTAGAGACTTTGCCAAAGGTTGAGAGGATCGAACGGTTAAAATTTGAGGCCTCAACATCATTGTTTATGACGAAATTATTGGAAAAATAATAGATATGAGTTTTTATGGCATTAAATAATTTAAAGATAAGAAGAGAAAGGATGAGTTAATGGGATTTTTTTTCAAAATTGATAAACTAGTCTCCTCAACCTAGAAAGGTTTACCAAGAGTTGAATTACCAAGAAAATGGCTTGACATATGCCTCCAAATCATGAGGTATATCACACTTGAGGTCAAATGCATGATAAAAATTTCCCACCACTTTTGTTAATGCACCATTTAAAGGGTCATAGGATAATCCTCCCCTTTTTTTTGCTAACATATTTACAATCCTTAGTCATTACTTTTAAAGCTAATCTATCCTTCAACCTGCTATACTAGGGATTTATCCTTCTTATTATGAATAAAGGAAAAACCCTATGGGGGAATACATCATCAAATCTATCAACATCCATAGTTATAGGGAAGATTCAGAGAAGGATAATGAAGAGGACTCAAATAGGATAAAATAGGAAGACTCTTATGTTTCTATGGGTGAGGAAGATACCACCAAATCATCCCCTTTTAGAAACTATGATAGAAACATCTAGTTTTATAACCCAATTGGAATTCTTAATCCACAAAAACTATGGAGAAGTATGTCTTTTGAGGTGGATCAAAATATGGAGAGGATCTAGATGAAGGCAACTATGTAACATATTCTTTGTTTAGAACTGCTTGATGAGATCAACAAATTGAAAATGATATTCTTTATTAAGGATGATAAAACTATAATTGGGGAGGAAAAGAAGAAGGTACTAAAGTGGTAGGAGAGATAGGTATGACTCCCCTAAATTAAAAAAAGAAGCATGAATAGATTAGGAATGTGAAAAAAGAGCAGGGGAAGAAAAAAATGGAGAAAGGGGAGGAAAAGACTCTGGACAACAAAAGGAAAAGCATGCCTAAAGATTCCTCCTAAGGCACATAAAAAAAACTAGAGGAAGAAGAAAGAGAATGTGGTAAAATAATAAAAATTTGGTTGTTTACTCAGAATCTAAAGAATCGAACCATTAATCCTTCATTATATTTGTTATCTTTTTGGTGTCTTTTTTCTTTTTTTTTAATTAACTTTAGGCTAAAGGTTCCTAATAATGTGTGGTCGTAGTGGATTATGGTCTATGCCTAATTATCTCATGTTTAGTTAAACATATTTCATTGTGTTTTTTAAGGGTGTTGTACCATATTTCTATTGTTTAACCTGATCTTATCTTTATATATATATATATATATATATATATATATATATATATATATATATATATATATATATATATATACATACATACATACATACATATATATATATATATATATATATATATATTTATATATATATATATATATGTATGTATATATATGTATGTATATATATGTATATATATATATATATATATATGTATATATATATATATATCTATGTATATATATATATATATATATATATATCTATGTATATATATATATATATATGTGTGTATATATATATATATATGTATATATATTAATGTATATAAATGTATATATATATATATATATATATATATATATATATATGTATATGTATATATGTGTGTGTGTGTATGTGTGTGTGTATGTGTGTGTGTGTGTGTGTGTGTGTGTGTGTGTGTGTGTGTGTGTGTGTGTGTGTGTGTGTGTGTGTGTGTGTGTGTGTGTGTCTATATATATATATATATATATATATATATATATGGGTCACTATGTATTCCAACTATAAGCATATATACTCTATTCAGTCTAATTTCGCTTACACTTATGACTTGTGTCACATTTGGAGGAGTTGGGTCTAGAACATTATGTTTAGAGAGTTTGTCCTATTATAGTATTTGGATTTTCAATAGGATGATTCGTTTGATGTTTTTATCTAAGGATATATTTAGTATTTTACCAACCATTTGAATTTTTCAACCCATAAAATCTCTTGTAAAGCTCCACTTGAGCCAAGGGTTAGATTGATGCTTATCATGTCCACTTCAAGGTATGTATTTATAACCTTATGTTATTTAATTTATTCACTTAATAGACTATATGATGCTTATTTTTTTATATAATTGATGAATATGTGTATCCTTTTATAGGTTATCTCTACATTGAATAAGATGGTGTAGCCATAAGATTGTTTAGACTTGACATATTCCATTTTGGTTTTCATAGACCCCCAATTGTTCACCATGGTACCTTACCTCTTATGGTAATTATAATACATCCCCCTTTAATTTAATTTAATATAATTTAATAAATTCATATTCTTATTATTTGGAATCATGTACTTTAATATAGGTTTAGTTAGAGTTATTTCCTTGTGCCATCTGTTCTATAGTTTTACCCCTTTCCTCTTAGAATTTATGACTTAGGAAACCATCTTCTATATATTTAGATTCATTGGTCATTACCTAAAAACCAGGTATCAAAATATCTATTTTATTGGAAAATTTACATTTTAACATGTTTTATTTATCGCATGTTCTTTTAAATGGATTTTTTTACATAAAAACATCAATAGCATAATATTTTATTGCTATATTTATACACAAAATATTTTTCACTTTATCATTTACTGACACTTTATTTTTTAGTGATTTGATGGGCATTGATCTCCTTGAGTGCATGTCTTAAAGGCCATACTGGGAAAGGGGTTGGAAGGCTCATGATGCTTTACAAAAGATGTTACTACCTATATCATGATCATATAATTTCTATTACTAGTTCAATTTTTTTAGTTTTTCTTTCTACTTGCATCCTTCCATCGTATCTTGTTAATTAAGTTAGTTTTATTATATCCCAAAACATTGACTAGGTTGATATTATTTTTTTTATTCCTTTTCCACTATTATATTGTATTGATTAGCTCAAGACAATTTTAATCCTATTTTTTGGCATTCATATAATATCATCATAGTTGATACCATTCAATGTTATCTGATGTCTTTAAATTATATCACCTTAGATGATACCTACTTTTTCTTGCACAATACACCCAAATTTATACTAAAATTAGGGTACTTATTTTTTATTTTGTTTTGATCCCACTTGTTGTGAACCAGTTTGGTCCCTCTTTTCTTAAATGAATATATTTTTTTTATCATGCACATGGATATAATTTTGAAATATTCTAGTTTGTGTTCATTTTTAGATCTTGAAACCCATTCCATTGAATCATGTTAGTTTTTGTGATAAACTTTCATTTATAAATCTCCCAAAAATGAGTTCTTAACCTCTATTCTAAAAGCACATAAGTTGGGCATGAAAGTCTAGCACATAAGTTGGACATGAAATTATGGCATATAAATTGGGCACAAAAATTTGGCACATAAGTTGGGCATGAAATTTTGTCATATAAGTTGGGCATGAAAGTAATTCAAAAGATTTGGGAACAAAATTCTAGCATAAGAGTTTAGAAAGAAAGTATAGTGTGAAAGTCTTGGCATGAAATTTTGGAAGAGAGTCTAGCAAGAAATTTTGGCATAAAATTTTGGCAATAAAGTGTAGTATGAATGTTGGGCACAAGAGTCTAGCATAATATTCTATCATGAAATTCTTATCACATAAATTGGGAATGAAATTCTATCACATAAGTTAGACACAAAATTATAGAACATAAGTTGTGAATGAAACTCTAGCATAAGGGTCTAAACATGGAACTCATGTAAACCTTATGTTAGGTGTGCCTATTGAGTGTAAAAATGAAAAAAAAAATTGGTAGATTATTTATTTAATAAAATTAATATTTAATTAAAATTTTCTTAAATTCAATTGATAAACGACATGAGAATAAATATTTATTTGTATGTTTCAAACCAAAGCTCCATTTTTTGATTGATCAGTGGTGTTGATAAGTTGATGTTAGTCACCTCATGGTGGTTTAGGTATATTATGGGAAAATTTATGGAATTTACAAAGATATAAATGGATAGAATATAATACTTGAGTATAATCTTACAAATGTGAAAACAAAGAGAGGCAAAACTCCATTCTTAAGAATGAAATCAATAAAGATTAGAACTAGATAATCATGTATTTAGAATTACCTTGTTAGATGGATCATTGACTAGATTATAATAATAGTTTTAGGAAAGGAACATATATATGTGGAATATAGGTATAACTAAACATCCTCATTTATGTGGGATTATCTTCCACAATTACCTATTAACACCTAAACATATTAAATAACATGTGTAGGGAAAAACCATTAAATGGAATAAAAACCTACACTAATGCCCCACCTTAAGCATAGATTAAGTGGGTAGTATAATTGGGTTCTAAAAATTAGGTCTGATGAGGAACCCAAGTACATGAAAATCTCCCCATAATAATGGAGAGAAGCTACCCAAAATTAGAGAGATAAGGAATGACTAGAAGTACCCCTAGAATATGAACAATGTCAATGATGAGATCCTCTATTAGAATATTGATGAAGGTACATATTAATTAAACAAAATTTATTTCCTTTACAAGAGGAAGAAAAAATAATTGATATGAAAATATATCCATTCCATGATGTAATATTAAGATAAAAGTATGAATATATCTAAATATGGTCTAAATCTAAAGTGTAACATAGGTTTGGAAAGATCATGCACCAGAACTGAAGGTAATGTCAATAAAGTAGACATTTTAGAAGAAGGACATTGAAAATTATATAAAATAATGTCCATTTGAATTTATTATCATGGCTCAACAACACTCAAAAATAATTCAACTTATCTATCTAAAAATCAACTTATGTACTAATTTATTCCTTTTAATGAAGCATTACCTCAGGCTTACAATAAATCCAACCTTCCTATGATGAACTAGAACCCTATTGTTGGTTTTAATACATGTAATTATGATTGTCCAACTTTTAATCAACATGTGGTTTTACATTTTTATAGTGATCAAGCATCCTTTGTTACTTTTACTAATCAATATCATTCGTTTAAGGAGATACTCAACAAGTAATGCATGAATTTACCTATGGGACTACACTCTAAATTTCACATCTTACAGTCTATATGTTCATATATGGGAAAAATACTGAAGTAGTCTTGTTGACCATAAATTTTCCAGTCATAAGTAAAAGAATTATTATTTGATATTAGCGACAATATGAGTTTGATGATGGAATGGTAATAGTTATTTCAATAATCCTAAGGGTTAAAAATCATAGTAGTGTTGAGTTACCAACATACGAGAAAGAAATAAACATCTATTGTAATTATCCAAAAGAATAAATAGAATAATAAGATAATATAGATGGATAATATGCATGTTATGCCTCTGAGACATTTATACCATATGTAATTCCTCTTATATTTGGAAAAATGATTCAAGAGGATCAACATCTTAGTTGCAATAGTTTGGCCCATATCTCCTCATTAGATATGGATGAAATAGAGGAAAATAATTTTGAAATAAGTTGTTCACATAAAGGAGATGAGTTATAATAACTCAAAATGCAATAAATACCAGCTCTAGATAACCTTACCTTTGACCTAATTCATATCAAACTTAATAATGTAGTCATAAGAGATCTCACCCCTAGACAACAACACTTGCATGTTGTTGATGATAGGTGAATAAGGATAAAACCATGTTATTATTTTCACTTATAAAGGTCTATATTCTTTAGAGTATCATGTATAAAGGGATTATAGCATACATGAGATATTATTAAAAAATAGGTAGTCATAATATATATGATTGATTATGAAAATAATGGGTTGGATGGAAAAAATAGATAGGTGATGTCAAAGCTAAAAATACCTTGATCCAATGCATCTTTCCTCACATGTTATCCACCAATGAAAAATTGAAAATGTCTTTATTATGGTAATATTGAAGATCATTCCTTATATAATATGAATATAACAAGAAGGATGCTACCATAGTATTCATATCATAAAGTGAGAAACCAATAATGGGTTACCACAAATAATATATCTCTACTAGGTTGGGTAAGTAGGACACTCTGGTATGTGTTGATACCCACCCTTATCCCTCACCATAATTTTTTGTATGTTAATTTTATTTAAAAACTTATCCCAAATGTTTCTTATAAGTTGATTTTAAATATATTCTTGAATTTAATAATGAAAATATATTTAATTTGAGTGTCAAAATCATAAACAAGGGTCTTTGGGATAAGGTTCAAGAGAGAAATCATCAAAATTATTGTAAGTATGAAATTATTTTATCTTGTACTTAGTTTTTACTTTTTATATATTTCTCTTTATTTTATTTTTATTTTCTCCTATTACTTTAATTTCATTTTCTTCATTCCATGGTTTTTTTTGTTTTTAGGTAGACATTAATCTTTATTTCTAATTTTAGAATTTCTTTTATTTTGGTTCTATTGGTACCTTTGTAATCATGAAAAGGAAATATGGGTATGTTTCTTTGTAGTGAAACTATAACTTTGGTTCTTAAAAAAATATGTGTTTTGTGATGTAAGGTTATATTTGGAAGTTTTGTCTTAAAGGTTTGCATAGTTGTGTGTGTTATAAACTTGTTCATTATTGTGTGAAGTTGTTTGAACTATTTGAATTTTAAGGATATTCTCTCAAAGCCTCACAAAAAGTTATAAAATAAATTATTTTTGGGTTTGATTATACGAATTTGATTAATATAATGTATAGAGTGAAAAATATATGATTCTACCTCTTAATCATTGAAGTGGTCTGCATCTAAAAATTGAGATGCTAAAAAAAATGAAAAATGAAGAGAAAATAAAGTCAATTAAAAAACTCAATATCTAGGTAATCCAGGAAACCTTTAATTGGGATATTTATGCTTGAATGGTAGTATATATACTCCTTGAGTTTTATTAAATACATATCTATGAAGGTTTTAAATCATTGGCTTGTAGTAGGACGATGTTTAGGCAATCATCTTAGGGTACAATTCACTAGCTAGATGATCTAGGCTATAGTAACTAGTCTTGGTGAATTAATTGAAATGTAATGAATACACATGCATAAAATGGTCAATATGAATACCATATTTCATCTTGAATCCATTCTTCTCTTATCCTTTCATTGAATTGTTCATGTTCCTATTGCGGACATATATTATACCCTAGTTGAGCAAAGGAATGTTCAGGTACTCTATCCAAATCTATTCCAACATGGGAACAACCCCAGGTTGTGGGTCACCTATAGTGGGGTTGAACCTATAGGATTTTAAATGAGGATAGATCCTATGATTCATCATTTATCTCATTTCCACTAAAACCTATTGATTGATGAGAAAATGGGAGAGAAAGATAACTAAAAGGGAAATCTAAGCTACTATTGGTGATGCACCTAAAATGATTGTTCATCCACTCTTACTTGAACCCTTGAAAACACTAATGAGACATACCAAATTAATAGTATAAAACTCTAAAGTATCTTATGCATTATTATTTCATTCATAGGTTCCCCAAGTGATCAAAAACTTGAGGGAAGTGATGGAGAGACCTGATTCAAGGAAATAACTAGCTAATGTGTCCATATGTTGATTTTAATAAGATGACATTAGATATTAAACATGACCTATATAACAAGATGAAGTAGTATCTAGGTGATATTAGGACTTGACAAGGGACAAATTTATACCACATATGAAAATTAAACTGACATGAAACACTATCCCAAAATAATGAAATCTAAGAGTATTTTATTCATCTTAAGAGATTATTGTTGTCACTTGGATTTTCACCCTTTAAGGAGATGAAAAATATTTCCTCATCCAAGTGGCACAATGGAATCACCTCTAAGCTTTTGGGAAACTTAAGGAATGAGGTGAATCTCTAGATAGGGATAGCTCCCTTGATGTACCACTTTGGATTATAACTACTACTAACTTGGATAGGTGAAAAGGGAGAGAAAAAACTAAAAAAAAACTAACCTAAGGGAGGTGATACACCAATTTGAATTATGACATCCAAACATATGAATATTACACTTGAAATCAAAGGACAATCTAAGTATACACTTCTCCAATCTTCATCTTCTCACATCAATGTTACATTGTTGCGTTATGGATGAATGTTCAAAGATAGAAGGACTAGACAAAAAGAATTTAATATAAATAATTAAGAGACTAAATCAATTAAACTTTTACATATCCTAAAACACTTCACATGCCCTATAAGAAGAAGCTTTCTAACTATAAACAAGGTGCAAGAATGAGACCACATAATAGAAATCCATAGTCTTCACTAAACACGATTCATCATCCAAGTATAAAAAACTTATGAATATTCATGAAAGAGGTAATAATTAGTATTTTATTTATAAAAAGGTATAAAAATTATAAAATAAAGGCTTCACCATACTTAGGTGGAGCATCAAATACAATGCCAAAATGGATATTTTTTATAGAACTTGTGAGAGAGAGAAGAAGAGATAAGTTCAAGGGTCACAAGCACACTTTTAAAGATGATCCAAGGAGTTAGTTACACATGTGGAGATGGTATGGGATGAATCATATAAGGTTAGGAGATACAAGTGTCAATCCAAGTCACAAACTTCATAAAAAGTAGCGAGAAAGTTCCTCAACTAACTCAAAAAACTACCCTCATGATTGGAGTTGTTTAAACTTCCCATAACTGATTGTGACTAAGTATGATTTTTAAATTAAAGTTAGGGACATCATAAATTAATATACATACATTTTTTACTTTCCTATTCTTTTTTAAATAATTACAAAGGAACCATCATCATTTGCAGTCCAAAATGAACTCCTTTCATGCACCCTACCCACTTGGCCTCCAAATTGGCTTGTTCATTGTGTTAAGAGACTCATTTGAAACCTATTTAAGTCACACAAAGTCATTTTAATTCAAAAAATAGTCTGATTTTTCTACAACCACACAATACACACTCATACGAGTCTCTTTCCTATTTATTGGGACACTTTTCTCTTAATACCCTATTGTAGGTGTTCATAGGCTTGACCAAGGTGATTGTGATGAAAAAAAAACTTATTAAGTTAAAATTGAAGTTAATAACCTAATTGATAAACTTTTATTCCACATTAGATGGTTAAAACCCATCATAATACATTCTTATTAACTACTCCTTCACCAAACATTGTCTGACCCCTATAGGTGGCAATTCCATGCTTGAGGAGGGTACTTGTAGGTGGTCATGGAGGTATATAATACCTTACCTTAGTATTATATTAACTATTATGATTCAATTTTTCTTTATTACACCAATATAATCATCCCATTCATGAGGTTATGCTCAATATTTTTCCTCAAGTTAACAAAATACCATTTACTCCAACAAGCCTGTAGACATCATTAAAGTTTTTTAGTGTATTTTGAGGAATCTTGGACGATTTTAAAAACCATCTTCCACTGATATTTAGCACCTAAAATTTGGTAAGTTTATTTTCATATGATATTGATATAAGGTTAACCTATTTAGACACCTTTAAACCTTTGGGTAATAGGTTATGGAAGGTCACCAAAACCCCCCTGACCTTTATTTTACTCCTTTAGGGATTGGTCCCAAAACTTAATTTTGACATTCAAATAGGAATCTATGTTTATTTTGGCCTTATAAAAGATTTACATAGGTTTTTTGTGACTTTTATTACTATCTTAAGACCTCAAGTAGGTGTCACATTGTTCTAACCCTCTATAAAATACTTGAATCTCCTACTCAACCATCTTTAGATGATTATTTTGATGCTCAAATAACGGACTAGGTGTTAACAACTATAAAACATGAGTGAAAATGAAAATCAGATGATTTTTAAAAACCTCATAATTCACCTCAAGTAGAACCAAGAAGTGGTGACTCACATCAACCTTTTCATACCTCAATATCACATCAACAAATGGCCCTATGGGTGTGAAATGGGCAAATTATGGAGGTAGAGCATGAAATCTAGAAAAATATGATGGAACTAGATTTAATACTACTCAAATACAATTTAAAATATTAAAAAATGTGATATTAATCAATAAAAATCTTGTAAAAACCTTCAAGACACCTTTCCCAACTTGAAAACACTTGCATACATGTGAAAAGAGTAGATAAAGGCATCAAATGATTGTTTGGCATGGCATATGAGCATATGGTAAAACCTACACTTCCCAAATCATAAAAAATAAATTCATTCAACTCTTAAAGTCTCAGATAAGCTAATACACCTCTAGTACCATGTCATATATAGGATAGACAAGCTTATGCATGGGACTATAACTGAAAATGTGCAAAAATTTAACAATGGAGGGAAACAAGCTTGGGAGCAAACTAAGAGGTAACATGGTGAAACCCAAACATGAAATGAGGTGGTCACATGACATATAATATTATGGAACACTCTTTCCCAATTGAATTAGACAACTATAGGAGAGAGATACTCAGCAAATAGAATCACTCTTATTGAAACTACATATGGTGACACTTTCTTGCATCATAGACAAATTTATTCATCCAAACCTCATGAATCATGAAAAAAATAGTGGATAACATATAAAAATGAATCCAAAATACTTTATAGCCAACATCACCAATTGGTTAATATCTATTTGGCCAAAATGAATAAAAAACTATAAGGTGCACAAAATAGCTAGCAAAAAAGCACAATCAACTTGTTAGCGATGGTTCATAAAGCACAGTATACTAATATTGAAAATACATATATGAAAATTAATTTATATTAGTGTAATATCATCCCCCAAAATAATTTATCATGAAACTTCTTGTACTGTTCCTACTAAGAAAAAACTTGAGAGTCACTTTAGTCTGTTAGAAAAAAAAGAAAGGTGCAGAATGGTTTTGACATAAAAATGGCACTTTAATATAAAAAAGTGTATATATGAGTATTTGGAAGGTGAAGATGCCCCCAAATATCTTTCCCCATGTGTCACATTTCCCTATGTGTTGTACAATTGCCATTTTATCCCTTTTTTAGTTGGTTTTTACAATTTTAGTTAGATAACCTATAATATTCTGAGGTAACTAACATATATTACATCTTAACTAACTTCTTGGATGTTTACAATGAAAATAGGAAACCTAGGTACCTTTGGAACTATGCCACTTACATTTATGACCCTTAAAATTACATTTAATGACTCAAAATGATAAATAAACCCATGAGACCATGACTTAGGATAAAAATGGACTAGATAATATTAAATTAACTATAATATGTCATTTAACACTCATAATACACCCCCTAAAGACCAATAAATTCAATTTTTTACCCATAGGTTCTCCAATTTTACCTAAAAGTCAAATTTGGTCAATAAATTGGTGACTCGTAGGGGTAGTATGCCTAATATACTAACTAGACTAGTAGCCTTATCAATCCATTGGGATTAGGTATTCATTTAAGGATTAATACAAACAATAAAAACCTTGACCATTGACCTTAAATCTTTGATCAAGATAAGACACTAATTAAATACCTCAACCACACAAAGCAAAGGACACACACAATAAAGAAAACAAACACACACACATACATTTTCTCTAAGTACATAGGAGTATTAGGAAACAACATATTATGAATAAATACCAACTATACATACCTCCTTTCCAAGATCAAAAAGAAAACTTATTGAATCATCTTCATGGTGAGATAAAACATAGTGCCAAGCATATATCTATTTATATTGAATGCTTTATGGATCATACCTCTTCTTTGGAACATCAATTGGTTTTATCTCAAGTAGATCATCTTAAACAATTCTCCAATGTAGATATATTAATCTTGAGAATGTTCACATAATTCATATTACTTCTCACTCTTCATCTCATGATTAACTTGTATATCCTTGGTATGCATGGCTTTAAGAGGAAGAGTTTCATGTTCCTTAGAATATTGAGGCCAATAGAACATTATTCCATATTTAAGGAGCTAATGTGTTTTTCCCAAATGGTTGAGAGGATGATGTCCCATATTGATGAGTTCAAACATGTCATCATGAAATTTGTATGCTTCTTGAAAGGATAGATTTGAAAGATTGATTTCCTTTTATATACTTACTTAAGTACCAATTATACCTTATCCATCTTTGCATTACTCATAGCCTAATAGAATATGATTATAACCTAATTAAATTATTTCAAATAATTCATCTAAAATATGATTAATAACTTGTCCTTGCTTATCCATGTTATCTTGAAAAGTGAGAAAAGAGTTAATGATCATTTCTTCCTATTTGAAAAAAGGAAGACATCCATCCTCATCAACCCAATATCCAATCTCCACACAAGAAATCACCTTTTATTCATATTTGATTATATCATATTCAAGTGCTAATACCTCTATCTTGATCTCATAATACTCTCTCAAGACTGCCATTTCTTGAGGGATGGCTTGAAAGTGTTCTCACTTCTTAATAAACATTCCACTTCATATATAGAGGCATAAGCTTATGAATTTCCCTTTTGTTCATGAAAGGGAGTCCCTATGGTTATTTATTCCTCATAAAAACTCATGAGGTCTTATTTATCAGCCACGAATTGAGCATGTTCCTCTTCATTTGCCTCTCTCAAGATACATTCTTCAACACAAAGAAAACATTCTTCATCATCAACTAAGTAAAGAGATTAAACACAAGAACTTACCTTCTCTTCATCAATTAAGACCTCTTAAGGTATTTAAAATTTAACTTCATCTTAAATCATCTATCATAATTTGATCTCTTTTGTTAATGGTTACAAGATCTGTAACCTCTTTCATGGTGATGCCAATACTAGGCATATTGAAATCATGTGACTTAGCCCAATGAGGCTACCAAGGAGATATGCTTTCTTCAAGCAATAATTATCTTTCCTTATCATCTATTTGTTCCTTTTTTTTCCCATACCCCATGTACATCAAGGAAAAGGGTGATGGGATGAAGATAGAAGGAGCTAGTTGGTTGAGGTGGAACATAGGGTTCAAAATCATATTGAGAATGTAAAGTTGGGAAATATTTTGGGAGATCTTGAGGAAGGGAAGGTAGAATTTGAGCTAAAACAACTTGATTTTCTTCCTTACACTTGACATCCACTTCATTCACATCTGATTCAACATGTAAAATCTCTTTAAGGATGCTAGATTGGGTGTGTTTAGATATAGGATCTTATTTTTGGTTTAAACCTTCCATCTCACCTTGACTTAGCAATCTCATCTTTGCCCCTAACTCTTAAATTTTCTTGGATAGGTTCTCTTGGAAAAGTCTTTCTTAAAGATCATAGGATTAATCATGAGTATGATGGATGCATAAGAGCTAACATGAAACACAAAAATCTTATTAAGGAAGTGTGGGAGGGACTTTCAAATGATCAACTCCATTCTCCACTTCACACTCTTTGGCAGTGACTATATATTCATTATTTTCCCATGACTCTACTATCTTGCTCTAGATTAATATATTAGGCTTAGAAGACTTATCTTAATGAGGATGGGAGGAGTTTATATAGGATAAATATTCTTCTCAACTTCATTCTCTTTGTCAAGACTTTTCTCCTCTTTCTTTCCCCATGACTACACCATCTTGTTCCAACTTAGGACATTAGAATTATTCATCTCCTTTTAAGGTAGTGGGGATGTAATGTGAGAGGGAAATGAGGGTTGAAAATCCACTTACTTTGATTCAAATATGGACTATTACATATATATATTTTCCAACTCAATTCACCTATCAAAATTAGCTTCAAATGTAAGATTTCTTCTTTCAACTCTCTCCTCCAATTGATTTAGAAAAAGATGACTTTGATGGGTTTGATTTGTCTCATGAGTAGGGGTCATGTACAGCTGGTAGGAAACTTGGGGAGGTGGATATGAAGGATGATAGGTATGGTGATGTTTATTTTCATTAACTCTTAGCCTATCCTATAAATAAGAGACTAAATCACTCACATCTAGCATCTCACTTGTGAGCCTTTGCAAATTGGCTCTCTCAACAGGTGCCCACTCTTTCTTGACTAACTCTAAATATTATCTCACCTTATAAATAACATTATTAAGAAAATATATAAAAAATACCATTTGATTATCAATATCCAACATATATCTCTCATATCCCAATAGTGTCTTCTTGAAGGTGGAAATAGGTTGTGTTGAGGGGCAACTAGGTTGACTAGGAGGAGCAAAACATTAAGAAGGTTGGTTATAGGACTGATATAATTCATGTATGGGATAGATATGATCATATTTAGGATAAAAATTACCATATTTAGGATGATACACCCCATGATAGGGTTGTTTAATAACATGCTAATATTGATAGGGAATGTTATAAGCTTGGATGGTCTCACCTTGTGTGAAGTTATACTCAACCCCAAGGCTGGACATGAAAATACATTAGGAAACAAGAACATAAGGAATGGTTAAAAATAATATTCAAAATGAATACCTATGATACTTTAATAGATGATGTAGCTTTAAAGTCTCCATTGATGTTTTGATAGATGCCTTCAAAGACTGATTGTTGAGAGACAACACCCAAAATCTCCCAATTTCCTAGAAATGGAATCCCACTGGGTGTGCCAAAATATATTATCACTTGTATTTACACTCTTTAAGTATATTAAAAATATATAATAATCTAATTGGTACAATGGAATCACCTCTAGGCTTGTCGATAACCTAAGGAATGAGGTGAATCTCTAGATAGGTCTAGTTCCCTTAATGTACCACTTTGGATTGCAACTACTACTAACTTTGTGAGGTGAAAAGGGAGAGAGAGGACTGAAAAAATATATAACCTAAGGGATGTGATACACCAAATTTACTAATAACATCTAGACATATGCATATTACACTTGAAATCAAAGGACAAATTAAGAACACACTTCTCTAATCTTCATCTTCTCACATCAATCTTACATTTTGGGGTTATGGATGAATGTGAAAATATAGGAGGACTAGACAAGAGGACTTAAATGGAAATAATGAATATAATAACTCACTTAACCTTTTACATATCCTAAAACAATTCACATTTTATGGAATAAGAATCTTTCCAACTACAAACAAGGTGCAAGAATGAGACCACATGTTAGGAATCCATAGTCTTCACCAAAAAAGATTCATCATCCAAGTAGAAAAAAATTATGAAAATTATTTTAATAGGTAAAACTTATAATTTTTATTGATAAAAATGTATAAAAATGAGTAGGCATTTTTCATACTCAGGTGGAGCATCTAATACAATGCCAAAATGGCTAGTTCTTATAGAACTTATGAGAGAGAGAATAAGAGAGAAGTCCAAGGGTCACAAGGACACTCTTAAAGATAATACAAGGATTTAATTATTCACACACACACACACACACACACACACACACACACACACACACACACACACACACACACACACACACACACACACACACACACACACACACACACACACACACATTTTATGGGATGAACCATGTAAGGTTAGGAGATACAAGTGTCAATCCAAGTCACAAACTTCATGAAAAGTGGCATGAAAACTCCTCAACTGACTCAAAAAATTTCCCTAATGATTGGAAATATTTGAAAAACCATAGCTAATTAACAATAGGTTTTATGATTGGAATTAATTTTATGGACATAATAAATTCATCTCCATTCATTGGTTGAATACATTGTCTTTTGGAAACAATTGGAAATGAATCATCATCATCTGCAGTCCAAAAAGAACTCTTTTCATCCACCCTACCCACTTAGAATCCAAATTGGATTTATTTTCACAGGAGAATATGTGGGAGGGAGTTTATGATAATTTTAAATACTCTCCATGGCCATATAATAATTAATCACACCTTAAATTCATCTCAATGGAAGTTTTCCATCCTCTTCACCAACTTGTCTAAAAGGTCAGTTTTGACTCACTGAGTTAAAGCTATTTTTTTAGGAACTTAGGAGTTTATATGGAGTATTAAATTGACATTATGGATTATCTCAAGTATATATATTCCTATATAATTTTTTTTCATCTCTTGAAACCTTATAGAGCCTACAAAACTCTCAAAATAGTGAGAAAACCCCTATTTTTGCCTACATCCATACAAGTTCCTATACCATAAAATATTTTGAAGGATCCTAAGTGAGTCATATAAAATTTAAAATAACTCTCATGTTAAAAATATGTATTTATATTATGTTTTTAACTCCACATTACCAATCAAGTATATGCAAAGGTTTTGGAAGGGTTTTTGAGCAATTTTCATTATTAAGCATTGTTCATAAAAGTTCCATGTCCAACTTTCAGATAGATTCCAAAAATTTGGTGTTCAAATAACTTAATAATTCATCCAAACATTTTTTAATCCCATGAAAAACAACAACAGATATATGAACACTTAAATTTACCCATTTGAGCCCTTTCTTCCATATACCCAAGCCTAAAGTTGGTTCTAAGCCAAATTTGGGTTCCCATGCAACCTATTTTTTCTCCAAAGGATTAAAAACATCTATCTCCATCTTATAAACATGTTTAAATTTTTTATAAATAATAATTAAGGACAAAAGTATGAGTGATCTCCTCTTTGGATGTTAGGCTTAATCCTTACTTAATAGGTTTATCTACAAACCTTGGTGTTTAGACCACCTTATTTGTTTTAAATATTATTTTGAAGGTTATACATGTTTATATTAATGTTTTTAAACTTATAAAACATTCACACAAGGTCCTCCAAGCTTATGGTTCACCCCTTTCACCTCTTTTCCTTAGACCCACCTGTTTATGCATTAGGGAAAGTACCCCCTATCTGAGATAAAATAGGGGATACTTCCCCTATTTTCTCAAAATAATTTAATATTTTAAGAGATTACTAAACTAATATAAATTTTAAGTAACAATTATTATCCGTTGGTAGGGTCTCTACATCCTCTAACCTCCTTAATTTCTCAAACAGACTTGTCAAGGAAAACTGTCCATAGGGTTCTTTGAATGTTGACTGTGTTTTACAACTTTAAAATCCTTTCCTTTGTTTTATCTACATAATGATAGCTTCATGATATTATTTTAAATTTTATTAATATTATTTAATCCCCATTTATATATTTTAAGTAACCCAAACCTCTCAAGAATCAACTTTTGTCAGCACACTGTCAACATAGTCAATCTTCATGGCTAGAGGTGCAATAGGGTTATCAGGGGGATACATAGGTTTTATATATCATGTTAAGGGAATATAAATATAACAGTAGTATCAATTGATTTATTTATATATTTAACCTAACCTTATAACCTTTCCTATCCATTCACATTCACTTGTGGTTTCAACTATGTTCTTCACTACCCCTATTGATTGAGACACATGCTTGTTGACCCTATCCATAGGTGGGTCTATTTATAATTGGATTATTCATGGTGTTAATATACTCATTTGAAACATATTTTGGTCACACAACATCCTTTTCATTTATTAATTAGTCCAAGTTTTCTACAACCACACCATACACACTCATACTAGTCTCTTGCCTATTTATTGGGATACTTTGCTCTCAATACCCTCTTGTAGGTGTTCATAAGCTTGGACAAGGTGATTGTGATGGATAAAACATTATTAAGTTAACCTTTAATGTCAAAACCTACTTTATCAACTATAAACCGACATTAGATGGCTAAACACCATCATAATACATGCCTATTCATTGTTCCTTCACCAAACATGTCTGAACCTTATAGGTACAATTCCATGCTTAAGGAGGGTACCTATAGGTGGTCATGGGGGTATAAAATACTTTAAATTAGTATTATATCAATTCTTATGATTTAATTTTTCCTTATTACACCAATATAGTCATCCCATTCATGAGTTTATGCTCAATATTGTTCCTCAAGGTAATAAAAGGCCATTTACTCCTACAGGCCTGTAGACATCATTGAAGTTTTTTAGTATGGTCTGAAGCATATTTGAGGATTTTCAAAACCATATTCCATTTATATTTTCCACCTAAATTTTTTTAGGTTTCTTGTCATATGATATGGATACAAGGTTCACCTATTTAGACACCTTAAAACCTTTGGGGAATAAGTTATTGGAGGTCACCAAAAACTCCTTGACCTCTATTTTACTCTTTTAGGGATTGATTCCAAAACTCAGTCTTGACCTTCAAATAAGACTTTATGATTATTTTTTACTTATAATATATTTTCATAGGTATTTTATGACTTTTATTTCTATCTTAAGACCTCAAAGTGGTGTCACATTGTTCCAACCCTCTATATAATATTTGAATCTCCTATTCAACCACCTATAGATGATTATTTTGATGTTCAAAGAATGGATTGGGCATGAAAAAATAGAAACCATGAGTTAAAATTAAACTCATACTATTTTTAAAAACCTCCTAATAGACCTCAAACAGAATTAAGAAGTTTTGACACACATAAACCTTCTCATACCTCAATATGATGTCAACAAATGGCCTTGTGGGTGTGGATTGGGAAAATTATAGAGGTAGAGCATGAAATGTTGAAAAATATTATGGAACTAGATTAAATAATACTAAAATACCATTTTAAATCTTTAAACATATGATCTTCATCAAGAAACATCTTTGAATCATCTTCAAAACACCTTTCTTAACTTGAAAACACTTGCATACATGTGAGAAAGAGTAGACAGAGGCATAAAGTGACTATTTCGCAAGGAATATGAGCATATGGTCAAAAATACACATCAAATAACATAAAAAATAACTTAATTAAACTTTTAAAGTCTTGGATAATCTAATACACCTCTATTACCACTTCATAGATAGGATGGATAAGCTTATGTATGGAACTACAATTGAAAATGTGCAAAGAGTTGAAAATAGAGGGAAATAAAATTAAAAGCAAACCAAGAGGTAACATGGTGAAAGAGAAACATGAAAGGAGATGGTAACATGACCTATATTCCTATGTAACACTCTTTCATAGTTTATTAAAACACCTAAAAGAGAGAGACACTCAACAAATAAAAGCACTCCAACTAAAAGTTCACATGGTGATACCTTATTGCATCATAGACCAATTTGTTCATCAAAACCTTATGAATCATGAAACAAATAATATATAAAATCTAATAATGAATCTAAAATCATTTGGATCCAACACCACTAACTAGTTTACAAGCATTTGTCTAAAATGAAGCAAAACCTTTAGGGTGCATGAAATATCTAGCAAAAAAGCATAGTCAACTTGTTAGCGATAGTCAATAAATAAAAATTGACAAATATTAAAAATACATATATAAAAATAAATGTATCTTATGCTAATATAATCTCCCAAAACAATTTTTCTTGAAACTTCTTGTATTGTTCATACCGAGAAAAAACATGAGTGTCACTTCAGTTTGTCTAAAAAAATAAGAAAGTGTAGAATAGTTTTCACATAAAAATGGAACTTCTAGATAAAACCAAGAATATAGATGATTATTTTAAAGGTTAATATTCCCCAAAATATCTTTCCCCACATGTCACACTTCCCTATGTATTGTACAAGTTCCATTTTCTCCCTTTTTTAATTGGTTTCTATAATTTTAGTTAGACAAACTACAATATTCTAAGGTAACTAACATATTTGACATTTTAATTTACTTCCTAGATTTTTAACATGAATAGAAGACACCTAGGTACCTTGGGAACCATTCGACTTGCATTTATGACACTTAAAGCACATTTAATGACTCAAAATGATAAATAAACCCATGAGACCATGACTTAGGCTAAAAAAGGACTAAATGACATTAAATGAAAATATAGCCTATGAAACTCATATTACAACCCCTATATACCTATAAAGTCAATTTTTTTACCAATATGTGCCCAATTTGACCTAAAAGTCAAATTTGGTTAATAATTATAAAGCTCAATCTTGGTAGAGTGTAGTCATGCCCAAGAGAGGTATCCATTTTAAGGCTCAAAAGCCTATATATAACTATAATACGAATGAGAGAGATGGATAATATGCATGGGGGAATTGATAAGGAGCCATAAATGATCATGAAGTGTGGTGTTAGTTCATTCATTAACTTTTGTACACATGCTTTCATTTAAATAGGACTAATCCTTTTTGAAAACTAACCCTTACCTAATCCAATATTCCTCAAGCTCCTCTCATTGGCTGAAGGATCAAATAGAAGACAAGGGTTAGTTTTTATGAGTCATGAATTATCTTTTGGAAAAAATATCTTTAAGATTTGAATAGAATCAACACTCTAACTACCTCACCAGTTCTCCACCTTCAGACTCTATGATATCTTCCACTTTAACTACTCATTGTAAGGACAAAGTCATCATGCCTTGAAATAAATATAGAGCCATGTTATATCTCCTTAAGTGGTGGTTTTCAAAAACTATGATTGTGTATAATATGACATACTCATTCATAACTATTCATATCTACCCCTACTCCATCTTGAACATAGATCTTTATTATAGGTTGAAAACCAATCTCCTTTATTCATTTTATTATAGATAATATATCAATGAAGACATATAGAATACATATCTTTGTTATTGATCTCCATTATGTCTGAAAGGTCTATTTTTGGCTTTGAGCATTCATAGAAATTGAGAACTCATCATATATAAGTCTTCTTTAAAGAATGGCAAGCACAGTCTTGGAATGAACCCTTTATGATACAAATCTTTGAACCAGAGGTCTATATTAAGATTTAATTGTCTTTGAAATTAATTAATGATCATATTAACTACATCACTATGTCCTTTATTGGTATTACATTTAGCTCTAGTGATGATAGGATGATCCATGTAAGACTTTCTTGCTTTGGTCAAAAAATGCTTCTTCGATCTGTAATGAGAAAGCTCCTGGGTTCAAATTTGGTCATCAAATATTGACTCAAGATATTAAAATTATGAAAAACTTATTCTCCCTATTATTTCCCATCATATGTTGACTTTTTGACTTCTCTCACACCATTAGATCTAGATGTATGAATGAATGTGCATCATAGATCTACCTGGGCCCATTACCTCGAGCTTACACTGTGTATCACTGGATCACACCCTTGATCCAATCTAACTTTGGAGAATTAAATATAGTTTAATGACCTTGATTTAATCCTTTGATCTTGCTAGGATCCACCATTTTAACTCAAATGTCTAATTCATGAAGCTCAAAATTGATGTTTGTATTCTCGTATTTGATGTCTATGTGAATATATTTGACATTTGCATGCCTATCTAAGGATTTTTGAACCCCAATAGTTATTTTATATGGCTTAAATTTGATTTCAACATGTCTATCATTAACATCCATGGACTCATCACATTATAAACCCCAATGGTTAATTATTGATGCTTAATTTTGACACTCGTGTGACCATCTTCATTTGCTTGTCCTACTTTGAAGGCTTACATATCGAGATAGAGAATTCATCAAGACATGAAATTTATAGAGGATGATCTTGATATGAATGAAATCATGTCCATGAATTTATTTGTCTCTAAGAGGCTTCCCATGTGTATCTACTAAAATATGAAATGAACTCACTTTATTTATTTTTCTATGACGTCTTGGTGATGATCTAGTATTATAAATCTTATACAAATCATTTGATCATTCACGTAAATAGAAAATTTTCTCATCTATTTAAACTAGGAGAAATATTATAATTTGGGCCAAAATTGGCCAACATTTCTAGTGACTTATAGGGAATCATGCTTACTATGTTTGAGAACCCAGACCATGTTACCTTGTCTAGTCCATTGGGCATAGAGTCTCCTCTTTAGTTAAATTTGATCTGAATTTAGAACTAGATACCAACCCTTAGATAAATCTTCTTGAAAAAAGTAGGGACCAAAAGGGATAAAATTAAATTAAGTGCCCAAGGCACTTATTGAAGGGAAACACACCTGAATAGAGCAATGACTACTAACTTAATGTGCTAGAACAACACTTGGAAAAAAAATAACTAGTTATGTACAAGGAATATAACTAACTATGATAAAGCATGATCCACCTAGATCAGAAGGAAAATTCATAGAATCACCTAGAGAGTGACATATCACATTTTCCCTTTTAATCTTGGTGGTTGATGAATCAAATCTTTTCCTTTCAATCTCCTTTGGCATACTCATATGTGGAATGGTAGGGGAAAATAACCTCCAATGTAAACATACTCACTTAGTGTCTTTTCTTTTTTACCAATTTCTAACTTAAATTGGTGTCTCAAAGGACACCGTCATGTAATGATGATCTTACTAACAGCCCATAGCTCAGATTCAAGATCTATTTCTTCACAATTTGGTTACCTAAGCTAAGCACCAAATATACTTGTATTATCTTTTGGAACCATACCCATATCTACAATCTCACCAAGGATCTAGTAGCCCATTCTAAAGATCTGAAATAGGTCCATATCTACAATGAACTCTTGAGGAGGTAGTATTGAATGACTACCCACTACATGCTCTTTAATTTTTTTGACAAGGTAACTCTCTTTGGCTGTAATCAAACCATAGTCCTCTTGGAGAAGGTATATCCAACTCCCAAAACTTAAAACAAGTCTTCTAATGGTCCTTTTAGCTTATTGGTGACCTCTATTTGCCCCAAAAAATCATCAATTTGATCATTTATTATATTCATTTTTTGATCCTATACATAATATGGAAACTCATCTAAGGAGTTGATAGCCTCAAATTATTCATTGTCAACATAAGGTGGTAGCTTTGATTCCTCCTCCTTGAAGGTATAAATTCAAGACAACCCCACTTCTAATGTAACATGAATTGTTTAGGTAACCCCTTCATAGAAGAAGCTCATGAAGTTTAGAACTTTGAACTGCTTGACCTCTTCAAGTTCCTTTGATTAATCAGATGGATTAGGCATAATAGGATCCCCATGACAAAGGTTGGGAATCACATAATTTAAGTGCATATCCCATGAAAGTGTCTAATTTTAAGATGGATGGGTTATATGAATAATGGTAGGTGGAGTGGGTGAAGGGACAACTATTTATTGGGGAGGTAGGAAGCTTGGGATTTTAATTGAAATAGGTGTAGGATTTGGTGGTATGGATGGGTCTTGAGGCATAGAAGGTAATGGTGTGAAACTTGGTACCTCTATGGACTACACTTTAGGGGAAGGATCCATGAAATTGGGATCTTTCATTGGAGCATATTCCTCTTGATGTACTTATTCTTATACTTGCATCTTAGCCTTTCCTTTTAATTCATCTATTCTTGCATCTTGAAATACTATAACATGGTCACCCTTACCCATTGGTGTCCTAATGATGAGTTTATTTTCCTAGTCATTCATGTTACTTTCATTTTCTATTTCCCTAGTTCCATCTTCTTGATTCACCTCTACCTCATCTCCCTATTGCTTTGCTTCTTGAATGGCTTTCCATGAAGGAAATACTTTAGAGTTTTGAGGGGAAAAGAGTGTAAGCTAAATAATCTCCTACTTGATCTTAACTTTAGCATATTAGATTATGATTTATTTTTATTCCTTCTTTATTAATTATTGAATCTAATTCTATGTCATAAAATTAGGTTTAAAAACCCCTACTTTTGCACTTGCTTTTGCTATGGGTAAGAAATAAGCAATTTTATATTGTGTTTCTTTTGTAATTACTATTTAATGTTAAATATGCTAATTGACAAACTCAAGTTATTTGGATAAATTAGACTCAAAATCAAGGAATATATTACTAGAGATATCTTCTTGTAAACTTGAAGATGTAGACTCTTGTATGGTATATTGAGAAACATGGAGATTAATCTCTTTAAAGCATGATTGTCTAGCCTTTTGAGGTCTTTCTTAGATAGAATTTTAGGTATGAAAGTTAAGCAAGGCTTGAATGGACTCTTGATGGATATGGTAAGCGTTGGTTTGGCATTCATGAAGGGAAAATGGGGGTTGTATGGGAGCATATTGATATAAATGATAACCTTGGTTATAAACCACCAGCCTCTCTTCAATGGCTACTATTAGACCACCAATGTCTAAAACATCAAAACTAAACTTTAAATATCCTTATCATATGAAATATGAACACACCTATTTAGCATACTACAAATTATCTCTCATGATTTGAATTTCATTCTTGTAAATCTCCTCTATATATCCCTTCCTAATGTCTATGCTTATCATCTCTTTTTCATAGACAATTAGAGTTTTATTAAATCTTGAGATGGATTGATTTGGGGCTTGATAGGTCTAATAAATAATACAAATAGATTCATGAGGGATGTTATAGGATTTTTAAGTGTCATGAGGAAGGTAAGATCCATGCCTTTGATAACAAGGATCATAAGAAAATTAATAAGGCTCATCATAGATTTGATATAACTATTGGTAGGGCTGATTAGGCTCATATAGATCAAGAGTATCTTATTAAAATTGATGATAAGGAGGTGAATTATAATGTTATTCACCATATCTATTCATATTAACCTCATATGTCAGAATAGATGCCAAAATGATAAAAATCTTCAGTGATACATACCTAATCTTCTTATAACCAGATGCTTTATTTTAAATTTACCATTGGTGTTAACTTGATTGATTTTGAAATATGATTAGAGGAAAGATACATCAAGAATATTTTCAATCTTTTAGATCTTGGTCCCATTGAGTGTGATAGAAATGTTATAGACATAGATTAAAACCTAGCTAAGTAAAGGATTTTTAAAGTCCCTACCCAATTTTAGTCCAACATGGGAACAAATCCAGGTTATGGGTCCCCTATATTGGGGTTAAACCTCTAGTATTTCTAATGAGGTTAGCTCGTATAATGCATCATGTATCTCACTTCCACTAAAACATATTGATTTTTGAGAAAAAGGGAGAGAATGATAATTGAAAGGGAAATTTAAGCTATTGTTGGTGATGCACCTAAAATGATTATTCATCCACTCTTACTTGAACCATTTAAACCACTAATGAGATAGAAAAAATGACTAGATCTACAACACTAGAGCCTCTTATGCATCAATATTTCATATATAGGTTTACCAAGTGATCAAAAACATGATAGAAGTGATGGAGAAGCTTGATTCAAGGTACTAACCAGCTAGTGTATCCACATGATAATTTCAATCAATGACATCAAACACTAAACATGACCTACATAACAAGATGAACTAGTAGCCAAGTAAGATTAGGACTTGTAAATGGAGAGATGTCTACCACATATGCAAATAAAATTGACATGAACACACTATACTAGAAAAATGAAATCTAAAATAGTATTCTAATCATCTCAAGAGGTTACAAAGCTCAATTTTGGTAGAGTCTAGTAATTCCCAAGAGATGGATCCATTTCAAGGCTCCAAAGCATACAAATAAACACACACACACACACACACACACACACACACACACATGTGTGTGTGTGTGTGTGTGTGTGTGTGTGTGTGTGTGTCTATATATATCTGTGTGTGTCTATGTGTATATATATATATATATATATATATATATACACACACACACACACACACACATACACACACACACATACATATACATATACACACACACAAACACACACACACACACACATATATATATATATATATAGATAGAAGAATAGGAATGAAAGATGGGGAACATGCATGGGGGATTGGATAATGAGCCATCAATTATCAAGAAGTGGGGTGGTAGTTCATTGATTGCCTTTTGTACGTATGCTTTCATTTAAACATGACTAATCCTTTTCTTAAAATCTAACACTTATATACTCCAATAGTCTTCAATATCCTCTCATTTGTTGAGGGATCCACTACAAGACAAGGGTTAATTTTTATCAACCATGACTTATCTTTTGGAGATAAGATATTCAAGATCTGAATAAAATAAACACTTCAATTGCCTCATGAGTTCTCCACCTTGGGACTCTATGTTATCTTCCAGTTGACCTAATCAATGTAAGGACAAATTCCTCATGCCTTAAAAACTAGAAAAAGACATGATATTTCTACTTAAGCAATGGATTTTTGGAGATTTGTCTATGTATAAGATGAGACACTCATTCATAACTATTCATATCTACCCTTACTCCATCTTGAACATAGATCTTTATTATAGGTTGAAAACCAATCTCTTTTATTAGTTTTTCTATAATCAATATATTGACATATACTTTTAGACTACATAACTTCATTCTTGATCTCTGTTAAGTATACAAGACCTATTTTTGTCTTTGATCATTCATAGAAACTGGGAATTCATCATATACAAGTCTTCTTTAATTAATGGCAAACATAGTCACATAATGAACCCTATATGATATAAATCTTAGAACCAAAGGTCTATATTAAGCTTTAATGGTGTTATAAATTCATCATCGATCATATTTACTAAATTAATGTTTTCATTAATGGTATTCCATTGAGATATAATGATGATGTGATGATCCTTGCAAGACTTACTTTAGTCAAAAATTACTTCTTTGACTTATAATGAGAAAGCTCTTGGGTTTGACTCTGGCCATCGAATATTGACTCAAGCAAATCAAACTATGCCAAATTATCTTTTCCCTATTGGTACCCAGGTTATGCTAACTTCTTAACTTCTCTCAAATTATTAGATCTAGATGTATAAATGAATGCACATCATATATCTGATTGGGCCCACTTCCTTGATATTATGTTTACCATTAGATTAATATGTAAAAATGAATATGATCCCTTGATCTTTCTAGGACCTACCATTTGAACTCATATAGCTAATTCATGAGTCCCAAAATTAATGTTTGTATTCTCATATTTGACATCTACACACCTATCTTAGGAATTTTGAACCCTAATGGTTATTTTTTGTGGCTTAAATTTGATGTCTACATGCCCATCATTTACATTTGCATAACTATCATTGATTTCTACATGACCATCATTGACATCCATATTCCTATCATATTTTGAACCCTAATGGTTAATTATTGAGGCTTAATTTTTTATGCTAGTGTAATTGTCTTCATCTACTTCTTGTAATTTAGAGGTTTATATCTTGAGATAGAGAAATGATTGAGACATTAAATTTATAGAGGATGATATTTCCATGAAGGAAATCATATCTATGCATTTCTTTGGATTTGAAAGGCTTACCAAGTGCATATGTCAAAATGTGAAACCATCTCACTCTATTCATTTCTGTATGATGTTTTGGTGATGGTTTAGTATTTTAAATCTTGTAAAAGTCATTTGATCATTCACTTAGATATGAAATTTTCTCATCCATTAAAACTATGGAAAATCTTGTTGTGTGGGCCAAAATTGTCCAATAATTCGATACACTATCTCAACCATAGATTTTGGGTTCATAGATATGTTTCTTTAATTTCAAAATTTTGAGGATCAGTTTCTAGTAGAGTCATCATTTTTTGTTTCTTTCACAACATACCCTAATTTATACCAAAATCATTTTACCTCCTTTTTATTTGGTTATATTCCCACTTACTGTGAACCAGTTTGGTCCCTCCTTAAACAAAGTTGGTTTTTTAATCATGCATACAACTTGAATTTTGACATATCTTATTTTACATGCATTTAAAAATCCTTAAATCCATCCCATTACATCAAGTAATTTCATGTGTTAAATTTTAATAGATATCACTTCTCCAAAAAATTATTTCTTGACCTCTATTTGGTAGGCACATAAGTTGGGCATGAAAGTCCAATACATTATTTGGGCACAGAAGTCTAGCACATAAGTTGGGCATGAAATTTTGAGATATATGTTGGGTATAAAATTCAAGTACAAGAGTTTGGCATGAAATTTAATCACACAATATTTATGAATAAAAGTATGGTATAAGATTTGGGCAATAAAATATAGCACATAAGTTGGGCATGAAAGTCTAGTAGAAGAGTTGTGCACAAAAGTATGGCACAAGATTTAGAAACAAAAGTTTAGTATAAGAGTTGGGTTTGAAATTATGTTATAAAAGTCTTGGCATGAAATTTAGGCATGATATTCTACTAAAAAAGTCTTGGTGTGAAATTTGGGCACAAATTTTTGGCATGAAATTCTTGGCACATAAGTTGGGTATAAAAGTCTAGCACATAAGTTGGCCATGGAATTTCAGCACATAATTTGAATGGGAAATATTGTAAAAAGGTTTTAAGTATGGAGATCATGTAAATATTGTGTTAGGGGTGCATACTAAGTGTGAAAATTCAAAAAAATTTAAAATATTTTCTTAAGAAAATTAATATTCATTTCAAAATTTATCATTTAAGTGCTAAACTCCATCAAAACATGTTTTTGTTCATAGCATTGAAACTAGAGCTCCATTTTTTGAGCCATCGATGGTGTCAAGAAGTTGATGTTAGTGAAATCATGATAGAATGGGTCTTATATGTGGAAATTTCAATTTTTAAAACTTATCATATCATATTTTAATCATGTTTCTTTTGAATGTATAATTTATGTTAATTTCACACATTTTTGAGAAATGTGACCTTTATTTTTTCACTTTTGTAGGATTGGGTGGGAGAAAAGATGCACCCACTTGGAGAAAAATAATACTATAAGAGACAAAAATCACTATCACTGATTAATGCATGCTTAAATAGGCACCAAAATACTTGGAATAATTACATAGAATGGTTCACACATATACAAATTGTTGGTTTCTTTTTAGCAATAACTTTAAAACCATCGCTCTGATTTGCATGTTGATTTAAGTGTTGGAAATTAGGCTTCATCTTGATCATAATATCATAAGGATTGACTAGTATGATTTCATGAATTTAAACTTATTTACATTTTATGGTATGTTTTTGTTGTTTCTAGATAAAAAAAGAGGGCATATATTGTTCATGGCACATTTACTAACAACTAGACACTACAATTAATTTCTTATCCTTTACTGATAACAAACATCTATATACATAAAAAAACCCCACTCCCCTAGTTGGTAAATCTCATTGAATACATTCAAATGCTTTTTGAGGGAAACCCTCTTTTGTTAATAGATACAAAATATTATATATGGCTATTTGAGTGGATTTGTAAAAGGCTAGTCCACTTATAATTAGAGGCTTGAGTAGAGGGCAAGGCCATTTTTTATTTTCTATAGTTCGTCATTTCTTAGTTAAATTTTCCATTTTTCATAAGTCGAGACTATTTTAAGACATTTATATAATTCACTTTAATATTTTATTAATCTTAACTTTATACTTCATGATTTATCATTTATTTGAAAGCTTCGTGACATGGTATCCAGTGCCTATGTGTGTTTATGGTGGATCTATTTCTATCTTTTAGCATCTATAAATTTATCCTCAGTATCTTGAACTATCTTTGTTTGTAGTATTTATATGTTGGCCACATATATATTGATTTTATCAAGGGACTTTTCTACTCAACATAATCATGTCTATCTCCTCTACAAAGTAATCTCACATTTTTTCTTCTCCCTACCCTTTCTCTTCTTATTTTTCTTTTATAATTTTTAGAGAAGATAGAATATTATTAATATAAATATGTGTTTACATGTTTCATATTTATTATAGAACTTTTTCATTATTATTTTTCCATTGTTGAATATGTGTGAAATGAATGTGATAAATTAGTTGTATTTACATGCCAAATCCATTTGTCAATTGCGTAGGCAATAAATCCACAAGACTAACATTACTCATCGTTTATATGAAATTTAATACAAATAGTCCCTTTATATGGAAACTAACACAATGACCACTAAGGTATATAGTATGCCATGACCTTGTGAAAGATACATTGGGGGAATCATTATGTATTTCCTTTTCAAGAGAGGTTGGGCATGCATGTGCCCCATCTAGAGTTGTTGAGCCATGCTAAAAAAACCACCAATAATACCATAAAATTAATATTTAGGGTTTTTTTTGTTTTTTAAATATATATATGGGTCACTATTTATTCCAAAATAAAAATATATACTATATTCACTCTAATTTCACTCATACTTTTCCCTTGGGCCACATTTGGAGGAGTTAGGTCTATAACATTATCTTTAATAAGCTTTCCCTATTATAGTATTAAGAGATTAAATACTTAAATTTTTATATAAGGATAGGTTTATTAATTTACAAACCATTAGAAGTATTCAACCCACAACAAATATTTTAAATCTCCACTTGAGCTAAGGGTTAAATTGATGCTCAATATATTTAGTGAATGAATGTGTTTGTATCCTTAATTAGGTTCTCTCTACATAAAATAAGATGGTGCAGATATAGGATTGATTAGACTTGACGTATTCCATTTAAGGTTACCTAAGCCCCTATCTATTGACCAAGACATGTTAAACTTTATGGTCATTCTAAATATTTCCCCTTTATTATAATTTAATTTAAGTGCATAAATTCTTACATTACTTATTTGTAATTTCATATAGGATTAGTTAGTGTTATTTCCTTGTGCCTTATACTCTATATTTTAACCCCTTTCCTCTTGAAATTTGTGACTTAGGAAACCCTCTTATATATAATTTTATCCATTTATCATTACCTAAATAATAGGTATCACAAGCTCTATTTAATTAATCCTTATCTAATTCTAGATCTACTAAGATAGGATAGGTGTAGGCTAGTCCTTTCCAATTCATACATTCTAGTGAACTTGATGTGAGACTTAATATTACCTTCATATCTTCATTAGACTACATCAACTAGCTTGATATATTTAACTATAAAATTTATTATTTATCCAACTACACATCTAATTAAATACAATTTCCTTCATGTATATAAATGACATCAACTAAACCAAGTCTATTATTTGTTTGCACAAACTACATTGGCTAGCCTAATAAATTTATGTTTTATGTTTGCAACTACATCAACTAGCTTGCTAGAGTTATGTATTTTAATTTTTATCATATTTAGTCTCTAACTTTATTAGATAGTCATTTAATATTATGTTATTATTTATTTCCATTTATTTAATTCATAAAATTTAGTTCTCAACATCGATTCTCAAAATTTATTTTCTTATTGTTTAGTTTTATCTAGAAACTATGTTCTAATAATTTTAAAATAATTTTTAGAGCTTTAATTTTTGGCTAAGTTGTTACCTATTTTATTAACATCATTAAATCAAGTAAATTATCCCAATACTTAGGTCCTAAACAATTCTAAACATAAACTCTAGTTTCCACATACCTCATCATTATCAGAAATGTCTAGGATTCCATTTTTATTGAAATTTTGAGAAACCATCAATCCATTTTATTTTATGATAAACCTAAGAGGATTGTATCTTCCAATGAATTTACTCACATTTTACCCTTGAAACCAAAGTTAGTGGGCTTTAGGAAAGTATTAACCCTTGCATTTAGTGCTCAAAAATATTCAGCTAACACTAATCAATGAATGAGTAAGTATATTTGAGAGCCCATATTATAAATCAAATCCTTTTATTGCATATACTTAATATTATGTTAATAAAATTTAATTATATTCAAATTTATACTTCAATTATTTATTTGATTATAGAATATATCTTCTAGTCCAATATTGTTTTATTTTTAGAGTTATAATTGCATCAACTAGAATGATATAATTATCTTTTTGTAAGCTACATTAAACCAAGATCATATAGTTTCATGTGTTTATCTACATGATTTCATTAGATATAAAGATACAATATAATTATTATAATCTTTTAGCCAATTTCATTAGCTAACCTGATATAATTTATTTATGAATATTAAAATACATTGACCAACTTGATATAGTCTAATTTTACCTGGTTTATATCCTACTACATTGGCCAACCCAATACAATCAATTTTATCAACCAATAGTAGTTCCACCATTTTTCTTCATACTGCATCAACTAACATAATATAATATTTTATCTCAAACTTAGAAACTAACCATATTGGTGATCTTGATACTATATGTTTTTTGTAATTAATAAATTTTTAATATCATATTTAAAACCTATTTAGAATTATAATTTCACCTCTTAATATCTTTCTTGATATCCTCAACTTATTCAAATTCTATATGGGTTGTACTTTTCTTCCCACCTTCTCCACCATCAAATATAACTCTTTATGTTTTATATTATCACAAAATCAATCTAGATCCATCAAATGTAAAATGGTTAAAATCAACCAAATTTTAGATATAGTTGATTCCCAAATTCTTAATAATATTGATGAAAATACTATTTACACACCAAACAAGAATGGTGGATTTAGTAATCTCCCTTCATCTTATACAACATTTGGAGCAACTAACACTAATGTTGGGAACCTTCCTCTCAAGAATAACATGGGTAATCCCCATGTTAATACCTCTAATAAAAATATACCTATAAATACAACTCAAGTCCTTACACAAATGATCCAAAAAATCAACCTTATTAAACCATTTAGTAGATTTGAATTTATCTAAATGAAATATCACATTTTTCATATGACTAATCAACCTTAAGTCACCATGACTCAACCAAATCACAACTTTTTTCCTCCTCTTAAATATTCCAATAGGAATATTATCCCTTAACCCCCTATGCATAAAAAATTCTTCAACGTCTTCAAAATTAGATTCATCCCCATTCATCATCTCTATATACATTGGAAACATCTCTCAAAATATCACATATGATGGGACTAAATATCATGCATTCTTCCTAAAAATTTTGGAAATATCTATAAGGAATGGATCCAAAATAACATTTTTTATACCACCAAACTTATATCCAAAAACTTTGTTGGTGATTCACTTGAATGGTAAAATTAGCTCCCTAGAAATTTCATTACAAAAATATAGGATTTAATCAATCATCTAGTTAATAAATTTGAACATAATAACCTTTTTAAAAATAACCGTAGTCATTCAATCAATTACAAGCAATATCATAATGAATCTACTCACACTTTCACCAATTGATGGAAGTTTGTAGATGATAAAGTGGACTATAATGTGAGTGATGATAAAATTTTCAAATTATTCATTACCGATCCTAAACCCCTCTTCACTACAAGGTTAGGATATTCTCTCCCAAAACGTTAGAAGAGGATTATGATTAAAAAAATCAATATTTATTTATGGCTCAATTTTAATCTTATTAAATTCCTAAAAAGGAATCTTCTCAATGAACCAATGCAATCATAATTAACAATACTCAAACCAAACTTTGTTAAACCAAAGTAGGATCATTTAAATTAGATAACCAACTTACCACTTTTCTACCCTCTAGAGTGAAATAATTAAATGTTTTTTATATAAATTTAAACAATTTTTTTACACTAATACTACCTGTTGACGCTAGAAAGTGCACCCAGCGGCAGGAACATGGATTCCTGCCCTCTCCCCGCAACATGGAAACCCCTCTCTCGCCTGTGGGACGGCGAAGCAGGAGAGGAGAGTCTCTAGATATGGGCTAGTTCCCTCTGATGTATCTTGTTTGTTTTAGGTAATGCAAAATATAGATATATAGGTATACACTTGGGGGGGGTGAAATGAGAAAGAGAAAAGCTTGAAAACAAACAGCCTACTCTAAAAGAGCTGATACACCAAAAACATGAGTGACCTTCCAGATCCACTCTCAGAATCAGGGGAAATGCAAGTATACTCTACACATCTGGTAGAGGGATCAGGCTGCTAAGACAAAGGGGGAGGCTATAATGGAAAATACGTCATAGAGGTTTACCGAGGTGCTGTGGGATGCACACTTGCAAGCAACTTACTCTGTTCTATCCTTCTCAAGTATTGCTCTTCTCCTTTCAGCTGTAGAACCGGTCTCTGTAGATAGCTGGTCTATTGGTATTACCTGTGAAAGCATGAAAGATAATGACTAAACACAGATGATACTCAGGGCATACACAACAAATCAATCCAAGATGGAGGTAAAAACTGTATTTTTATTGATTCAGGTGGGAAATTTGCAGAGCAGTGCTCTTTACAAAAGTCAGGAAGATCCCTAGAAAATGACTAAGTCCTTGTATTTATAGCAGAAGAGCCAAGAGAAGTCTCATTGAAAAGTGTGAAAAACACTATTGATGACGTCACAAGTCTGCCAAGACCATGCTGGTTGCCTCGTTTTGTGTGCTGGTCTTCTCCTTTGGCAGCTGGGCGGGTTTTTTCTTGTGCACTGCAGGGGAATTTTGCCGCCCTTGTAGTGGGCGGTGATTTTGCCACCCTTTGCATGAACTTCATGTAGGAATACCTACCGACGTCGGCCGATAAGCTGCCGATGGCGGCAATCTTGCCGACGTCGGTTAAAGTAAGCTGCCGACGTCGGTAGAGTTATACTCTGCACGGCAATTTCCCTTTCCCCGCCATGGGGCGGGGTTTTCCATTTCACCGCCATGGGGTGGGGTTTTTCAATTCGCCACCTTAGGGCGGGTTTTTCTGGTTTTTGTGCCTGCCCTTGTACTGCCGACGTCGGCGGTTCTGCCGACGTCGGTCTCTGTAAGGTGCCGACGATGGCAGTATTGCCGACGTCGGCCGATGTCTTTGCTTTTCTTTGTGTTGTGGGCGGTGAATTCGCCGCCCTCTGCATTTTCTTCGTAGATGGGCTCATTTTACCTGCCCTTGTAGTGGGCGGCGATTCTGCCGCCCTCTGCATTTTTTCTACCTCTTTTTTGACTAAGTGTCGAACACTCCATTTTTTCCCCTTCTTCTCTTGCGGACATCTGAAGACTCTGTCCTTTGCTGCCTATTCTCTGCAACGGCGCTGTCAAGCCCTGAAAGTGGACCTTGCAACCTAAAATGACTGGGCCTGTGAAGCAGGTGTAGGAGGTGACCGAGATTTTGCCTGAGGGGCAAAATTGGGTCAACACTACCCCTCTAGCAAGTATGATCATAATAAGTTTTTTTGGTTCCATGCCAACATTAGTGACTCTCATGAGACATGTCATAACATTAAAACAATTATGGTCACCATTATGTTTAGTTAAAAAATTGACCGTGATATGAAAAAAAAAATATCCATAAAAAATACCTTAAATCTTCCATAAAGTGAACCTATAATTTCTAATATACATATCTAAAGTATAAATAATTATCTCAACCATCAAATTCTAATGCAAAACATTTGAATAGACATGTTTGTGCTATTGATGTTTATTATGATTAACACTATATTAATTCATAATATCTAAATTACATAAAATTCAACTATCATCATAATACCACTCACAAATAACATGTCACAAAACCTCAGAATCTTTCTCTTGAATAAAAACTTCTTAAAGATACTACAACTAATCCTATTTAATTTTTAGATTAAAAAATAGTGATGATCCAACTCCACCATCAATGCCTCAACCTAGTTCTTCCAATCTTCCTATCATCATTCATCATAAAATCAATACTAATAATCAAAATAATGCTCATTATAACTCTATCCCTAAACCATTATGGAATTTTCTAGATAAACTTAGTTGCATGCCTTGAATAATGCCTCTAATGGAGATTATGAGAACCTATCCTTATCATTGAAAGTTTCTCATCAAATAATTGTAGGACAGTGAAGAATCCTGATATAAAGACTTTGAACTCATTTTAGAAACCTAACAAGGCACTAAACCTACATAAGTTCATGTTATTGAAACCATTTCTCAATATTCTCCCTCTACAAAACCCTTCATAGAGTTTCTCGAAGAAGATATGATTAAGGATGACCACCCATTTTTAATAACATTGGAATTAAAAATACCTTAATAAAAAATTATTAGTGGATTAAGGATCTATTATTAATGTTACTTATCTTAAATTACTCAAAAAAACTGTAAAATCAAAATATGATCTTAATCAAACTAGACTTACTTATCGTGGATTTTATAAAACTAATAAAAAGCCTTTTAGTTGCATTGGGATCCCTCTTACTATCAGACCCAACAAATACATGCCAAGGTTATATTTTTAGATCTTGTTTATGTGGTTGTTATTCACTTACAAAAACTTATATCATACAACCTATAATGTTTTAGGATTAGTGAAAAGGTGTTCACTCCCAGGCATGAGTTGTGGGGTATTGGAATTTATAAACAACCTATTAATGGAATAGTTATCAAGGTAGATTGTTTACCACAGATGAGTTGGATATGGATGCCCTTCAATAGTTTGATTCTTCTAATTCTACACTTTTCTATTATAATGAAAATGACCTATGTTCTTTCCATCGAGTAGTTGGACATGATGTTGTAGCTGTAATACCTTCAAAAGTGTTATCCAAACCCTCATTGACAAGGGGTAACTTGTGTTGGACAACCCTAATGTACCTCTAAACCAAGCCCTTGATGTTGGTTTAGAATTCAAAATAAACTAAAAAATAATGGAAAGGTAGGGAATGAAAGGAGGCATGCGGGCTACACTAGATGAAACCTTTTAAGACTAGTACTTAGAATTAAGTTGGACAAGAGATCAGAGACTAATATTTACTGTAGGTACTTTAGCACACCAATAATAAAAAAATGGTTATGAGTCAAATGTAATTGAAATACATCATACTTAAACACATGAAATCAAAGTTTACCTCATTTGTTAGACTGCAATAATACATATACAAGGAGGAATTATGACTTATATGCAAAAGGTATTTATATTAGAAATAAATTAATATGAATGACTATAAATAAAATATAACTCATACACAAAAAAATAATAAGAAACTAAAATTATAACACTTTTTACATAATCCACAAGTCAAAGAAGAATCAAGATTTGCACATCAATAACAAAATTATAGAATTTCTTTTAAATTTCTTATTAATCTCAATAGCCAAAATTATCATATGTATGAAATAGGAGGATAAATGTATAAATAAATTTTGGATGGGTAAGGATAAATATCTCAAGTAAATTATAATAATACAATTATAAAAATAACATTGTATATTATTCTCATGCAAAACATGCATATTTAACATTGCTCACTTAGAATATAATTATTCATCTATAAATACAATATATACATGTTAAAGAAATTTGGAACTAATAGTTCCATCACAAATAAACCATGAAAGTACATATGTATAATTAGAATATGTTGATGGGGTACCACTAGATTATTTTACACTAAAATAAATCCAAAATGGAAGATGATTTGGATGGAACTAGAGTTGTAACTAGAATTACAAGTGGAACAAGCATTAAAACTAGAAGTGAACTTAAAGTAGATTCAAGAGTTGATGGAACTAAATTTGAACTTTATGTTGTAGTTGGAATAGGTGTTTAACATAAAAATGAAACTAATGTAGCTATTGGTAGTGGGACATAAGTTGGCCTAGTTTGATTATGCACCAATTTTTACTTAGGAAGTTGAGTACTTTGAGGCAAGGTTGGCATGAATCCAACTACTTTAGTTTCTTGATTAGCTATTTTTTCCTAAATCTAAAGTGCATGACTTACTTGAAAGCCCATTTTAATAGTCTCAAAATCAAGTAGAGATCTTTTGAATAATAGAAGAAGATTATACATTGGTTTCTTATGTGTACCCAATGTAACTCTAACCTTAGTCTACAATGACTTAGTCCTTATAATCTTATCTCTCAAAAAATTGACCAGTTGCATCACCTCATTATTAGTTCTATAAATAATCCTTTTGATCTCTACTCTAATATATCTAATGCTACTTGTAAAAATTCTAAAAAAATGGGCCTAGGTTATAATTGCCCCTATGGATTCCTTACTTGAATGAATCTTGAGTCAACAAAGATAGAGATCTCTCCCTTCTCATGGTTTTAAAATTATTGAACCAAAGATTACATCTCTTGATGCCATTCAAGTATACAATCTCTTTTTGAAGCAATTTAGTGTTATTCCTAAGAAAATTCAGATGTTGTTATTAATTTGAGGTGGGTATAAGCCTTATTTATCATGTCTTGTCTTATAAAACACAAATTTCCATAAATATTTCTTATTTTTGTGAATAATTAATGAATGTCTCCCCATTTGGGATGGGAGGTGAGCTTGGTGGACATTATTGAATAAATGGTATCAAATAACTTCCTAGTTATCCCTTGTAAATTATCTACTCTCTTTGGGGGTCTAGATGGTGCTTATATTTGGTTATCTCTACATGTCTTGATCATAACTTATAAAAAATTTATTTATCACCCCCACTTTTCACATCTACAAAACTATAAGGGTATTTCCTATATCTTATCAAGGTTTGAAGGATTCACCTTCCTTATCTTAGTTATAGAGAAGATATCTTCTCTATATTTAATCTTTATCTATTGGCCTTCAGCCATCCCAATTTTCCTCTTCACTTTTATCAAAGTGAGTTTATATCTCTTAAAATGGAATTTAACTGTAGGTTATTCATTTATTACTAGATACTGTCTCCCTATTTCTTATTCTTGATATAGTTGCCTAATCCATGAAGGAATATTTAGGGAAACTTATTACTTATTTTGTTTTATAGGCTACACTTGTGATTCCTAATCCTTTTGAGATGGATGATATCATTGAGTAATCAAAAAGGGTTTCCCTATAGGTATCATAGGATTTAGGGAGTATTTCCCTATTACAATAAATGGAGGAATAACTTTCCTCCAACCAATAACCTACTTCTAGACTGGTGTGTTTATGATTTATTTAGCCTTCCCTTCTACCTTGTGTACCAAAAATATAGGTGTATCCATATATGTATCTCAACAAATGGTCATTTATATCTATGTAGATGATGTAGGAGGAGTGACTTATGTAGCAAAAATTGAAGTAGATACTTAGTTTTCAAAATATACCCCTTGGATTGGACTAGGAGATTGAGGGTTGGTTCCATTAAAGAAGGAATATGTCATTGGTCTACTTACTATATTTTTAAAATAATTATTAATGGAATTATATGAAACGCAAACACTCATATCAATATTAGACATAGGATCCATAGTAGAAGATTGGATTATGGTGAGAAAAATTGGTAGTGTAGCAATACCCTAGGGCTAGGTTATTTGACTTAAAGAATGAAAATAATGTAGATAATATATTTCACCAATGTTTATTATATTAATAAAATAATTAAACACATAATGAGAAAAATTAGGACTTAAAACCAAAGGATAAATAACTGGAATAGTTGTCACTAAAGTATGAGTGACTTGAGGTGGAGAACTCAGAGGTATGGTTGATGTTTCCTCTTGCATAGATGTCTACATTTTAGATCCTATATCCCCTTCCAAATCTCCTTATATATCTAAGGATGTTCCAATTTAATATGAATTAGTACTCTTTTCAATCAATCATTCATCTTCTAGGTCTGATTTAAATATCTCTCTAATAGACCATGATTATTCAATGTCAGGTCCTAATGCCCATTCAATCTTAGTCTTCCATGTCTTATCCTCTTCCTCACTATCATAAATTATGATAGGGTATAATATTCATATTATTTTTATGATATCTTCCCTATCCTTAAATTTTTATTCTTTTTTTCCTTCACTTTTACATTTTGGGGTGAAATAAGAGGGGTGACTTCCTTGTATAGGTAAGTATTGGTTTAGTGATAATAGAGGCTACCCCACTTAAAGGTGGAATGGGATATGGAGGGAATATAATGTTAGTAGATGGTGATGGAGTGGAAATGTAAATTACCATTGATGTAATTATAGGTGGTAATGATGATTTCCCATGAGACTAGGTCATTGATAATAGTGGCGATAAAGGAGGTAAAGTAATAGAAACATGAGACAAGAATGAAGGGAGAGTTATATGTTGTGTTATAGTAAATGGAGGGAAATGAAATATATAATATATAACAAATTCACCACTTTGACTTTTTATCCTCTCTTATTCAATAATGTATTGTGGATAAGCAATAACAATGGTATGTGATGGGGAAGTTGAAGGACTCTCCACTCTTTCTTCAGCATGAGCTTCCCTAGATGGGTCAGCTTGCTTATGCACATATTATAAATAATATTAGAATAATATATATTAATTTTAGAGTCATATTATATAATTTATACCAAAATCATAGACATGTTATCTCTATGCATCTTTATGGCTAGTTTAGAATCATCTTCATCATTCATGAATATGATATCATGACCATGATTATATTGCTCATAATTTATCCTAATTTTCATTTCATATGTTTTCAGGTGCCCCTTGAATTTTTTCCTTGGATCCTAATGTCTATAGGATGTACATCTTGATGTTTCCCATAAATTGAAGATGCTTCCATATAATGTGTTATATTATGCCAATATTGAGAAGGGTTAGATGGAGGGATAATTACTTTGCCTTTATCAACTCAATATCAACATTATTAACTAATTAGGTAGTAATTTCCTATTATTAACCTTATATATAAAAATCCATGGTAGGTATAAAGTATGTGCTCGAGTGCCTTTTATTCTGATTATTGTGTATTTTAGGTATAACTAGTAGTCACCCATATTCTGGTCATTCATTTTAGTGGTATCTGACAACCTAAGCATATTATTCCCATCAATAGATTGATATACTATGGGATAAAATTTCTTAGTTATCCTTTTCATATTATTCATAATCTTATGCACATGAAAAATATTAGATTCATTGCATACCCTATTCTTAGGTTATTTAGTGGATAGTTTCTATGGTTCATCATATGATGAATGGACCATTGTAGTCATTATATCCACCATGTAGGACATCATATAAAATTTTGTTTTGGATCAACTTCTAAGATTTGTGATTTTATAAATTAAACTAGAGTTTATGATTTCTCCCAAGGCTATAATATTGTTAGAACTCAAAATCATCTCCATCAATAAGACCCATACCTCATTATCATTAGAAATATATGGAAAACCATATATCCTATTTAAAAGGGCCATATAAATTCTTTCCCCTAGTTTGAAGACCATATTGGGAATAGAATAGGTGGGGCCTTGGAATATGAATTTTCTTGGGTTAACACCCCATTCTTGTAACTTACTAATGATGTTGCTATTGAGAATCCATGAGTTCAACATGTCTGGCATGGGATGCCTATAATACTTCTCAAAGGAATTCCCACTAATGTATGTGACTAGTGTATTTTTTAGTCTAAAGTGTAGTATCTTCTTAATAATGTTTCATTTAATAATAAATAATACATTAGGTCTATGTAGGGAATTACCTCTAGTTTGTCCATTGTGTTGTGGAGACTAACTTCTCTAATTACCATCAAGTCATCCCTATATCTCTACATGAAAATGAAAAGTTGGTCTTATAATTTGTAAGCCTTGACTTCTTAGACCTTTTCAAAAATATTTGAATAATTTTTGAACTCATTGTTCAAGGTTACTCAATCAAATGTTGTATCTTTGTGTTCTTTCATCCATCTAATAAAGTATGTAGAGGGAACTAGAATATGAGTTATGGCTTCCATTGAATTATTATTTTTAAATCCTTAGTTTGTGAAAAAATAAAAAAATTATTTTGTAGTAAGAGAGCTCTAAATTTGGAGTATGTCCTCGATTTATTGAATGTAGTATGACTAAATTGGATTTAGCAATTCAAAATATATTTCTTTAGTTTTATCTAATTTGGTAATTAAATGTATTGAGTCATTACTTCATGTGAATTAATGGTTGTGTTTCACTATTTTTTTCTTATTTTCTTGTTTAAAAAATATGTAAAGCTTAAAAGAAATGTGAGGTTAGTAGAACCTAGATGTGGTTTACACTCTGTGATCTAGATAATTATCAATACTCCTCTTTTTCTAGGGAGGATAACCTATAGATAAGAGAACAATCTATAAAATGGTTGAATAGTGAGATAGTAGGGTAGAGTGCCAAGCATGAGCTAGATCCAAGAAGATCAAGTTTCCTAGGAGGCTCTTAGTCCACACTTTTAAAACTCTTAAGTTATGATAAATTGAAAATAGCTACTTGAATGAATAATAGAGGGTACTAAAATGTAATACAAGAAATGACAGAAGAGAGATAAGTGATTTTGAATAAAAATAGAAGTAAATGATTTAATACTAATACTCAATTACTCAAACTTGATTAACAAAACAAGTTGAAGCTCTATGATAAAATAGAAACTCATAAATTGATAGTTGGGTGTGGGTAGGTGGGTCTAATTAGCTTGTTGTTATAAAATGAAACATAGTGACCATCGACAGTTAGGGTATGACCATCACTTGTTGTTAACCATCAATGATTAGGTAAGACCATTGATAATTATTGTGCATTTTGGTTTGGAAAAAGAAGTCTGTTAGGTAGAGTTGTAGAGAGGTTATGGGAGTGGTGTTTGGGTTGAATGTTAGTTACAAGACAAAAAGTAATGCTTAGATGTATATATTCTAGGAGTAAGGTTTTTGGGTGATTGGAATAGGATATGGGTAGTTTTGGGTAGGAGATGAAGTGTTTGGAGTTACAAAAATCGAACATAGGGAATGAAGTGAAGAGAATGGGAATGACCCAAGCATTGAAATAAATAAAGCTAGTTACTGATTATTGATATAAAAAAATACAGATACTTAAATTTTAGATATTGATGGTTTGAGGAATGTTGATGTTGGCTAAAATTTGTTATGGATCCTAGAGAAATGTTAGTAGAGTAATGATTCCTTGGATCAAGATAGTGAGTTGTAGAAGCAGCCTAAGTATGTGTCCTAGTTCTTAGTTCACTAGGAAGCTTTTTGATTCACTTGGGAGTCAAAATCTCTTACACTAGCCCTCTATTCAACATCCTCTTCATATCTTAATATAGATCAAAGGAGTGTTGAAATGAAATAGTTTAAAAAACAATCTAATAAGAATTGATCATGAAAATAATAGACTAAAATTAGATAGATGGTAATCAATGAGTGAGTTGAATTTGAGTTATAGTTGACTCTTTTGATCATGCACTCTAGAAGTGGATTTTAAGTAACTACTAATAATTTGTGTCAAATATCATTAGTTGAGGGTTGACCAGCTATGGTCAAGGGGACATAGTCAAAATTGGATAAATTTAGCCAATTCTACTAATTAATGATAGTTAATTCCCTAGGAATAGTTTGAGGTGTAAATCTAAGGATTTTAATAGGCAATCTTAACCCAAGGGGGCTAAAGGGGGCCAAGGGGTGTTTTTATGACTAAGAATACATTATAGTATTCTTGAGGGTCTACATTGTGCCCCTTTTTATTGCATAGTTTGCATCCTCAAGCTATAAAACAAAAATAACAAGTGTAAAGATGAGTTGGATAGATAGGTGTTCCTCCTCAAACTAGGATGTAATGAGGTTAAAATAGAGTCAAGTGCAGGTTTGAAAAATGAAAATGGGTTACAAAATGGGTAAAATAAGTTGATGTAAGGGGGAAAAGTGACAAGTAAACAAAGCCACCACATTTAGGTGTAGTGGATATGGGTGCACTCGTAAATGTTTCACTAAATTTTGTCTATTTTAAGTCTAAAGGAAAATAGAAAGAAAGATGGGGATAAGTGATTAGAATGAACCTGGATTTGGTTTGCATGTTGTATTTAGACATTGTGAGCACTTCTCTTTAGTTGGGGTGGACTACCTAAAAGTAATGAAACACTACCACAAGATGTTTGTTAATATTTAAATGAGTGGGATGCCAAGCTACGTGCTTGTTCTAGGAAGTGTGAAACTTCCTTAGAGATTGTAGTCCACTTTTGAGAGATAAAAGAATAATAAATAATTGAATGTGAGGTAAAGAGAGAGTGAAAGAGAGATAAGATTAAAATTATTAATAATCTATATGTAGTAGAGAGTGATAGGGTATAGGTGATGTACTCTATTTACATTTTAGAAGTTGTTTGGGTAGATTTTAAAGAGGTTAGAGAACAGACTGTCATCAATGTTGGTGGGATAATGACTGATATTATTTATAATACCAAGGTTGGTAGTGAGGTGATCAATGTCAGTTAGGCTACCAAGGTTGGTAAGGGAAATAATTGTTTGGGAGATTACAAAAGGCTTTTTTAGGTCTAGGAAATGGTTTGGATTGGGTCAGGGAGGTTGGGAGAGTTATGACAGAGAGATTATGGCTTGGGTAGGTCTAGTCAGAGGTTTGGTATGTCAGGTTAAGGGGAAATAAGTGAGAAATATTTGTAACAACCTCATGGGGGTAGGGTCTAAAGTGTGTAAACTAATGCATAATAGGTATAAAAATATATCAGAATAGATGTTTAAATGACCTATAGTATAAGTGATGTACTTAGTTGTGGTTACCAAATAATATATGCTATATTAATGATCCCTAGTATGGAGTGTGAACCTGAATGCCTAAATAGAGAGAACAAGTCGGTGTCATTAGTCCTTAAAATCTCAGTTTCTAATCGTGATTGACTTACATAAGATGATCATAAGCCAAGATGTTGAAAATAGAATGCCTATAACTTGAATGTGAGTAAGAATTAATTTTATTAATTTTTGCTGGCCTAAACTTTAGGTTGGAGTTTGGCTTATATTGTGGATGTTAGTGATCTTATAAACATAGACCATGGGTTTAATAATGTTAAGAGCCCTAAAATAGGGAAACCCTACTATTTTTGGCTTATTTTCTAGTATTTTTCATGCCAAGTGTAACACATGTTATAAAATGGTAAAAATAAGGGGCTAGGAAGGAGGTAGTTGATTAAGAATTTTATTTAGAAGTGGGAATAAGTCTTAGGTAGTTAAGATGAGGTGACCAGGTCTTGAGGTGACTCATAAGGTGATAATTAGTCATAGGGTGAGGTGGCCAAGTAAGGTGTAAATAATGATTTTTAATTAACTTAATTAAGTATTTTAAATTAATTAAATGTGAGAAGGGTAAAAGTATGGGTTAGGGAGATTAATTATTATTATTGAAATGGGCTTAAGGGGGGTTTCAACATAGGGAATTATTCACATGTGTGTGTGATGTAATTTTTTTATCTACATTTCCCCCTTTTTATCTTGTAATTTGTACTAACACATTTCAAGACAAAAATAAGAGTTACATGCTCTAAGTATTGGATGAGGTATCCCCCCTCAAAATGATAATCAACGAAGGAGAAACTAGAATCAAGTACCAATTTGATAAAAAGTTAATTGGGTGAATGGTGAATAATTGATTATTAATCTATATGCATATATTACATCAAGATATAGTTGACAAAGTAAAAAACAAGCAAAGTTAAGGAGGACATAGATAGAAGTAACCAAAGTACAGCTTGTAAGTGATAGCTGATAGGTCAAAATAATCAAAGTTATAGCTCTAATGGTCAATGTGTCCCAAGTATCTAAGGTATAAAGTGCCCTTAGGAATCACAAAAGGGTTGAAGGTGATAGGATGATCTTGGTTACCATCCAAAACACCTAATATACATGTGTGTACACAATAGCCAACTATAGCAAAATAGCATAAGCGGTTAGGATAAACAATGCAAGGTTGGTGTAAAAGAGTAAATGAGAAAGGAGATATTCATGATCTCTAATAAAAGTAATTGTGTGTGCATATTTAAGTGATCTCTAATGGTGTTTGTTTTTGTTGAGGGAGATATATGTGATCTCAAGTTGCCCCATGGTATGGGTAAAGTTTAGAAAGTTGGGTTTGTTTGGTGGGGAAAAACATTATAGGAATGGTACCGACACCAGTTATATTTTTTAATATCGATAATATAAAATGATAACATCGACAAACTTAGGGAAAATTTGTCAATGTCAGTATGTGTAATTGCCAACATCAGCATATTAGGTTAAGAATGCCAATGTCAGTGATTGAATAAGCCTGACAAAAGGGGGTTTGGTGGCTAACCAAACTCATTTGTAAGTTTGTGATTGGAGATAAAAAAATAGAGCTTGAAATTAATTGAGATGGCAGAGTAAGGAGGGGATCCACTAAGAGGTGCACAACCACAAGAGCCAGTTGTGTCAGTTAGGAGGAGACAAAGAGATGAGGTAAGAGCCTCTACTAGTGGGTTTGAAGTTTAATTTTAGTATTTATAACTTTTAGGTTGATTGAGAGGTGTGGGTGTAGAAAATATTAGTCTAGCAATAGAAAATAGGGTAGGATAGTTATAGGATAAGTTTGGGGGTTTTATGGGTAAGGTTTTATGTGAAATGGGTAAGGTTAGGTCTAGGTCATTTGGCCCTAGTGTTGAACTAGTCACTGATATCAATGAGGTCTACCAATGTTAGCTAACATGGCACCAAGGTCAATAGTTACCTACTGACATCAACTGATACTTAGGATGATAAAGCACCAACATTAACATTAATGCCAACATCGATGATTATATAAAAGTAACAAAACAAGAGAAATGGTGAGTTTTAGATCTCTAGTGGAAGTAGTCAACTAGCCTAATGGCTGAGTTAGCCTTAGAAGACCTTGTGTCAATTGAGTGCTACCTGAATATCCCTATGTTAGGCCTTAGGCTAATGTAGTTCTCCCAAAGCCTAGGAAAAAGATCTAAAAAGGTGTGATAGGGGAAAAAATTTAAATTGCTATAGGTTGACAGGTTTAGGGTTTAAAAGATAGGTCATAGTGTCAAGAGTCAAGAATATAGGTTGTGAGGACTAGCGTTATGATAGGCAGGTAACCCTAGGGTAGAGAGAGAGGTAGTGAAGCCTAGGGCAGAGAGAGGTAATGAAGCCTAAGGTAATTAGTAAGGTAGGTATATGTTTGATATAACCTTAGAAGACCCCATGCCGATTGAGTATTTCCTACATAGCTTTGTGTAAGGCCTCAGACCAATGTAGTTCTCCTAAAAAGAATGGAAAAAGGTAGTGATAGAGTATGTGACTTTAGTTGTGTGTGTATGGATGTAGGTTAGGATGGAGCTAACATTATGAGATTGTCTACCAAGGCTATTGACATGCATTAGGAGGGATGTCACTCTAGATGACTAGGAACATATGGTAGTTATGGGGTTAAGAGGAGTGTCATGGTATTATTGAGTCACTCAAGATGTGTCCCTAATGATAGCATTGATTGAGAGGTGGGATCAAACCACCAACACCTTCAATCTACCAACCAAAGAGTTGATAGTGACTCAGGAGCATGTGTATAGGATTTTATAGCTATCAATATAGGGTGAGGAGCTTTTCACATGCTTGAAAGAGGAGTATGATGTACACATGGTCATTTTATATGGAGAGCATGTCAGTGAGGTGACTTACCACTCTATGAGTTTTTCATACAAGCCAATCTATATGGTTGATGAGGATTAACATCATCTGAGCATCCTGATGATGATCAAGATCATGTTTTATCCATTACCAGATGTAGATGGTGGAAGATTTTTTATTACATTGACATGTGTGCTTACACAGATGGTTAAGGAGAGGACTAATTTTGCCTAAGGTCATGTATTTTTAGCATAATTATATAGAGAGTTATGGGGTTTAAGGCTATGATGGTGATATAATTTGTTTGTTAGCCATCTATTGCACTATTGGGCATATGAGCACATCATGGTGACATGACCACTAGGGTTACCTACCACTATCTTAGTTGGATTTAGGGTTATTTTTAGATGGTGGAGAGAGGGCATGGCATAGACTCAAGTGGATGGTGTGATGTGAGACATTGCCTATTATAGGTACATGATCAAGGGCTTGATCCCTACAGATATTTTGTGAAGACCATATCTGACATACCCAATTTTTATGAGATAGGCACAGTAGCTTCTTAGGTTGTAGAGCTCACTATGGGTTAAGAGGAGATGGACCAGTTAGTTAGATATGGTACCCATGGAAAAGGTTAGGATGTAGTTTGGTTTACTATAGGATATTTTACCTACCTTCCCTTAATATAGGAGGGATGACATAGAGGCACCCCTACCATTACCCCAAGAGATAGGTGGGCTAGATTTTAAGGAACTACCATTAGGGTCCAGTGTTGGAGACCCATGGTGCACAATAGCCTATACATCTTGGCGGCTATAGTTAAATTTTGTGGTAGAGGTCATGAGGCCACCACCAAATTTATAAGGGCTAGTTAGAGAGAGGGATGCATTAGTACAAGCTTAAGATAGAGTAGTGCATGCATGAGATGCAATAGTGTAGGCTTGAGAGATAGACCAAGAATAGGTTTTAGCCTTACCATGGTAGGTGGTGACATTACAAGGTCATATTGGGGCTCTAATGGGCTAGATTGCAACACTATAGGGCCTAGTTATTGGTTTACAAGGTTAGGTAACTGCAATGACAATAGAGAGATAGTCTAAGAGCATTAAGCTAGGCTAATCTTCCTCTTCCACCTCCATAGGGACCAGTGTAGGTTAGGCCATCATTAGGTGATATGGGACATCCATAGACTATATTTATGGTGAGATATTCAACTACATTAGATGAGATTGCCTACTATGAGAGGGTGATTAGAGAGTTCCCATAGATTTAGAGATATTTAGAGTATAGAGAGAAAGAGAGGTTGATGTCATGTGCTAAGGCTTTTAGTTGATGCTGATGTATATGGATGGAGAGTGGTGATGATATTGCCTCCTCATGACCACATAGAGAGCCTCAAAGACCTTGAGTGTTAGATTTTACTAATTTTAATTATACATGTTATATGTATACCAGCCTATGTGCTGAAGATGCGATATGTATGTTTTGAGAGAGAGATATGATGTTATGATGATGTAGATGATGAACATATACTTTGATCACATATTATATATACATGAGATGTTCATTTATTGGTATGTGTTCATTTAAGATGTGTTTATTATGATTATGATGATGATATGGATGATGATTATGTTATGATATGCTAATTTCAATGTTAATGTTGATCATGTTAGTTGAATTAGACTAGCCTTTCCCATATATGTGATGGTATATGCATAGTTGGTTGGTTAATTTCATCTTAGCATTTTTCCATATTTCATGATGGTGTATGCTTAAAATGAATAGATTGGTTATGTTAGTTTATTTCAAAAAAAATCCATATTTATGATGGTGTATGCGTAAAACAAATTGAGTAGGTTTTGTTAGTGTTGGTATGAAATTGTTTCTTCATCTCAAATAGAGATATCAACATGTGATGTGGATGGGAAAATAAAGAGAGAGAATGCTCATGTATTGTCAAAGACCATAATTAGAACATAAATAGGCTTAGGAAAATGAGCCTCTTTCATACCTTATATCTTTGAACCATTGTGTTTGTTAGAGAAGAGTCATGTTTACATTATATTAAGTAAGCTTCACAGTCCCTTGAAAGAGTATGAGGGAAAAAAGGGTAAAATGAGTAAAAATGTTTGTGTACCATAACCTACAAAGTATGGATGATATGCCCCTATTATGGGTGACTTGAGAGCTACTATAGGCATGTCCATGACTTAAATCTTTTTTATATATAAGCTGATCAATGTGGGAAGCCTACAATGGGATTTTATATGGGTTAAGGTCGTATAAAGCTGTGAGAATAATTTTTCATTTTTTTTACCTTTGAGAAAAAATATTGGCTTAACCATCCTTCAAGGGAGTGGTCTAAGCATTTATTTTTAATTTTAAATAGTTTTCCTTAAAGGGAGTAGTCTATTGATAGTACTAAAGGGAAGTTACATAGCTATCCTTCAAGGGAGCAGTCTACGTTGAAAAGCATGACCTAAGATTTTATAAATTTTTCAAATATCCCATTTTTTTTCTTTTTAGTCATGGACAAGACTATAGAGGCTTAGGAGTTTTACACTTTGAGGATAAAACCATACCACTGTGTAAGTCAACTAAGTGTATAGGTGTAAGGGTGAAGAGGAAGGGAAATGAATGTAAGAGGGATGCTCAAGGGATGAGATCAAGTTAAATATGAAATCAAGAGACACTCATTTAATAAAATAATGGTTGGAGGTGTAAGGCATTTAAAGGCTCAATTTCTATTCTTTCTTCAAGAAAAGACAAGTGATAAGTTCCTGAGCCATACTTGTGAGTTATGATATAAGGTATAAGAAAAATAGGAGAAAACATACCCCATTTTTTTCTCCATGTTCTTCATGTGTTGATTTTATTATAAGACAAGATCTCCTATATTGAAATCTCACTCTTTGAGTTTTTTTTTATAAACATGTTTGATATGCTCTTGATAGATTTGGAGGTGGGTGAGGGCTTTGAGATGTCACTCATCAAGTAATTCAAGTTGAGATAAACATTCTTAGAAAAATTCATCATTAGTAAGTATGTCTTTTAGACAAATGCAAAGAAAAGGAATCTAGACTTCAAGAGGCAAAACAACCTCCATCCCATATACCAATGAAAAAGGTGTAGAAATCATAGAGGTTCTAATGCTAGTGTGATAAGCCTATAAATTAAAAGGAATATGTCTGTGCCAATCCTTGCCTGTATCATTAACTACCTTCATGAGAATTTTAGTCAATGTTTTGTTAGAATCTTCTGCATGCCCATTAGCTTTTTGATAGTATGGTGATGAGAATATTAATTTGATTCCAAATGTATCACAAAGACTTTGAATAGTCTTGTTTTTGAAGGACTTGTCATTATCTATTATAATCTTGAGGGATACCAAAATTATAGATAATTTGATGGTTGATGAGGTCAACAATTTTTTCAACTTTAGTGGAGATGAGAGGGATGGCCTCAACCCACTTGGTGAAATATTCAGTGGAAATAATGATTGAATGATGATAGAGGGATGAATGAGGGTTAATCTCTCCTATTAGATCTAAGCCCCATTAGGAGAAGGGATATAAGTCTTTGGTGACTTGTAATTCATGATTAGGAATGTGAAAGAGGTTAGCATGTTATTGAAACTTGATGCAATGATGAACATAATCAGCACAAACTTGATGAAGTGTGGGCCAATAATAGCCTAGTCAAAGGATATGTTTGGCAACTATGTGACCATTGAAATGCCGATCACAAATCCCATCATGTTCCTTAATATCAAAAGGAGTCTCAGTAATAGTTAGGCATCTAAGGAAAAGACCATCAAAACCTCACTTGTATAAAATTCCCCCTAGTATAGTATAATGAGTGGCACATTTTATGAAGGCATGCTTCCCATTATTAGAGAGATAAGAAGGGGTAATATAGAAGGAAAGATAATCCATGAGTTATTTGTACCATAAGTCTTGTGGGTTGAATGTTACATTTTTGATAAAGAGGATGTTAGTTGAGACATATGAGGGTAATGTTAAGTGATGCATGGTGACATAGATTCTTGAAGAGGAGGATGAAGAGGGTATGTGTGAAGTAAGTGAAGCCATCATATCAACAAACTTGTTTGTAGATCAGGGAAAAGTTTGAAAGAGATAAGAGTTAAATGATCCCAATAGAATATCTACATGATGTTTATATCACTATAGAATTTCATTTTTGCATAGGTAGGAACCATTAACTAGGTTAACCACTAGTTGAGAATCACTACAAATGTTTATGAATTTGATACCCAAGAAGAGATCTATTTGAAGTCCTAGAATTAAAGCCTCATATTCAGTCATATTATTAGTGCATTTAAAATCTAGTTTAAATGATAAACGCATAGGCTCACCATCTAGAGGAATAAGAATGACCCCCGCACCCCCCACCATGTTGCCATTTAGATCTATTAAAGAACAACATCATTTGATAGTAGATGCCATCAATGGAGAGTGTTGTAATAGATTCATCAGGGAATTTAAGGTTTGAAGGTTGATTGTTAGGTAAAGGGGTAGTAGCTAACTAGTCAATGATTATTTTCCGTTTAATAGAATTATTTTAAATGAAATCTAAGTCAAATTTAGTAAGAATAATGAGCCACCAAGCTACACATTGGTTGTGATATGATTTGGAATTCATGTATTTAAGGAGATCAGTATGGGTGACCATATAGGTTTTGTGATTTAGGAGATATTGGTGAAGCTTGGAAGGTATAAAATAACAATGTAAGTTAAAGATTTTTAGTATGGGTATATCAATTCTCATAATCAATAAGTGTGTGACTTATGTAATAAAATGCCTACTCTAGATGTTGGTCATCTTGATGTACAATCATAACACCTAGGGAATGGTTTATTGTGGAGATGTATAGGTATAAAGGATGATTTTACTTAGGTGGAATAATAATTTGTGGGGAAAGGAGGTATTTTTTAATCGCATCAAAAGCTTCTTGGTAATCTTTATTCTAATTTGAGGAGACATCCTTTTTGAGGAGATGGTAAAATGCTTAGTAATGATCTAACAACTAGGAAATGAAGCAATGAATTGATTGAATTTTAACTTGTAAATTGCAAATTTGTTTGATATTAGTAGGTGGAGGTATCTCTAGGATTGCTCTAACCTTAGCAAGATCAACCTTGATACCATAGAGAGAAATGATAAAACCTAAGAGCTTATAAAAAAGAACACTAAAGACATATTTCTTTGGGTTTAGTCAAATGTTTTTGATAAATTAAGGTGGCAGACTAGGGGCCAAACCATTACATAACATACAAGATAAGAAGGAAAGCAAAAAAAATATGCCTTCTAAGAAGATATGGCACTAGCAGAGTACCAACAAACAAAACAAACAAAAATAAATAAGAAATAGAAAGATGAGAGTCAAAGAGATCTCTCCTTACATAACCATTGATTTGAGAAGATCATTTAATTTGTTAGTATTCTCCACATTGACAGCAGGCCCAATATTACCCACTCCCTTCAGCATAGACATGTTTAGGAGAATAGAATTCTAGAGCTCAGTGGTGAAGTTCTACTCCAGATTCTGAATATGTTCCTTCAAGGCATCAATTTTATATTTCGAACCAATCTCATTCTTAATTTCCTTGTCAACTTCCTCCACATACATTTTCCCCTCTTTGTCAGCAATTTCCATAATGCCGGCACCATCCTCCTCAGTAGCCTCATTTTCCTCAGTTTCCTGGTTCCCTTCAGTATCTTCAAAAATTTCTTGGACTTCTAATTCCTTAGACTCTTCCTCCTAGGTGGCTTCCTCTAAGGCACTCTCTAAATAGTCAATAAGCCTGGCCTTAGGAGTGGGTTTACCAACAATCTACCCTAACCTTCAAACTCTGGAGGAGAAGCCCTCCTTATTAACCTTAGAATACATATAAGGTTTACCACCTTGACCCCTAGTGGTCCTACCAAGATTTTTATGGGTCCCCACAGTGGTCCCCCCAATATTCTCTTCCTCTTCATAAACCTTCCTCTTCTTTCCCTTCTTGCTCGTAAAGGAGCTAGGGGTGTCGATGGGGGTCTCCTTTGGAGTAGAGAAGGAGACTTTTGTAGTTTTGGTAGGAATAGGGGAAAGACATGACTCATCGATAGCATCACTAACCAAAGGATTAGAAGAAATATCCCCACTATCAATTTTGATAGTCTTGGATGGTTCAAGGGCATGATGAAAATTATAAAAATAGAAAATGAGGCCCTGATGTAGGAGGATAGGATTCATATCCAGATTTTTAGTCATTTTTGCTCTCACCCTACAGATAAAATGTTCTAGAGAGGAGAGTAGGTAAAAAGGGAAACTAATGAGAGTATTATGCCTAAAGTGATTTAAAAGCGGGAGATGGTAATTATAGAACTTGGTAAATCATCCTTCGAGTGTGAAGTACTTCATGAGGATGAAGCACACTCCATCCCATGGCTTAGGTAGTTTAGCACACTCAAATCCTCCTTGGTAAGGAATAAGTTATTCACCCTCTCCCAGGAATAATTCATGGCTTGAGAGATCCATGAATTTTGTTTTCCTTTATAGCTTTATCCCTTGCATGGACATTCCTGTAGCCATAGAAATCACCTTTTCAAAAATCTCAAAAATGATTCCTCCAACAGTGACTTGCCTATTTAACCAAGACCTCACAAATTACTCAGAAAAGTTTTCATCAAGCCCATTGAGCCTTTCTAGGTATGGGCTAATCCCCCTTTCTTTACAGTAATGCCAAACCAATGGATTATCTTTGAACTCATAGTAGGAGACTAGTTATATTCAAATTCTATTTCCTCCCATTTTGGATTTACAGACCAAACCCATATAGTTCCTAATTTTAACCTTCATCATTAAAGTGGTTACAAACCCTTGCTCTCGATTATGCATAATGATAATGTGATGGCTCATAATTTGGAATACCATTCAAAGATGAAATTTGCTCCTCCCATGCCTAGAAATCATTTCCCATCGATCTTTATAATGAAACCCATGTGCCTTAACATCTTGATACAATAAATCATGAATCATTATCAAAAGAGTACAATAGTTATCAAGTTCTGATATCCATGACAACACCCTCCAAATGGATTGCCTACGAGATCCATCCTTCTCATTAGTTTGACTCATCCTTGACAAGTCATCTCCTTTTGAATAATATCCCTAATGCTTAAAGGAATATGATAAACTTAGTGCCAACATCACCAATTTGAAATTTTCTGACCGAGATTAGCATGGGCATCAACAACACTATTTCCCTCTCTATAAATATGAGAAATATCCACTCTGGAAAACTTTTACAAAAAGAATTGGATATCCCTAATGATATATTTTAGCTTAATTCCCACATTTGATGATTTATTAACTGTATTGATGACCATTTTAGAGTCTCCCTGTATACTCAAGTTCCTTATACCTAGGGATATAGCCAATTTTAACCCCCATAGGAGAGCCATTATTTTAACATAATTATTACTCTAGAATCCTATTCCACTAGCATAGATAATAATCATCCATCCTTTATCATTTCTTATAATTCCTCCTCAACTGGCTTTACCAATAGACTTGGAGGCCCCATCAAAGTTAAGTTTCATCTAGTTAAGCTTTGGGGGAATGCATTTGGTATTAAGTCTCTGTAGAATTTTGGAGTTATTAAAATTAAGGATATGGTTTAAAACCTTCCATTTACCTACAATTTGATTTTCAAACTGAGTTAGGGGTTTCTATGTAGAATGAATATGGGAAGTGGTGACACTTTCCATAATAATCTTAACAAAAGAGTGAAACACTTAAAATGAATTTCTAGCAGTGTCTCTAAAAATTATGTGGTTGCACTCTTTACATAAAATCCAACTCAAATAGGGTAGAGTTTGACTCCATAATTCCATGAGGTAGGGATGTGTAAAGGTAGGATTCCATTTGAGGATTACTTATTTAAGGTCAGTGTTACAAACCCATTCAATACCAAAGTTATTTAGAATTATGCCCCATAATTCTTGAGAAAAATCACAGTGAATGAAAAGGTGTGAAACTGTTTCCTCTTTTGAAACACACAAATAATATCCGTTGACGAGGGTAAACCCTCTTTTTTGAAGATTATCTTGTGTTAAGATTTTTTTTATGAGAATTATCCCACCAAAACATGTTAATTTTTGGTATAAGTTTATAATTCCAAACCTTTTTTAATAACTCTCTATTCTAAGCCTCAGGAATCAGCAATTGATAAGCAAACTTGACAAAAAACCATCCATTCTTATCTAGACACTAGTACTATTCATCTTCACAGGGGAAGAGAGGAATTCTAGTCCCCTAAATCAACTACTAAATCTCCATAACTCTAGGAAAAATCTTAGGCCGATGATCACATCAATCCAATATATTTTTCTAGCTCCGCATACCATTTTTATTATCCATGTAATCACCGAATCTATCTCTAAAAAATTGAGTAGCAATGTCAACAATCTATCCATTATTTCCTTGTGTGATGAGAGCCTTGTCTTTTAACCAAATATCATCCCAGAATTTAATATGCTAGCTATTTCCTAGTTTCCATCTAATTCCTTGCTTAAGAAGACTTCTACTTTTTAGCATTTTATTCCATATCACAGATCCCTATGGTAACCCCATCTATTGAGGAAAGTTGGAACCATCAGTACTATGCATATATTTGGCATACATTATTTCCCCCCAATCATTATTTTTATGGATTAGGTTCCAATTAATTATTGAGAGAAGGGCTTTGTTCATGTTCATCATAGACCTAATATTGAGGCCACCATGTGATTTTGGAAGACACACTTTTACTAATAGAAATCCGTAAGGTGTGTGGGCTGTGACTTTTTAAGAACAAGTACTATGAAAGTATTATTAATTAGTTTTGAAAGTTTACTTGATCTAAAAAATTCATGTATAGCAGCAGTAAGATCTGGTCCCATGATCTCCCAATATTCCTAAAATAATATAAGAGGGAATCCATTACGACCCAAAGCTTTGAATACACCCATGGAAAATAAAATAGCATGGACTTCCTCAAATATTGGCCTTAGCATCTCCATATTATCTTCTTCAATTATCAAATAGGGGATTTTATCAATGAATTGGTTCATAGATCTATCATTTCCATCATTATTGTTTTGTTTGGTGAGCCAATTCTAAAAGAAAACCCTGGACTGTTCCCCTATCTCATTATCCTCAGTTATAATGTTTCCATTATACAAACATAGCTTTTTTATGGAGTTGGCCTTCCTGTGTTTCATGGTCGAGAGATGAAAGAAGGTAGTGTTCTTGTCCCCCTCTTTAAGCCACTGAACTCAAGATTTTTGTTTCTAGAAAACCTCTTCTCTTTCCATAAGATTCTTCCATTTAGAAGATAGGACATTCTCTTCTTTAGAAGTGGCTTCTAAATTTTTACCTTGAGCCATCCGCTACTGAATATATGCAAGTTTTTTTACTATGTTTTTCTTTTGTTGTGTTGTCCCCCAAAAATATCACTCATTTTTTAGACAAAATTTGAACTATTTTGGTCCTACAAACCAAAATTGTCTCTTCCCTTTTCAAAATTTGTCTTGGACATTCAAATTCCTCATTTTTCAAGCTTCTCAAAAATCTATGGACTCTATAGGCTTAAATCTATGGACTCTATAGGCTTAAATCTACAAACTCTGTAGGCTTAAATCTATGGACTCTGTAGGAAGAGAAAATCTATGGACTTAGCAGGAAGAGAAAATCTACAGACTCTAGAGGCCAAGTTCAATGGGCTTTATAGGTTGATTTCTACATACTTGATTTCTACGGACTCTGCAGGTAGGTTCATTTATATAGGTTCAAAGGCTTCTGTAGGTGGGTTCAACAAAATAATTAGTTTCTAACACTTGGTCATTTTCAGGATTGGTTCAATGCCTTGGTTCAATAAAAAATTTCTATCGCAAGCATTCAAGAAAAAGAGGCTTAAACCATTAAACTATTGGACTGTTAAACCACTTTGGTTTAAATGTTCAATGATTTCAAGGTTCAATTAGCTCAATGCTTTCGGTTCAATCGGTTCATCTGCTTTGTTTCAATGTTTTGGTTCATCCTTTGGTTCAATCAAATAGTTTGTCAATTAGTTCAAGGATTTGTTTAAACCATTGAACCAAAGCTTGGTTCAGCATCTTTTGGTTCAAAGGCGGGTTCAAACACATGGTTCAAAGGCTTCATTTGAACTGTTGAACCAAAACTTGGTTCAATGGTTGGTTCAAACAAATGGTTTAATGACTTAGTTCATCTGCTTGGTTCATTCAATTGAACCATTGACTTGAACCATTTTGGTTCATCAGCCTGGTTCAAACTTTGGTTCAACCAAGTGGTTCATTTCTATGGTTCAACAAAGTGGTTCAATGGAGCAGTTCACTCAGATGGTTCAAAGGAGCAGTTCAAATTCAAAAGTTCAAAGAGCCTCCCAAAGGATAAATTGCCCTTGTGGAGGGCACTTGGATGACAAAAGTACCCTTCAGAAGGGTCATTTTCAAAGAAGCCTCAAAAGGTAAATTCTTTTAGATTTTTGTTTAAGGCATTTGAAGAAGACTAAGGCAAGAAGCAATTCCTTTAGACTTTTTGTCCGAAGGAATTTCTTTAGACAAAAAGCCTGAAAGAATTTGGAGAAGTTGTGGGTAGAAATCCCAGAGAAATAATCAAGGCAAAAGTGATAGGAACATTTTTCGTAGACTTTTTGTCTACGGGAAATTTGCATAGACTTTTTGTCTATAGGAATTTATCTAGGAAAAATGCCTGCAGGAAACCCGCGAAAGGCTACCAAAGGACCCTGAAGGGTAGGTGCTCTTGTAGGGGACTCTTGGCTGCCAAATAGAAGGATACTTCCCTGAAATTGAAGGGTCACCTTCCCTTCAAGAAGATGTAAAACAAGAAGCCTAAAGGCCATTCAAAGACCACCCAAAGGGAAGATACCTTGTGGGGAGCTCTTCTCGACCCAAATCAGATCATTTATTAAGGCCTGAAAGGGTAGATTCTTTCAAGGAAAGTGCAAAATAGAAAAGCCAAAGAAATACTAAGGGGTGATGCGCTCAAAGATGTCAAATTCAAGACAGTGAACTAGATGTTGAAAACATAGTGACGGGCATGTGAATGTCAATATTAAAGCTCATAAAATATCCATTGATCCTTTAAATCTATAGACCTAAATGGATTCATAGGATTTAAGGCTAAGAGTAGTAGAAAACAAGGAAAGAACATAATAGCAAATTGAATCTAGGACCCAATTCAATTAACCAAAAAAGGAGGAATGATGAAGGTAAGATCAGATCGCTAGGTGGACATTGAAAGTTGTAAACTTTCAATAGCATGACATATTTCTCTGCATTGATAAAATCAAATAGATAAATGCCCCTAAGTTCTAGCCTATATTCTTAACATATTTCAATGCAACAAGATGTGTTGTTGTTCTTGAGTCCTTCTTGAAGAGGCTATATAAGGGACTCTCTTCTATTGTAAAGGGATCTCTTTTTAACAATAAGAATGAAACTTTGCCCAAATTGAAAGGCACTTCTAAGACTTTGAGCTTAGTTTGTTTATCATATTTTGTTATTAGAATAAGAAAGCAAGTGGTTTTTTAGACTTTGTGCTGTAATATCTTTGTTGTTGAGGAAACTGTTCTTATGTATTTTTCCTATATATAACTTTTGTTTCTTTAATTCCACAAGGATAATTAGTGACAACATTCAAGAAGGTGTCTTAAAGAGTCAACTATGGAGAGACTTTGTGCCCTCATTTTCCATCGTATCTTACTCTTGAACAATTCAAGTGGAGACTTTGTGTTGTATCTCGATTTGTTGGTTATTACATCCTTTGTTACATTTTGCTATTACTACTAGGAGTATTCTTGTGGTTTGTTGAATAGTACTTATAAAAGAAGAGGAGTTATTTTTGTCATTTCCTTTGAGTTTTTCCTTTGTTTTGCACACATCATCTCTGAAGAAAGAGAAATGGATGATTCATCCTACCCTTGAGTACTATATATATATATATATATATATATATATATATATATATATATATATATATATATATATATATTATATATATGTATGTATGTATAGCATATCTATAGGGAACCTCCCCTTGATGAGAGGAGAGATCAATCCCCTTTTGATGTGGTAAACCTACACATTTGGATGACTAATCTTCCTACTTTGGCTGATCATACCTATTTTGTTTATCAGTATGTTGATCGACAAAATATTCAACCAATAGTTTTTGGTGACTCTACTGGGGATATAATATCCATTATCCATTTATAATCTATCCATTCATCTCCACACTTACCAAAAAAGAATGCATAGTTTAAATCCTCAAGCTTTAACTAAAGCAAGGTCAATTCTTTTCCATTTTTGGTTTCACAATATAGCAGATTCAAGGTATACACGAAGCCAAACGGCTAAAGGTATCATTGACCCTATATTCGAGTTGGTACAGAAAAGTGATTTTGATTTGTTTCCTTCACCATCTCATCTCCAATGAACCAAGAGTTTGCCTCCTACTAAAGTCAAATCTCCATTGCCAGACGAAGTATCTACTTTTACTGTTGATAAAGCTTTGCCAATAGTTACCCCTCTGAGATTTGTTATCCCTCATTTTCATAATCCTATAATGTTAGTTCAAGGCCCATAGGGTAATGCTTTTGGTCCTCTCAATCTTAATCCACCTCTACATGAGCTTACACTTATTTTAAGGAAGAATTTCCCCAAATTCTATGGTGATGGGAATGTTCAACTTGATGAACACATTGCAACCTTCATCATAGCATGTGGAGTAATAAGAGTAGAATTTGAAGATGTAGCAGTCAGGTTATTTATAGAAACATTACAAGGTGCTCCTATAGATTGGTTTTATCATCTACAGGCTCAGTTAGTAACTAATTGGAATACCCTCAAAGCTATGTTTGAAGCTAGATTCAAACCTACAAAAGATGCACATGCACTTCTGGCTCAACTTACATAGATGAAGAAAGAGCCTTATGAGCCTATGAGAGACTTCATAGCCAAATTTTATATATTGAGAAATAGAATCCTTGTAATAGCTCGACCTACAACTGAGAATCTCAAATGTTTTTTCATTAATTCTCAGTTACCTGAAGTAAGTTTTTTTTGAGACGTGCTAGTCAAATAGATCTTATTGCAACCCAAATTTTGGCCACTAAGGTAAAATATGATCTCATCTTAGTAGGGAAAATAAGAAGAGATCCAAACATAAATAGACCTTCATCATCTTCTGAATATGCATCTACAAGCACCATAGATCTAATGGTGAAAAAATTGGCAAATGAGTTGCTTGCTCTAAAAAAGCAAACGGCTCAAGGAATGTCTTCTGCTCCTTCATATAGAAGGACATTCCCAAATTAGTCATATTAGGGCAATGCTACCAAAAATCAAGGACAACCAAATCACCTTCCTTCCCCATAAGGGAAACTTGCCCTGGAAGCTCCTCCAACTAATTTAGCAATGGGATATCTTGAAGTAGAATCAGGGTTTTCTTTCCAGCCTAAATTAAATAAAGAAAATGACACTAATCTCCTTGAAGACAATCAAGAAGAATCAGTTGGTGACTCCCACATTGGTTTCTTGAACTACCAGGATGAACCTAAAAGCAAAGGAGAAGCTTTTGATGGATCATATGTAATGTTTACTAGGTCTAAGAACCAATCAGTCTATCAAGTTGATAAAGGGAAGATAGAAGAGCAACCGCAACCAATAGTCACAATTGCTAAGCATGTAACCATTTTGACTTATCAGTAAAAGGATCTGGTAATCACCCAAAAGGCAAATACATCAATTTTACCTTCCCCTTCTACTTCAAATTCACAAACTATCCCACCTCCCATCCCTCTTAAAACTCAAAAAGTTGAAGTACCTTTCTCTGTACCTAGCTCAATTCAGCCATTTGACATAATCGATCATGTCAAAAAGATAAAAATATAAATGTCTGAGTTCAAATATTTACAATCTAATCCTAATACAATTGAATAAGCTGGTCCAATATGTCAAGAACCAAACCATCCCTGCATGACAAAAGGATAAAAAGGTAACTCCTGATTCTCCAAAGAACACACCTATTCTAAATAATTTGGTCATTACTCCCCCAGCTGCTCCTAGAAAAATTAAACCTTTTTATGTTTCCTTGTTAATTAATGGCCACAAGTTAAGTAACTATATTATAGACTCAGGTGCATTTGATAATGTCATGCCAACTAAATTAGCTGAGTCTCTTGGTCTCACACTGACCAAGACATTGGAAGATGTTTCTCCATGGAGAACAAGCAAGTACCATTTCTAGGGTAAATCAAAGATGCCCAATTTGCATTTGCAGCCTTTCCAGACAAGAGAATTGAGATGACTATCTTGGTGGCTAACATCCTAGCATCTTATGGCATTTTACTTGGAAAAAATTTATGAAAGGATGTGGGAGGAGAACTAAGCATGGATCTGCCTGAGGTAAGGATCCCTGTCTAAGGCATGATGAAGAGATTTCTCCTGAAAAGGAGGCAAAATATGTGGTCATCCAAACATCAGCCCCTTCAGCACAAATTTTGTTTGAGTCTTTAGGAAGGGGTAATTATTTATTTACCACAGAGGATGTTCATGTTTTTATAGATGAAATTCCTATAGCTGACAATCTAGGAATTGGTCCAAACAAGACTTGAGGAGAATTGGTAGGGTGTAGTATAAATAAGGAAGGATATTCCATCTCTAATAAAGATAAATCTGATAGGAGATCAACTTCTGATGGTAATAGTAATTCTTCCACCAATGATGAAGTTGGGACTATGTTGATATCTCCTCAAGGAGATACTCTTCCTTCATGCGATTTGCAAGTTAGCAACACCAACAACATAGCTAGATGTGAATCTCTGTTTCTCAGATTGAAGATTATTCAAGATGAAGAAATAAAACTCCTCCACATCAAAGGAGATGTTAAACTGATAGTTTGTCAGGAGTTTGATGTGGACAATCCAATCATGTGCTAGACCAAATCAAAAGAACAACCAATTATGGAAATAGACCATGCTATTGCAGATCAAAATCAGGCAAAGGAACCCTTCACCAAGAAAGCAAGGAGTTACAGTTTCTAGTTTGAAGACCACATCCTACCTTAGAACAACAAGAATAAAAGGCCAAGAAGAAGACACAAAAAATTGGTTTCCTTGTGGAGAGCTCCATTCACCCATCACCATTTCTAGGGGCAAAATGGTTTCTTACTAGTTTATTAGGATAAATAACTATTTTTATTATCTCTCAAGAGGTAGCATCTGAAACACTTCAACTCTTGATGTATTAGATCATTGCATCTGTATATATGTATATTTGTATAGTTTTTAATTCTATTTTTCTTTGTTTGTTTCCTTTTTTGATGCCTTTCATTTCTGGGTAGCATGACTCTATAGCCCAATGGTACATATGAAGACACTAGAGATTTTGGATTCTACTCCTTTCAATTATTTTTGCAATTGACAAAATTTCTCCAACTGGAGCTAGCTATTGTCCCCCAAAAATATCACTCATTTTTGAGACAACATTTGAACTATTTTGGTCCTACAGACCAAAATTGTCTCTTCTCTTTTCAAAATTTGTCCTGGACATTCAAATTCCTCATTTTTCAAGCTTCTCAAAAATCTACAGACTCTGCGGGCTTAAATCTATGGACTCTGTAGGCTTAAATCTATGGACTCTATAGGTTTAAATCTATGGACTCTACAGGAAGAGAAAATATACAGACTCAAAAGGAAGAGAAAATATATGGACTCTATAGGCCAAGTTCAATGGGGTTTATAGGTTAATTTCTATAGACTTGATTTCTATGGACTCTGCAGGTAGGTTCATTTCTAAAATTTCAAAGGCTTCTGTAGGTGGGTTCAACCAAAAGAATCAGTTTCTAACACTTGGTCATTTTTAGGATTAGTTCAGTGCCTTGGTTCAATCAAAATTTTCTATTGGCAAGCATTCAATAAAAAGAGGCTTGAACTATTGAACCATTGAACCGTTGAACCACTTTGGTTCAAAGGTTCAACAAATTCAAGGTTCAATCGATTCAACACTTTTAGTTCAATCAGTTTGTCTACTTTGTTTCAATGTTTTGGTTCATCCTTTGGTTCAATCAAATGGTTTATCAATTAGTTCCAAGATTTGTTTAAACCATTGAACCAAAGCTTGGTTCAATAGTTGGTTCAACATCTTTTGGTTCAAAGGCGGGTTCAAACACATGGTTCAAAGGCTTCGTTTGAACCATTGAACCAAAACTTGGTTCAATGGTTGGTTCAAACAAATGGTTCAATAACTTAGTTCATCTAGTTGGTTCAAAGGCTTGGTTCATTCAATTGAACCATCGGCTTGAACCATCGACTTGAACCATTTGGGATCAAATCTTAGTTCATTAGCTTGGTTCAATGTTTGGTTCAACCAAGCAGTTCATTGTCGTGGTTCAATGAAGTGGTTCAATGGAGTGGTTCACTCAGATGATTCAAAGGAACAGTTCAAATACAAAAGTTCAAAGAGCCTCCTTAAGGACAAAGTGCCCTTACGAAGGGCACTTGGATGACAAAAGTACCCTTCAGAAGGGTCATTTTCAAAGAAGCCTCAAAAGGTAAATTCTTTTAGATTTTTGTTTAACGCATTTGAAAATATATTAAGGAAAAAGACATAAGAATAGTTTCCTCAACAACTAAGATATTACAGAACAAAGTTTGAAAAACCACTTGCTTTCTTATTCCAATAACAAAATATGATAAACAAACTAAGCTCAAAGTCTCAGAAGTGCCTTTCAATTTGGGTAGAGTTTTGTTCTGATTGTCAAAAAGAGATCCCTTTATAATAGAAGAGAGTCCCTTATATAGCCTGTTCAAGAAGGACTCAAGAAGAGTAACACATCATGTTACATTGAAATTTGTTAAGAAGACATGCTGGAACTTAGGGTTGTTTACCCATTTGACTTTATCTCTTTTTGACAATCAGAACGAAACTCTGCCTAAATTGAAAGGCACTTTTGAGACTTTGAGCTCAATTCATTTATCATATTTTGTTATTGAAATAAGAAAGCAAGTGGTTTTTCAGACTTTGTGCTGTAATATCTTTATTTTTGAGGAAACTGTTCTTATGTCTTTTTCCTTAATATATCTTTTCTTCCTTTATTTCAACAAGCAGAATTAGTGACATCAATCAAGAAGGTGTCCTGAAGAGTCAACTGTGGAGAGACTTTGTGCTCCCATAAATGCCTTTAGTATGTTTTCATTTCACTATGTAAAGGACCTTAGGGTGACTTTGGGCCCTTATTGTCCTTTGTATCTTACTCTTGAGCAATTCAGGTGGAGACTTTGTGTTGTATCTCAATTTGCTAGTTATTACATCCTTTGTTATATTTTGCTGTTACTACCAGGAGTATTCTTGTGGCTTGCTGAATAGTACTTCTAAAGGAAGAGGAGTACTTTTTGTCATTTCCTTTGAGTTTTTCCTTTGTTTTTCACACATCATCTCTGAGGAAAGAGAGATGGATGATTCATCCTATCCTTTAGTATTATTATTATTATTATTATTATAATATATATATATAGCATATGTATAGGGAACCTCCCCTTGATGAGAGGAGAGATCAGTCCCCTTTTGATGTGGTAAACCTACACATTTGGATGACTAATCTTCTTACTTTGGCTAATCATACCTATTTTGTTTATCAGTATGTTGATTGACAAATTATTCAATAGTTTAAGGCATTTGAAGATATATTAAGGAAAAAGACATAAGACTAGTTTCCTCAACAACAAAGATATTACAACAAAAAGTCTGAAAAACCACTTGCTTTCTTATTCCAATAGCAAAATATGATAAACAAACTGAGTTCAAAGTCTCAGAAATGCCTTTCAATTTTGCAATTGATAAAAGTTCCCCAATTGGAGCTAGATGTTGTCCCCCAAAAATATCACTCATTTTTGAGATAACATTTGAAATATTTTGGTCTTATAGACCAAATTTTTCTCTTCCCTTTTCAAAATTTGTCCTGGACATTCAAATTCCTCATTTTTCAAGCTTCTCAAAAACCTATAGACTTTGCAGGCTTAAATCTATGGACTCTACAGGCTTAAATCTATGGATTCTACAGGCTCAAATCCATGGAATCTATAGGAAGAGGAAATCTACGGACTCAATAGGAAGAGAAGATCTATAGAATCTATAGGCCAAGTTCAATGGGCTTTATAGGTTGATTTCTATAGACTTAATTTCTATAGACTCTGCAGGCAGGTTCATTTTTATAGGTTCAAAGGCTTTTGTAGGCGGGTTCAACCAAAACAATTAGTTTCTAAAACTTGATCATTTTTAGGATTGGTTCAGTGCCTTGGTTAAATCAAAAATATCTATCGACAAGCATTCAATCAAAAGAGGCTTGAACCATTGAACCGTTGAACCGTTGAACCACTTTGGTTCAAAGGTTTAACGAGTTCAAGGTTCAATCAGTTTAACGCTTTTAGTTCAATCGATTCATCTGCTTTGTTTCAATGTTTTGGTTCATCCTTTGGTTCAATCAAATGGTTCATCAATTAGTTCAAGGATTTGTTTGAACCGTTGAACCAATGCTTGGTTTAATGGTTGGTTCAACATCTTTTAGTTCAAAGGTGGGTTCAAACACATGGTTCAAAGGATTCATTTGAACCATTGAACCAAAACTTGGTTCAACGGTTGGTTTAAACAAATGGTTTAATGAATTAGTTCATCTGCTTATTTCAAAGGCTTTGTTCATTCAATTAAACCATCAGCTTGAACCATTGGCTTGAACTATTTTGGTTTAAAGCATGGTTCGTTAGCTTGGTTCAACATTTAGTTCGACCAAGTGGTTCATTGCCATGGTTCAACAAAGCGGTTCACTCAGATAGTTCAAAGGAGTAGTTCAAATTCAAAAGTTCAAAGAGCCTCCCAAAGGACAAAGTGCCCTTGTGGAGGGCACTTGGATGACAAAAGTACCCTTTAGAAGGGTCATTTTCAAAGAAGCCTAAAAAGGTAAATTATTTCAGATTTCTATTTAAGGCATTTGAAAAAGACTAAGGCAATCTGTTAAGAGGAGTGCTTTCTGTCATTTCCTTTGAGTTGTCTCAAAAATTGTTGGTTGAATATTTTGTCGATCAGCGTACTGATAAACAAAATAGGTCTAATCAACCAAAGTAGGAAGATTAGTCATCCAAATGTGTAGGTTTACCACATCAAAAGGGAATTGATCTCTCCTCTCATCAAGGGGAGGTTCCCTATAGATATGCTATATATATATATATATATATATATATATATATATATAAACAAAAAATAATACTCAAGGGTAGGATGAATCATCCATCTCTCTTTCTTTAGAGATGATGTGTAAAAAATAAAGGAAAAACTCAAAGGAAATGATAGAAAGCATTCCTCTTCTTTCAGAAGTACTATTCAACAAACCACAAGAATACTCCTGGTAGTAACATCAAAATGTAACAAAGGATGTAATAACCAACAAATCGAGATGCAACATAAAGTCTCCACCTGAATTGCTCAAGAGTAAGATACAAAGGACAATGAGGGCACAAAGTCATCCCAAGGTCCTTTACATAGAAATGAAAAGAAAACAAACTAAATTCAATTATGGGGGCATAAAGTCTCTCCACAGTTGACTCTTCAGGACACCTTCTTGACTGTTCTCACTAATTCTGCTTGTTGAATTAAAGGAATAGAAGATATATTAAGGAAAAAGACATAAGAATAGTTTCCTCAATAACAAATATATTACAGAACAAAGTCTGAAAAACCACTTGCTTTCTTATTTCAATAACAAAATATGATAAACAAACTAAGCTCAAAGTCTCAGAAGTGCTTTTCAATTTGGGTAGATTTTCGTTCTAATTTTCAAAAAGAGATGCCTTTACAATAGAAGAGATTCCCTTATATAACCTCTTCAAGAAGGACTCGAGAATAGTAACACATCATGTTGCATTGAAATCTATTAAGAAGACAAGCTAGAACTTAGGGACATTTACCCATTTGATTTTAGCAATGCAGAGAAACAAGTCACGCTATTGAATGTTTGTAACTGTCAATGCCCACCTAGCGATCTGATCTTACCTTCATCATTCCTCCTTTTCTAGTTAATTAAATCAGGTCCTGGATTCAGTTTGCTATTCTATTCTTTCCTCATTTTTTTTGGTCTTAGCCTTAAATCCTGTGAATGCATTTGGCTCTATAGATTCAAAGGATCAACCGCTATTTTATGAGATTTAAAATTGACATTTGCGTACTTGTCACTATGTTTTCAACATCTAGTTCCTTGCCTTGAATTTGATGTCTTCAAGTGTGTCACCCCTTGGTCCTTCTTTGACTTTTATTTTTGGCACTTTCTTGGAAAGAATCTGCCCTTTTGAGCCTTAAAAAATAATTCAATTTGGGTCGAGAAGAGCTCCACGCAAGGTATCTACCCTTTGGGTGGTCTTTGAATGGCCTTCAGGCTTCTTGTTTTACATCTTCCTAAAGGGAAGGTGACCCTTTAGTTTTTAGGAAGTATCCTTCTATTCAACAACCAGGAGTCCCTTGCAAGGGCACCTACCCTTCAGGGTCCTTCGACAGCCTTTCATGGGTTTCCTATAGGAATTTTCCCTAGATAAATTATCGCAGACAAAAAGTCCATGGAAATTTCTCATTGACAAAAAGTCCACAAAAATGTTCCTATCACTTTTGCCTTGGTTATTTCTTTGAGCTTTCTACTCGCAGCTTCTCTAAATTATTTTAGGCTTTTTGTCTAAAGGAATTCCTTTGGACAAAAATTCTAAAGGAATTACTTCTTGCCTTAGTCTTTTTCAAATGCCCTAAACAAAAATATGAAAGAATTTACCTTTTGAGGCTTCTTTGAAAATGACCCTTTCGAAGGGTACTTTTGTCATCCAAGTGCCCTTTGTAAGGGCACTTTGTCCTTCAAGAGGCTCTTTGAACTTTTGCATTTGAATTGCTCCTTTGAACTATCTGAGTGAACCACTCCATTGAACCACTTCATTGAACCATGGCAATGAACCACTTGGTTGAACCAAACATTGAACCAAGCTGATGAACCAAGCTTTGGTTCATCGTTTCAAACAAATCCTTGAACTTATTGGCAAACCATTTGATTGAACCAAAGGATGAACCAAAACATTGAAACAAAGTAGACAAACCAATTGAACCGAAAGCATTGAACCAATTGAACCTCAAACTCGTTAAACCTTTGAAACAAAGTGGTTCAATGGTTCAATAGTTCAATGGTTCAAGCCTCTTTTTCTTGAATGCTTGCCGATAGACATTTTTTATTAAACCAAGACACTGAACCAATTCTAAAAATGACCAAGTGTTAGAAACTAATTCTTTTGGTTGAACCCACCTACAAAAGCTTTTGAACCTATAGAAATAAACCTGCCTACAGAGTCTGTAGAAATCAAGTCTATAGAAATCAACTTGTAAAGCCCATTGAACTTGGCTTACAGATTCTATATATTTTCTATTCCTAATAAGTCCATAGATTTTCTCTTCCTGTAGAGTCTGTAGATTTAAGCCTGTAGAGTCTATAAATTTAAGCCTGCAGAGTCCGTAGATTTCTAAGAAGTTTGAAAAATGAGGAATTTGAATGTCCAAGATAAATTTTGAAAAGGGAAGAGACAATTTTGGTCTGTAGGACCAAAATAGTTCAAATGTTGTCTCAAAAATGAGTGATATTTTTGGGCGATAATAGTTGGCTCCAGTTGGGGAACTTCTATCAATTGCAAAAAGAATTGAAAGGAATAGAATCTAGAATCCCCAGTGTCTTTATATGTACCATTGGGTTACTGAGTCATGCTACCCAAAAATGAAAGGCATCAAAAAAGGAAACAAAAAAAGTAAAATAGAATTAAAAACTATACAAATATACATATATAATGATGCAATGATCTGATACTTCAAGAGTTGAAGTGTTTTAGATGCTTCCTCTTAAGAGATAATAAAAATAGTGCTTTATCCTGGTAAACTAGCAAAAAACCATTTTTCCCCTAGAAATGGTGACAGGTGAATGGAGCTCTCCACCAAGAAACCAATTTTCTATGTCTTCCTCTTGGCCTTCTCTTCTTGTGGCTCCAAGGCAGGATGTGGCCTTCAAATTGGAAACCATAACTCCTTGCTTTCTTGGTGAAGGGTTCCTTTGCCTAGTTTTGATTTGCAACATGTTATATTACCATAATTGGTTGTTCTTATAGTCTAGTCTAGCACATGATTGGATTGTCCTTGTCAAACTCCTGACAAACTATTAGTTTAACATCTCTTTTGATGTGGAGTTTGATTTCTTCATCTTGAGTAATCTTCAATCCGAGCAATAGAGATTAACATCCAGCTGTGTTGTTGGTGTTGTTTACTTGCAAATTGCATGAAGGAAGAGTATCTCCTTAAGGAGATATCAACACAGTCCCAACTTTATCATTGGTGGAAGAATTGCCATTATCATCAGAAGTTGATCTCCTATCTAATTTTTATTTATTAGAGATGAAATATCCTTCCTTGTTTATACTTCACCCTACCAATTCTCTTGAAGTCTTGTTTGGATCAATTCCTAGATTTCTAGCTATAAGACTTTCATCTATAGAAATATGAACATCCTCTGAGGTAAAGAAATAATTACCCATGCGTGAAGACTCAAATAGAATTTGTGGTGTAGGGGCTGATGTTTGGATGACCACGTATTTTGCCTCCTTTTCAAGGAGCAATCTCTTCATCATGCCTTGGATAGGGATCCTTGCTTCAGATAGGTCCATGCTTAGTTTTCCTCCTACGTCCTTGTAGAAATTTTTTCCAAGCAAAATGCCATAAGATGTTGAGACGTCAGCCACCAATACAGTCATCTTGATTCTCTTGTCAGAAATGGTTGCAAATGCAAATTGGGCATCTTTAATTTGCCCTAGCAATGGTACTTACTTGTTCTCCATGGAGAAACATCTCCCAAAGGTTTTCATCAATGTGAGACCCAGAGACTTAGATAATTTAGTAGGCATGACATTGTCAAATGCCCTAGAATCAATGATGTAATTATTGAGCTAATAACCATTTATTAACAAGGAAACATAGAAAGGTTCTATTTTTCTAGGGGCAACTGGAGGAGTAATGGCAAGATTATTTGGAATGGGCATGTTCTTTGGGGAATTAGGAATTATTTTCTTAACCTCTTGTCTTACAGGGATGGTTTGGTTCTTGATACATTAGACCAACCTATCCAATTGATCAGGGTTGGACTACAAGTATTCAAATTCAGACATTTGTATTTTGGTCTTTTTGACATGATCAATTATGTCAAATGGCTGAATTAGACTAGGAACAGAAGAAAGCATTTCAACTTTTTATGATTTAGGAGGGATGGGAGGTGGGTTGGTTTGTGAAATTGAAGTATAAGGTGAAGATGAAATTGATGTACTTACATTTTGGGTGATCACCAGATCCTTTAATTGAAAAGGCAAAGGGGTTCTATGCTTAGCAATCATAACTGTTGGTTGAGGTTGCTCCTCTATCTTCCCTTTATTAGCTTGTTGTACTAATTAGTTCTTAGACCTAGTAAACACTGCATATGATCCATCAATAGCTTCTCCTTTACTTCTGGGTTCATCCTGGTAGTTTAGGAAACTAATGTGGGAATCACTAGTTGATTCTTCTTGATTGTCTTCAAGGAGATCAACGTCATTTTCTTGATTCAATTCAGGCTAGAAAGAGAACTCTGATTCTACTTTAAGATATCCCATTGATGAATTGGTTGGAGGATCTTCAAGGGCAAGTTTCCCTTGTAGGGGAGGAAGGAAATTCTATTGCCCTTAATTCCTGGCAGCATTGCCCTGATATGACTGATTTGGGAATGTCTTTCTTGGCATATCTCTGTATGAAGGAGCAGAAGACATTCCTTGCACCATTTGATTTTTCAAGGCTAGCATTTTATTTTCTAGCTTTTGCACCATTGGATCAGTGGTGCCTGTAGATGCATATTCAAAAAATAATGAGGATCTATTTCTATTTGGATCTCTTCTTATCTTCCCTGCTAAGATGAGATCATCTTCTACCTCAGTGGCCAAAAGTTGAGCTATAGCAAGATCTATTTGACTACAGCAAGATCTATTTGACCAACACGTCTCAAGAGAAAACTTACTTTAGGTAACTGAGAATTAATGAATAATCATTTAAGATTCTCAGCTATAGGTCAAGCAATTCTAGGAATTTTATTTATCAGTTTGTCAAATTTGGCTATGAAGTCTCTGATAGGCTCATAAGGCTCTTTCTTCATCTGTGTAAGTTGAGCCAGAAGTGCATGTGCATCTTTTATAGGTTTGAATCTAGCTTCAAACTTAGCTTTGAGGGTATTCCAATTAGTTACTGACCGAGCCTGTAGATGATAAAACCAATCTACAGCAGCACCTTGTAGTGTCTCAACAAAAAGCCTGACTACTAAATCTTCAAATTCTACTCCAGTAATCCACAAGCTATGATAAAGGCTACAATGCGTTCATCAAGATGAAATTTCCCATCACCATAGAATTTGGGGAAATTCTTCCTTGAACTACGTGGAAGCTCATGTAGAGGTGGATTAAGATTGAGAGGACCAAAAACATTACCCCAGGGGCCTTAAACTACCATTGTAGGATTATGAAATAGAGGAATAACAAATCTTAGAGGGGTAATTATTGGCAAAGCTTTATTAACAATAAAAGTAGATACTTCATCTAGAAATGGAGATCTGACTTTAGTAGGAGGAAAGCTCTTGGTTCATTACAGATGAGATGGTGAAGGAAACAAATAAAAATCACTTTATTGTACCAACTTGAATATAGGGTCAATTATACCTTTAGCCCTTTGGCTTCATGTATACCTTGAATCTACTAGATTATGAAACAAAAATGGAAAAGAATGGACCTTGCTTCAGTTTAAAGCTTGAGGTTTCAAAATGCACACTCTTTCCTAATAGTTTTGGTTTTGTAGACTAGATAAAATAATGGATGGGAAAGAAGATGGTAAGGTTATAAATGGATAAAGGGTAAGACAAGTAATGGAGTCACCAAAATCTATAATGGATAAGGATTATAATGATAATGGGCAAGACATAGGTGATGTTTCAATCTAAAACTTGAGGTTTCAAATTGCACAGAATTATGTATATCCCTAGTGGAGTCATCAAAAACTGTTGGTTGAATATTTTGTCGATCATTTTACTGATAAACAAAATAGATCAGATCGGCCAAAGTAAGAAGATTAGTCATCCAAATGTGTAGGTTTACCACATCAAAAGTGGACTAATTTCTCCTCTCATCAAGGGGAGGTTCCCTATATATATATATATATATATATATATATATATATATATATATATATATACACTCAAGGGTAGGATGAATCATCCATCTCTCTTTCTTCAAAAATGATGTGTACAAAACAAAGTAAAAACTCAAAGGAAATGATAGAAAGCACTCCTCTTCTTTTAGAAGTACTATTCAACACACCACAAGAATACTCCTAGTAGTAATAGCAAAATGTAACAAAGGATGTAATAACCAATAAATCAAGATACATCACAAAGTCTCCACCTAAATTGATCAAGAGTAAGATACGAAGACAATGAGGGCACAAAGTCACCCCAAGGTCCTTTACATAGAAATGAAAAGAAAACACACTAAAGGAAATTATGGGGGCACAAAGTCTCTCCACAGTTGACTCTTCAGGACACCTTCTTGACTGTTGTGACTAATTTTGCTTGTTGAATTAAAGGAACAAAAGATATATTCAGGAAAAAGACATAAGAACAATTTCCTGAACAACAAAGATATTATAGCACAAAGTCTGAAAAACCACTTGCTTTCTTATTCCAATAATAAAATATGATAAACAAACTGAGCTCAAAGTCTCAGAAGTGCCTTTCAATTTGGTTAGAGTTTCATTCTGATTGTCAAAAAGAGATGCCTTTACAATAGAAGAGATCCCCTTATATAGCCTCTTCAAGAAGGACTCAAGAACAGTAACACATCATGTTGCATTGAAATCTATTAAGAAGATAGGCTATAACTTAGGGGAATTTACCAATTTGATTTTATCAATGTAGAGAAACAAGTCACGCTATTGAAAGTTTTCAACTTTCAATGTCCACCTGGCAATCTGATCTTACCTTCATCGTTCCTCTTTTTCTGGTTAATTGAATCAGGTCCTGGATTCAATTTTCTAGTCTATTCTTTCCTTATTTCCTACTGGTCTTGGCCTTAAATCTTATGAATGCATTCAGGTCTGTACATTCAAGGGATCAATGGCTATTTTATGAGATTTAAAATTGACATTCACATTCCCATCACTATGTTTTCAACATCTAGTTCACTGTCTTGAATTTGATGTCTTTGGGCATGTCATCCCTTAGTCCTTCTTTGAATTTTCTATTTGGCACTTTCCTAGAAAGGATCTACCCTTTCAAGCCTTAAGAAATGATCTACTTTGGGTTGAGAAGAGCTCCCTACAAGGTATCTACCCTTTGGGTGGTCTTTGAATGGCCTTTGGGCTTCTTATTTTACATCTTCCCAAGGGGAAGGTGACCCTTCAATTTCAGGGAAGTATCCTTCTATTCAGCAGTCAAGAGTCCCCTAGAAGCGCACCTTCCCTTCAGGGTCCTTTGGTGGCCTTTCATGGGTTTCTTTTAGGCATTTTCCCCAGACAAATTCCCATGGACAAAAAGTCTACAGAAATTTCCCGCGGACAAAAAGTCCACAGAAAATGTTCCTATCACTTTTGCCTTGGTTATTTCTTTGGGATTTCTACCCGTAGCTTCTCTAAATTCTTTTGAGCTTTTTGTCTAAAGGAATTCCTTCGAAAAAAAAGTCTGAAGGAATTTCTTCTTGCCTTAGTCTTTTTCAAATGCCTTAAACAAAAATCCAAAAGAATTTACCTTTTGAGGCTTCTTTGAAAATGACCCTTCCAAAGGGTACTTTTGTCATCCAAGTTCCCTCTGTAAGGGCACTTTGTCCTTCAAGATGCTCTTTATACTTTTGAATTTGAACTACTCCTTTGAACTGTATGATTTAACTGCTCCATTGAACCACTTCATTAAACCATGGCAATGAACCGATTGGTTGAACCAAACGTTGAACCACGCTGATGAACCAAGCTTTGGTTCAATGGTTCAAACAAACCCTTGAACCGATTGAGGAACCATTTGATTGAACCAAAGGATGAACCAAAACATTGAAACAAAGTGGATGAAATGATTAAACTAAAAGCATTGAATCGATTGAACCTTGAACTTGTTGAACCTTTGAGCCAAAGTGGTTCAACGGTTCAATGGTTCAAGCCTCTTTTGCTTGAATGCTTGCTGATAGACTTTTTTATTAAACCAAGGCATTGAACCAATCCTAAAAATGACCAAGTGTTTAAAATTGATTCTTTTGGTTGAACCTTCCTGTAGAAGCCTTTGAACCTATAGAAATGAACCTACCTGAAGAGTCTGTAGAAATCAAGTCTATAGAAATCAACCTGTAAATCCCATTAAACTTGGCCTGCAGAGTACGTAGATTTTCTCCTCTTTCTAAGTCTGTATATTTTCTCTTCCTACAGAGTCTATAGATATAAAGCTACATAGTCTGTAGATTTAAGCCTACAGAGTCCACAGATTTAAGCCTATAGAGTCCGTAGATTTTTGAAAAGCTTGAAAAATGAGGAATTTGAATGTCCAGGATAAATTTTGAAAAGGGAAGAGACAATTTTGGTCTGTAGGACTAAAATAGTTCAAATTTTGTCTCAAAAATGAGTGATATTTTTGGGGGAATCTATTAAGAGGAGTGTTGAAAGACCTGACCAAAGCTGTATCTATTCCATCCTTGAACTTCTTGTTTGATATGCTAAGGTTTTTTGACTATTCTGAGCATAGGAGTGCCCTGAATAGGAATTTTCCACCATTGGGCCACCATTTGTCTAAAGTATTTGTGTTCGATCAACATAGCTTCAAAATGGAATGGGAAAGGACCATGTTATCCCTGATCTCTTCAATTGAGGAAGATTGGGAAATGATTGGACATGGTTCTAGTAAAAGCTTTCACATGCATATTATGATAATCATTCCAGTTACTCGAGATAATAAATCTATCTAACTTATCTTGAATCATTTGATCTCCTCTTCTTCTATTAGACCAGGTAAAATTTTGATTTTGCAATTCGATATCCAATAATCCCCAATCATTTATAAATTTAGCAAAGTCAAACATGCTATCTGAGTAATCAATAATCCCACCCTATTTTTTAGAAGGGTATAATGGAGTGTTAAAATCTCTAGATGGCATCATCTAGTATTCTAAGAGTTAACCCTGAAACTACTCAAGTTTATCCATAATTTTTACCTCAATGCTCTGTTATTCAGGCCGTAGACATTGATCAATGACCAGTTCAAAGAGTACAAAGAGAATTTGATAATCAAGATATGATTATTATAAGCCATAAGATATCCCTAAATTTTAGCACTATTCCACATAGTTATAATCCCACCTGAAGCCCCTTCAACTGGACTGATGCAAAAATCAGCCTTAGGCCATATGTAGTCAACAATTTTGTTAAAACTCTCCTCATTCATCTTGACTTCTTGGAGTAATAAAATATCTAATTTATTATCTAAAATTTAGTTTTTAACTTTAAACTATTTTGAAGGACTGTTAAAGCCCCTCAGGTTCCAAGAAAAAATTCTCATTTAGAGGATTTGAGGGGATGGGTTTGCTCTATTTTATGTTTACCACTGGCAATCTCCCTAGTAATCTCTCTTTGTCTTCTTTCTCTTAAGGTTGGTCTCCCTTGTTTGGGATTGGTGCCAACATCTATAGATTTTTTACCTTTTTAGTTTTTTTTCTTTGGGGTAACCCATTCATCCTGTTCATTGTTACTACCATTTTGTCCTATTTCAGCTATTGCTAAATGATTGCCTACTTGGTCACCAACTTCTAGAGCATGGAAAATATATGTGTTTAATTGTAAGGCTGCTTCTTCTTTAGTACATAATATTTTTGGAGTTAATTTTACCAGCCTATCTCTTGAAACTTTACCTTCTACGTTATCCTCCTCTATCAGTTGGACACCTATTTCTCCTTCCTTAGAAATATTTGTCTATTGATCTAAAGGGTTAACTGTGTCTATTATAGTCTTCTGACTACCCTTGTCTAATACCTTCTTGTTATTTTTCTCTAGGACAAATTTTCCCTCATTAATAGAGACCTCCTCCTTGCCATCCTTATCCCATACCTTTTCAATATTTTTAGGGTTTTCTACATTAACCCCCATTCCCTGATTGCTAGAATTTCTAGGATTATGAGACTGATCCTCACCTTCAACTAGGGAATCATCTTTCCTTCCCATTTGCTTTGACTTGCATTGTGTCATTATATGTCCCTTTTTTTACATATTTGATAGAAAGTGGTAGCATTTTCATATATGATTGGCTGAGTCCAAGTCCCATATTTAGAGTTTATCTCTATAGACGTAGGGAGGTCTGATTAATCTCAACATTGACACACAATCGAGCATACACACATCTGGACTATGTTCTAGTTGTATGATCTACAGTGACGTATTAGCCAATCAAATTGCCAATAGCTGTAAAAAAAAGTTTCATCCCAAAATTCCAAGAGATGAGACAATATGGTTTAGTCAAATTTTATATTGGAAGAGATGAGAAAATATGGTTTTGAGAATAATCAAGTTTTCTTGATGAATTTTAGACTTGTTGAGTAATTCATCCATGTAATCTTCCATAATTTTGTGTTGGAGATCATGGAAAATGTAGGTCATGGCACATTACTAGGTTACACTAGCATTCTTTAGGCCAAAAGGCATGACTTGATAATAAAAAGTCCCCCATGGGGTAATAAAGGTTATCTTGTGTTGATCCTCAAGAGAAACTAGGATTTGATTATATCCATATAATCTATCCATAAGTGATAGCATCTCATGGCTAGCCATCAAATCAACAAGTTGGTTGATACTAGGAAATGGGAAGTCATCTTTTAGATAAATGAGGTTTAAATCATGATAGTCAGTGAAAATATAGATTCCCCTAGTCACTTTTGTGATAAAAACAATATTGGAAATCCATTGTGGGTAGTCGATGGGTTGGATAAAGTTAACATAAAGGAGGCATGAGAGCTCTTCTTTGACAATGAGAGCAATATGAGGATGCAATGTTATGAGCTCTTCTTTATTGGTGGCAATGTTAGGGGTAATGATATAGGGGTCAATACTAGGCATGTCATTATATGACCAAGAAAAATATTTTCTATGGTTATTAAGAAATGTGGCATAATTAGCTTGCTTAGAAGAATCTAAAGACTGACCAATCTTGAGGATGTGAGGGTTATCACGAGAGTGTAGGTTGATGTCAATGGTTGATTCATTTAACATAGCTTATGTTTTATATGGGAGCAATGTTTGGATATAGGAATCATTCACACCCATGTAAGTAAGAATTGCATCTTCATATTGACATTGGATAGTATTAATAGTGGGAGAGTCTTAATCAATTATTTTAGGATGAATGAGAGGAAGGGACCTTGTTTCTTTACCCTGGCAATAAGTGAGAGGCCCCAAATGGATGGAATTTATTGAAAAAAAAATTAAGAGGTATAGATACTTCCAATTTAGTAGGTGATGGTGGAGAAGAAGGGGGATAAGGAGAGACTAGTTCTTTGATTATTGGGTCATGGGAGGTTTTAGTGAGTTTATTTGGTTTTTCATATCCCTCCCCATGACTTTTTTGGCATTTTCAATGGTGTTTCTAGTAGGATATTCAATAGGCATATGGACACCTTACTCATAATGACCAAAACCAAATACTTTCTAGGCACACCTATAGAGATAGGTGTGGGAAAATCTAGGGTTACTCAGGAAAGAGAAGTCATAGGTAAATGGTTTTGGTGAAGAACATGGATTGCTAATAGTGGGAGCTTAATCAATTTGCCCATTTATGAAATTGGTTTAAAGGTTAGAGGGGCCATAAGGGATGGCCATCCCAATATGAGGATCATAATTTTTGTGCTTGTGAAGCCTTCCATACTCTTGTGGAGTATAAAACATGTCAAACATCAACAAATGATATTCACTGAGTTATAAATGTTAAAAGGTCTCCTCCATGGGATCTTTGTCAAGAAGTTGTGTTGTTAGTGTTTGATTAACCATGGGAGTGGCCTTGTAGAAGATTCAAAAGTATCATGTGGATAAGATGATGTTTTCAATGGGATGAAAAAATTATTAGGACTATAGGTCATGTTTCATGTTTAAAATGGAGGTGGGTTAGTAGGTATAACATGCACTTATCCATCATGTTCAAACTTGACACATTGGTGCAAAGTTGAGGGTACACATGCAATATCATGTATCCAAGGTCATCTAAGTAGTATGTTATATTAGAACTCTCCTTCTACAACATAGAAGAGCTCAAGAATTATGCAAGGACTTACGTAGATATGTAAGACAATAGTGCCCATTGTAGTAGTTATAGTATCATTAAAGTAATAGAGTATTGCATCGATGTGAGACATGAAATTGTCAGGAAGGGCTATCTATTTATATGCATGTGTGGAAACAATATTAATACTATCTCCTCCATCAATCATGACTCTCTTGATATGAGTTTGATCAATATATTCATTAATAAAAAGGGTAGAATCTTGATCTTCAAGATGTTGAAGTGGAATTTTTGAATCACTAAATGAAAGTAGGGAGAAAAACTTAAGGGAGCCAACCAAAGCTATAAGAGTTTGGGGATCATCTGATTGTACCTCAATAACTTTCAAAGCACTAATCAAAGCTTGATGGTATAGGGATGAGTTTTAGATTAACTCATATAAAGACATTGTCATAGGAGTTTGGTGAAGTTGTTTCACCATTGAGCTTTGAATACCATCCGAAGATGTTTTAGGAACACCCAAGATGGAAATATTAGGATCAAGTGGGGGAGTGTCTTTGGTGAAGGGATGGGTCCAAGGAGTAGTGACATTTTCATTAGCTTTATCTCTTTGGTTTTATGACCGTGTGGCCACATTAACTATGTTGATATGAAATGTTAGTGAAAGTGGTGGTAAAGGGGTTACAATGACATCTTTGGGTGTGAATTTAAGTGTAATAGTAGAAGGTACTATTGATTCCAAAAGTGGAATAACAAGAAGTTTAATGGGACTATCATCAAAGAGAGTATTTACATTAAATTATTGTTGAATGACCATTATGAGGGCTTTATAACTCTCAGTATCATATCGAGGTGAATGATGATATAAACATACTTGTGTATCATCAAATTAAGATGGCTTCATTCTAAGAGTATTATAAAGATCAATGGGAGGAAAAGTTATTATAAAATATTGTAATAACTAATGTAGGAAAAATCTTTGAAATCCTGCAAGTGGGCTTGCACTTATTGTGCCAATAGGAGTAGACACCTTTTATTTCAGTGTTGAAAAGGTAATTTTATGTGGTGCCTTATTTGGTGATATCAGAGTTATGTGTTTTACTATCACTTTTTTTAGTGTCAAATGTGAGAGATCTTCTAGATGGAAAATTCAAGAGTGGAGGTAGCTTAACCTTTTGTTTGGCTTCATTAGATGATATTCTAACTAATGTAGAGGGGTGTGGCCCTAAAATAGATAGTAAAGTTGAGGTTTGAAGAAAGGATCAACCAGATCTAAGGGGCTTGACATTCACTTATAATTTAGGTCAAGAAACTCTAATTTATGGTTGAGGAGTTAAAATCTAATTTCATATATGGATTAATTAAATTAGAAATAGGGCATACACCTAAGGGTCTAATCTACTTTAATATAATATATTCATGTGAGGGTGAGGGTTCTGACATAGATGACTGAACTTTAGGTGTTTTTGGTGAAGAAGCTCTAGCTTTGTCAAAGACCTTATGGTAAAGGATAGTAAGGGGATTGGTCATAAAGGTCAACATTCATTGTGTTAGATATGGTGTTCTAAGTTGGTCCCAAAATTTTGCATGGTCTAGCTTCATGGAGTCTATAAATTATAGACTTTTCACCAAATATGAGAAGGGTTTAGACGAAGTTGACGTAAGATTTATGGTTGTGTTTTTAGAAGGATATCATGTTTAGGAGAGGGAAATTATTGGATTTTGAAACTTCAGGCCAAAGATGAGAAAGAACCACAATGGGGTAATCTTTAATAAAGATGGGAGAAGAGACATGGTCTGTAATGGGTGGAGGGGAGGTAGGCAAAGAAGTATCCTCAAGTGGCTAAAACATAGGTATTATGGTCCCCTCAACATGTGGGCACAAAATGGGTAAAGTATGATCCTCCATAGGTAAAATAATGGGTAAGAGTGGTATAATTGGAGTAGGCACAAGAGGTTTCTCATGTATTATGGGAGTAGATGATATTGACTCCTCTAAGTGCAAAGGTGGAGTGGGTGGGGTACTACTCTTTATAGGTGGAAGAAAAGTAGGTGAAGAAGGTTCCTTAAGAGGGTATAATGAAGGAATGATGTTTCTTTCAATATGTGGTTAAGGAATAGGCAGGGTGTGGTCTTCAAGTGGTAAGAGGATAGGTAATATTGGTATAAACATAATTGGTAATACAAGTTCCTCAAGTGGAAAAAGGATTGGTAAAGGAGTCTCTTCCTCTCGAGGGAGTGGAATGGGCAAAATAGGATCTTCTACCTGAAGAGGGAGAATAGGTGAGATAGATGCCACTGAATGTGTGGGCAGATTCATTGAAATGGATATTTCTTGTTGAGGGGAAGGTTGAACTAAAGGTAAAGGAAAGACCATATTAACCATATGGATATTATGATCACATGAGTTAGTTATGGATTGGACAATATTTTGATTTAGTGAATGTTTAAGAAAAGGGTGTTGGAACACATCCATGATTTGATTAGGGGCTACATTAGGATTATCTAAGATGAGATCACCTCTATCAAACATGTCTTGAACAATGTTTGTGAGTGTCTTGTAGTTATTAGAATTGTGGCCTTTAACTTGATGGTAACTACAAAACTCATATTCCTTATACCAGGTTGGGATAGGATGGAAAGGGTAAAACTATATAAGAGGTTTGATATAAGGAAGGGTTATGACACCTTATTGTAATATTTTTTCCAAGATGGATGTATATGATTCTCCAATGGGAGTGTATTGTCTTTGTTCATACTGTTGTTGGAATTTCTTGGTCAGATTTGGGGAAGTCAAAGAATTTGATTTATTTATGGTTGTGAAAGAGGTTGACTTAATGACCACCATATTGGTGATGCCTTTAGTATTTTTTTAGAGAAATAAGTTCTAGAGGATGAGGAGTCATTTGATTTGGAATTGGGATTCTTACTACGCAACTTGACTTTGCCTTCATCTACAATGAGAACCTCAAGTTTTTGTGCCATTATAAAGGCATCATCAAATGTGTGGAATTTTTGTACCTAGAGTGTGGATGAGATGTGATTAGCATATGCCCTTGAGAAGAGCTCAATAAGATTAGGTTGGGGTAAGGAGATGGAGAGTTCATTGATCAAACTTCTCTAATGAGTGACAAAATCTGCAATAGACTAATCATCAAATTAACTAATAGAATAAAGGTCTATTATAGAAACCTTATTAGAAATGTTAATAGAGAAATTGTCTAGGAATGTTTTTGTGAGTTGGGTAAACAAGAAAAGGGAATGCTAAGGTATAGAGCTATACCAATCCAAGGTAGCACCTGAAAGAGAAATAGGGAAAATATGAAGTAGTAACACATCATCATGTCATACTAAATAAAAAGAATATCTAAATTATCACAAGTGCTATTATGGGTCCTCTTTAATTTGGAAATGAGTATATTTAGGTATTTCCCATTTTCTTGGATAAAGGTAAATAGGCATAGAAGGATAGATTGGTTCATTGTATATCTGATCATAAGATAACACATTTTTTGAACCAAACATAGATGTCTCTAGATTAGACATTTTGTCCATCAGCATCTTAATGATGTCTGGAGGGGGATTAGTTTATGGAATACCTCCTAGGTTATAGGGAAGTTGATAAGAAGTAGAGGGAGCATATGACATGGATTACTCAGGTTGTGTTGGAATAATATAAGGATAATGAGTCATAGGCTGGGGTGTAAAATGAAAAGGGGATAGTCTTATTGGGTTGGAGAATATGCCTTGGTTGATTGTTATTATTGTAGGTTAGATAATTGGCATAGTTATACTAGATGAAGGGTTAGTCGTAACTCAGGTAATTATAGGCATGAGGGTAGATGGAATAGGTACCACTAAATTCTAGAATGGGGTGTGACTTGACTGAATTAGTTGTGGTTATGAAAGTAGGGAAGTCAAACCAGGGTTTAGGTGGGATTGGGTAGTTAGAGATGCTACATTTTGAACATTGTTTATAGTTGGGTTACTCATCAAAGTGGTGGTTTAGGTAACCATCGGGAAAATAGTGGAGGTGACTAAAACTAAGGTTGTCTCCATTAAAGAGGTTGGCATACCATAGATTGGGTCACCTAAAGAATTATGGGTTTAACTCATAGCAAGGTAATGCTAAAGGGATACCACATTACAGTCAATAAATTTAGCAAAATATTGATCTCCCTCAGGCATGATGAGAATTTGGTTAGGGCTAGGAGTATGCTCTATATCTAAAGTATGCTCCATGACAAAATCTAAACTAAAAGGGGAAGGTGGAAGTGGTTGTTAGCTTGTGAAATCAGAAATAATTTTGGATTGATTTCATGTAAATACCATGCAAGAGGATGTTTAAATAGTCTTACTACCTTGTATTATAAGTGAAATAAGGAAAAACCAAGTTTAAGTGTAGGTAAGTGGGATATTACAGCTTGTTATTTTGAGAAAATTAAATTACACGGGTATTAACATTGGTCACATTACTAATTTCAGTAGAAAAGGTTTATCGACATCAATGGAATAACTGATGCCAGTAGGTAAAATCTACCTATGATAGTAGGATTAACCGATGCCAATCGGTGTGATATCCTAGGAGATGTATAATATACTATTTTAAGGAACTAAAAGTTGAAACTAGGTAAAATAGTGGATGTAAAAGGTCTATGTAAGAAGGAAGGACATTTAGAAAACTTGAGATAATAGGTTATACAAACTGAGTATTAGAAATAGTATTGATTTTGTGAATCAATAGGAAAACACCCTTACCAACTCCAAAATATAAAAGCCAATAGAAAAGTAGAAAAAGAACATACAACTAGAAACTATTAAGTCCTAGAGATTAATCTTTAGTCTCATGTTGGATTATGCCTTAATCAGTTAGTGAGAAAAGAATTTGGTTATCAAAGGTACTAAAAAGCAATCTAGAGCTAGTTTCAGGTTAGTTTTATTACTCAAGAGGAAATCTATGTTAGATCAGGTATGTGGCTTATTATAGGAGCTTTCCCTCCACACTTTATGAACCTAGAGCTAAGCCAAGATGCTTATCCAAAATATACCTTCTGTCTAGAGATTATACTACACTAGAGAATGGAGTGGGTTCTCCCCTTGGTGGTGAAATCCAAGTAGGATAGCTTGTTATGGTAAGGTGATCCAACAGGTGATAAAATCCTGATGGGACTTTTCTTAGGTGAGTTTAGATGTTTGTTTAAGTGAATGTGATTTGGTTGTGTAACATAGGTGAACTACAATTTATTCAAAATTCTTGTAATTAATTAGGTGAGTTAACATGAAACAAGCAAACTATGAAATGTAGTAAGTTTTAAACCTAAATCTAAAATGTTCTGATTTGAATGAAAATAGAGATGATATAGGAATAGAGTATGAATTTCACTACCCTAATGTGCATGAAAGACGAAGTAAAGAAGATATTTTATTTTTATTTTTTTGTAAAAGAAAATGATAAATTATTTTTGGAGGTAAAGGGAAAAGAAAGAAAATTTTAGTTTAATGCCTTTTAAATAGAAAATAAGATATTGAATTTTTTTTTTAAGAGAAAAAAAAGAGGAGGTGAAAGAAATGAATTTTTCACTATAATACACCTATATAAATGCTTAAAACAAGAAATGAACCCAAGGAAAATTCTAGGGTCCCAACGGGCATGCCAAAAATATTTCACTAAATTTTGTCAATTTTAAGTCTAAAGGAAAACAAAAAGAAGGATGGGGATAAGTGATTAGAATGAACCCAATTTTGGTTTGCACATCATATCCAAACATTGTGAGCACTCCTCTTTGGCTGGGGAGGACTACTTGTAAGTAAGAAAACACTACCACAAGATGTTTGTTAATAGTTAAATGAGTGGGCTGCCAAGCCACATGCTTGTTCTAAGAAGTGTGAAACTTCCTTAGAGATGATAGTCCACTTTTGAGAGACAAAACAATAATAAATAATTGAAAGAGAGGTAAAGAGAGAGTGAAAGAGAGATAATATTACCATTATTAACAACCTGTATGAAATAAAGAGTGACAAGGTGAAAGTGATGTACTCTATTCATATTTTAAAAGTTGTTTGGGTAGGTTTTGAAGAGTTTAAGGAACCCATAGTCACCGACATCCATGGGATAATGACTAATATCATTTATAATACTAAGGTTGGTAGTGAGGTGATCAGTGTCAACTAGGCTATTAGGTTCGATAGGGTTAATAATTATCTAAGAGCTTATAGAAGGCTTTTCTAGGTCTAGGAAATGGTTTGGATTAGGTTAGGGAAGTTGGGAGAGTTATGAGAGAGAGATTATGGCTTGGGTAGGTCTAGTCAAAAGTTTGGTATGTCAGGTTAAGGGGAAATAAGGAAGCTTTGTAACTCCCTCATGCGGATACAGTCTGAAGTGCATACAACAATGCACAATAGGTATAAATAAAGAATAGAATAGATTTTTAAATGACCTATAGTATAAATGATGTACTTAACTATGGATATTGAATGATATATGCTAGATTGATGATCCCTAGTAGGGAGTTTGAACCTGAATGCTTGAACAGAGAGAATAAGCAGGGGTCATTGGTCCTCAAGATCTTAGTTGTTGATCATGATTGACTTACACAAGATGATCATAAGCTAAGATGTTAAAAATAAAATGCCTAGAACATGAAAACAAGTAAGAATGAGTTTTATTAATTTTTGTTGACCTAAAATTCAGGTTGGAGTTTGGCTTATATTATCAATGTTGATGATCCCATTGTTGTTGGTCATTGGTTGAATGATGTCAATAATCCTAGAATAGGGAAACCTTACTATTTTTAGCCTATTTTCTATTATTGTTCATTCCAAGTGTGACACCTATTATAAAACAATAAAAATAAGGGGTTAGGAAGGAGGTAGTTGATTAGGAACTTAGTTTGGAAGTGGGAATAAGTCTTGGGTAGTTAGGCTGAGGTGACCAAGTCTTGAGGTGACTCATTAAGTGAGAATTAGTCATAGGTCAAGGTGGCCAGGTAAGGTGGAAATAGGGGATTTTAATTAAATTAATTAAGTATTTTAAATTAATTAAATATGTGAGGGGTAAAAGTATGGGTTAGGAAGATTAATTATTATTATTGAAATGGGCTTAAGGGGGGTTTTGACACAAGGAATTATCTACGTGTGTGTGACATAATTTTTGTGTCTACATTAAAGACAAGTCATATGAGCAAAGGTCATTAGGTATCAAGGGTCTAAAAAGTTGGTGATCTTGAGAACTTGGATTAGGTCATAGGTGTTAGAATCACCAAGTTGCAAAATTAGAGGCATCTAAAAAGTCAATGTTCAAACAAGGTTGAGGTTAAGTGTACCATCATGAATGGTGATAATGGTAATGAAAAAAAAGGTGATTTTAAAAGTATCATGTTGTGATCATTGAAAATAGAGGAATACAAGTGGATTGAATAACCAAAATGTGAGGTAGATGGATAAAGGGAAAGTAGGGATAGGTGGTCCTTTGGAAAATGATATGGTAGGATGGTAAAACCCTAGAATATTAAACCATAAATGGTCATGGTCAACCATTGATGATCACCTATGACCATCAATGGTTAAACATAAACCCTAAAAGGGTGATCATAAAAGGTCAATGTGGGTTTTATTTGTTCGTTTGTAAATTCAACCCCTAATGTTTCTATTGTCTTGAGTAAAAACATCATTAGTTTATTATTTGTGAGCTGAGTGAGTTGGATGAGGATTGTATGATGGAGAGTATATGTGCGAGGTATAGGTTTGACTAAGATGGGTCAGAGTGGATGCAAAGATGTAGTGTAGAAGATGTAAAAATCAAGGCCAAGTGATGGTATTGATATTGAGGGCTTCACCATAGTGTCAAATGTGGAATGAGGTAGGGGAGGCATTGAATTGTGTTACATTTTTTATTTTTCTTGTTATTATGTGGGTGGGTATGTGTGTGAAAATTGGTTTTTGATGGTATGGAGAGGGAGAATTAGGTATAGGGGTGGAATTGTTTGTAGTAATGAGTGTTTGTGTAGAAATAGATCAAATGTAGGCTAAAATGTTTTTTGTATTGAGGTCTTTAGGAGTTTGTGGTTAGACCTAGGGTTTTTGGGTCATCGACAATCTTGACATAGTGATCATTGGTGGTTGCTATCAAACATCACCAGTTGATAAGAAATTATAAAATGGTCAATGTGTGGACTATCATTAGTTTATGACCTAAATCATTGATAGTCAAGGGTTTTTTAGACATGGTTTCATAGGTAACCATCACCAATCGACACTCAACCATTGGGGGTTGGTATCAAGTTTTTAAATGGGGTAAAAAAAGAAAGAGAAGTGGGTTAAAGGTTGGTTTAGGAATATAATCTAGAGGTTTAAGGGTAATGGGTGTAGAATGAGGTGTATAATTAGGTAGGGAGTAGGATAATAGATAAAGGGTATAATATAATTTGTAAGTGTAAGGTAAACTAAGATGTATTATTAACTATGTAGGTGAGGGAGTAGCTATAGAGATGAGGTATGCAAGGCTATGATGGATCAAGAGTGGGAGCACATAAAAGATGGATTCATGAGATGGAGAAGTGACTATTCACTTACAACACTAAGAGGTATGATATGAGATATAAAGTGGTATAGGGATAGGTTTAAGGCACTAGCTAATGGGGAGATTATCTAGTGGTTAGTTGTATACTAGATTTATAACATGAGTAAGATATGATTGGTAAACCTTGTAACTACATATTTATAGGTGGATTTATGGGATATGTGAGCATGAGGTGGAGATTATCCCATTTGAAAGGATGAGGATATTTTTTTCATTATTTTAGGGTGTCCCAAGTGCTTTCCTAAGGTATAAGAGAGAGGATGTTGAGGCACCACTACCTCCTCCATAGCTAGAGGAGATAGAGATTGACCATGAATTATTACCAGTGGTGGTAGATATTAGTGATTCAAGTGTGATGTTGTATTATCTTGTATGGCTTTAGGGTCATTATATAGTGGTAGTGTTTGTGGGAGATGATGTAAAATAGGCTCCTGATGTAGACATGGTAGAGGGGGGTGGGGACCATATAAATGTGGATGCCCCTAATAAGCATGCACTCATCATGGAGAGAGATCAAATGAGTATAGAACTAGGCACAACACAAAGAGATCTATTAATAGTGATTGTAGAGAGAGATACAACATAGGGTCAGGTGGTTATCCTTATAAAGGAGAGGGATACAACATGAGTGAAACTAGACTTGGTTATATAGGAGAGGGATGCCCTAAGACATGGAAAAGGGTAGGCACATACACCTATATTACCATTGAGGATGATCCTTGTAGTGAGGTATGTGGCCACATTTGAGGTTCTCAAATACTATGAGGTACTGGTCCTTAGACAACTTCAAGATGAGCCCCATTATGTTGAGTACAGAGTAACAATTATTGGGGAGGTAAAAGTGCTACACTAGGGTAGTGGGAAACATATATGGATGAAGAGATAGGTCCCATAGATGGATAATCCCTAGGATGTAGTGGTGCCCTACGAACATAGACTCCTATGAGATTCTCTAGTTTGATGTATGATATGGTTTTGATACCAGCCTGTGAGCTGATGTAGTGAGATGTACATGCCTTTTGAGAGACATGGACATTATGATAATTTATGATTATTTTGATTATGATATTATGATGTGATTATGGTTTTGTGGATGTTTCTTATGTTTATGGATGATTTATTTTATGTTTATGATGTTGCTTATTATGTTATTGGACATGATGATGATGTTATGATTAGCACTTCTCTCATGAGTAGATGTATGTTTTTTTATAAATATGGATGTTTTATATTAATGAATATATGCTTCCTTATTTAGATATACATGTGATGGATAACATATGTGGATAACTCATTTATTTATAAAATAAATTATTAAAATGTTATAGATGTGAAAAATGGTTATGATTAGTTGATGTGATTAGTTATAAGGGTGAAATGATGTTTGATGTATGAGATGGTTAATTCATTAAAATGTTTTTATGATTACAAACACTTAAACAAATAAGGTAAAATCAAATCACTAAATAAAAACATAAAATGTTGATTTAAATGTTGTCTAATTAATGACACGTAATTAGATGAATGTTGATTAATCTTAAAAAAACAAAAAATAAGTTTGGATAAAAAAAATATATGTGATAAAATATAATAAAGATAAAACAATCAAAATACAATCATATTAGTGAATGACTAAACAAATAGGTTTGATAAAACTAGAAGGAAACATGATGCTTCTTCTTTGGAAAAGAACAAAACAAATTGAAGTTAGATCATATTATGAATGCAATACCTTCATATGCTTCACATAAGCATTCGTTAATTGGTTATAAAGTCTCTTGATCACATAATGTCAAGTAAGCTCAAAATCCCTTATTTTATAAAGTGTATAAAGGGGAAATGGATGATAAAGGAACATTTGTGTGAGGTTAGCTTGCCTCCTATATATGTTTCCAATGAACAAATATAAAAAAAATATGTCATATATGGTGAATATTGATCGATGCTAGAAGTCTACTCATGAAAGATGATTGTAGCTTCCAAATAATGGGTCTTTTGATATTTTCTATCACTTTGAGAGGATAGAGAAGCTAATCAATGTGAGAAGCTTCCAATAAATTTTTTTTTTTGCTAAATGCTTTACTTATCCATCCTTAAATGGAGTGGTATAAGTTTTTGAGATTTATTTTAGGCTTTTTGATAGTTTTCCTTTAATGGAGTAGTCTACCTTATATGAAGCAATTTTGATTGTTTTTGGCAGCTATCCTTCAAGGGAATAGTCTTCAAATGCTAGAAATGACGCATAAGATATATGATTTTATTTTTATTTCTATTTAGACATATAATTTATTACATACTCTTGAAGGTTTACCTTTATAAAGGCAAAACTAAATTACAAAAAGGTTAAAATAGTGGGTGAGAAGATTCTTTGAGAGACAACGACCATGGTCTTCCATCCTATTATGGATGAAAAGTATCCATGAGAATCATGCCATGGGTAGACCAATGGCAACCATATTTAGAATTAATGCTACAAATGTGATATATAATCACATGATTCTATGTTTTAGTTAGTTGACCTTAGAGTGAGGTGATGAAGGTGAAAATATCATAAAGTAAGGGATGAGCCTAAGTTAGATAGTATGAGTTTGACCTTATTTAACAAAATAAAGGTGAAAATTCAAATTATTGAGAGGCTCAAGTTCTAGTTTCCCTTCAAAATAGGATAAGTGGTAAGTTCTTGATCCATACTTATATGTAATGATATAAGTTCCAAGCCATTTAAAAGAAAGCTTGCCCCACTTACTTTTCTCAATATTAGTTACACATTTATCTCATTTAAGATGAGGTATCTGATATTGAATTTTCATTCTATTAGTTTTTTACTATAGGCACACTTGATTCATTCTTGATAGACACAAAGATGGTTAAGCTTGGCTAAATTATGCTCATCAAGTAGCTTGAGTTGGACTAAACATTCTTGATGATAATCAACCTCAGATGTGATATCCTATAGGGGTATATGAAGTGAGGGAATATAGAATTTGAGAGGAAAGATAAACTATTCTCAAAAATTAAGAGAGAAAGGGGTAACATCCATATGGGCATGAATGCTAGTATGATATGCCCATAAGGCAAAATAGATGTGTAAATGCCAATCCTAACCAAATGCATTAATTATTTTAGTTAGCATGTTGTTAAGGGTTTTGTTATAAAATTCGGCCTATCCATTATCTTATAGATGATAAGGTGAGGAGAAACTTAACTTTATTTCAAATGCATCACAAATACCTTGGAATTTTTGATTTTTAAAATATTTACCATTATTAGCGATTATCTTATGAGGAAAATCAAAATGATAGATAATATGATGGTTAGTAAAATTTACAATATTTTTGGCTTTGGTTGAAATTAGAGGAATAAACTCCACCAATTTTTTGAAATATTCGATCATAGTTATGATATAATGATGTCACTAGAAATAATGTTGTTAATTTCACTAAGAAAATCCAATCCCCAATTGTGAGAAGAGAAAAAAACCCTTAGATACTTGGAGGATATGACTCGATGCATGATGTAAATTATCATGTTGTTGAAATTTAACATACTTATTCACATAATCACAATAAGTATGGAATAATAGTATCCAAGGATAAGGATAAATTTAATGACATCTAGGCCACTAAAGTATCTCCCTTAAATCCTATCATGCATTTCTCTGATAGCATGAGGAATTTCATGACTATGTAGGCAATGGAAAAGGATACCATCAAAGCCACACTTGTAAATAATTCCCCTTAATATGGTATAAGAGGTAATATAAATAAACACTCTTTGACCATTCCTAGAAATATTGGAGGGAATGATGCTTAGGTTGAGATAGTCAAAGATCTACTTATATCAAATGTCAGATGGGGCCTCTTCTACAATAAAAATAGAGGGAAGGTTTTATTTTGTATAATTTAGCTTTAAAAGATGATGGAAAGTGACAAAAATCATAGAATTAAAATATGCAAATGAGATCTGTGAAGTAAGGGAAGCCATTTTATCGATGAACTAATTCATAGATCATGAAGAGGCTTGGATAAGGTAATGCTCAAATGACAATAAGAGTACATTGACTAGATATTTATATTATGATAAGACATAATTTTTACATTGATAAAAGACATTTATTTGATTGACCATGAGTTGGGAGTCACCAAAAATACTAATCATATTGACTGCTAAGGCTAAAGCAATTTGGAGACCTATCACTAAGGTTTCATACTTAACCATGTTCTTGGTACAATAAAAATCAAGATTAAAAGATAAAGGAAAGGGTTAAACATGAAGGGGGATGAGAATGATACCATTACCCCCACCACACTCAAACTTTGATCCATAAAAGTACATGGTCATTTGATAGGTGTAGTCTTCTAGAGAAAGAGTCATGATAGACTCATCAAGAAACTTAAGAGGAGATGGTTGGTTGTCTTTTAAAGGTACTTTGGCTTATGAATTAGTAATAAATTTCCCTTTAATTAAATTATGTTTAAGGAACTCAAGGTTAGACTCAATTAAAATCATGATCCACTTAGCAATACATTGGTTTTGGTATGGCTTGGAGTACATATACTTGAGTGGGTCAGTTTTAGTTATGGCATAGGTCTTGTGGTTGAGAAGGTAGTGGTAGAGTTTAAAATCCACAAATACCAAGGGAAAGTTTCTTGGTATGGATGTACCAAGTTTTTTACTCTATAAGCATTTAACTTATATAGTAGACAACTTGATCTTTATGTTACTCATCTTGATGTGAAAACATTACCCCTAAAGAATGATTAGTGGTAGAAATATAAAGGTAGAAAGGCTGATCCTCTTTGGGAGGAATGAGAATGGGTAGAGAAATAAGGTATTATTTAAGTGATTCAAAGGATTTTTGATAGTATTTATTCCACTTAAAGGATATATCTTTCTTAAGAAGGTGATGGAAATTTTGGCATCTATAAAATAGTTGAGAGATGAAGTGATGAATGGATTACAGATTCCACTAAAAACTATGGAGTTTATTGAGGTTAATCAGAGAAGCCATGTCAAATATTTCTTTAACTTTGGTAGGATAAATTTTGATTCCTTGAAGAGAGATGATATATTGAAGGATTTTTCCTAACAAGACCCCAAAAATGCATTTTTTAGGGTTAAGGAAAACATGGTAATGGATGAGGCATTCAAATATAACCTTAATAACTAATGAATGATCTTTACAACATTTCTATTTCCTATGAAGGCCATATACATAATCCTCTATGGTTTTGTGAATAAGGTCATGGAATATGTAAGTCATAGCATGTTGGTAGGTTGCCCTAGCATTGTTTAGACCAAAAAGCATGACCCTAGAGAAGAAGGTTGCCCATAGGGTGATAAAAGTAGTTTTATTTTGGTACTTAGGGAAAATCAAGATCTGATTATAACCTAAGAAACTATCCATAAGAGATAACATCTTGTGGTCAACTATAAGATCAACAAGCTAGTCGATGCTTGGTAAAAAAATTCATCTTTTGGGAAAGCAAGGTTTAGATCATGGAAGTCCACACAAATTTGAAGTCCCCCTATTGCTTTTGTGATAGGGATGACATTCAACACCCATTGGGAATAATCAATGGGTTAGATGAAATTTGTAGATAGGAGGTATTGAAGCTCTTCTTTGAAAAGAAGGTCTATGTGAGGGTACATCTAAAGAAGCTTTTACTTGATAGGCTTAGCATCATGGGTAGTAATGATATTATGGGTAATAATGGAAAGTTTAATTCCTATCTTGTCAATGTAAGACAAAGAAAACTCTATGTTATTTTATTATAGGAAGGAGGGGAAATCTTGATGCTCTGAGGAATATAGTGATTGTCCAATTTTGACAATCTAAAAGTTATCCTAAGTACCCAAGTTGATGTCCATGGTGGATTAATTCAACATGGTTGAAGTCTCAAGAGGGAGAGTTTTGTGTATAGAGGAATATTATACACCAAGATAAGCAAGAAGGGAATCATCATCCTGACACCAAATGTTATTAATGATAGGATAGTCATCTTCTACCATCTCAAGATGAGTCATAAGAATGGTTACAGTCTCCCCATCCTTTTGATAAGTCAAGGGTACCAAGATAATCATGTTAATGAAAAAAGGTTAGGTGAAATGATTTTGAGATCCTTAGATTTTGATGGTGAAGGGGTTGGTGAGGATGGAACTTCCTCATCAATGATGGTAATGGGAGGTGAGTTGGTTGGCTCTTTAGGTAGAACCAATTTGAGACCAAATATCTCATGAGTATTTTGGGCCTTATATGGAAATAACTCATGTGGTCCATATTCATATTACCCTAGACTAAATCCCTTCTAAGAACACCTATGGAATTATGTCTTAGAGAACTCAAGTTTATCTAGATAGGAGAAATTAAAGGTGAATGATTGAGGAGAAGAGGAGGTAGAAGAGGTAGAATGTGGTTGATCAAGTCCCCCATAGACAAGATTAGTTTTGAGACTAGGAGGCCCAAAAGGAATAATGGTTCTAATATTAGAATCATAACTGATATTTTGGTCAAGGTTCTTATAATCTTGGGGAGTATTGAAGGCATCCAAGGTCAAGAGTTAATACTCCCTAAGCAATAGAAATTAGAATGTTAATTCTAAGAGGTCCTTCATGGGGATTTACATAGAAGGGATGAATGATCTATTGAAGGATTGGTTTACGGAAGAGGTGGAGTCATATTTGGTTAGTGAAGGTTTGGTTAATGGAAGAAGGAAAACATCATTTGGTTGGTAGATCATGTTGCATGATGTAAAAGGACTTGGGTCAGCTCATATGGTAACTAGTTGACCCTCATGCTCAAACATGATTCACCAATGTAGGGTAGATGACACACAACCCATAGAGTGGACTCATAGGCATATTAGTAAAATGTTATATTATAACTCACCTTATACCATGTAGAAGAATTTAGGAAGAGTACAAGGTCTTAAATGAATGTGGAAGATGACTGTCCCTAAGGTTATGGCCATATGTCATTAAAGGAATGGAACCACTATCATTTTTGACATAATATTCTCTATAAATTTTATTTATTCATATGTGTGGGAGGAGATAATGTTTATGCTAGCTACTCCATCAATCATAACCATCTTGATGTGGGTTTGGTTGATGTATGTGGTAATGAAGAGCAAAAGATCTGGATGATGGGTATGAATAGAGGGTATTATTCAATCCTTAAAGGTAACAAAGGTGTAAAGCTAAAGAGATGTGATAAATGCTACTAAAGGTTGTGGATATTTTGGTTGAACCTCTATGGGATATAAATCCTCTATCATCACCTAGTGGTGATGGGGTGAGGTATTAATTAGTTTATATAAATTCATCTTCATCAGTGTTTGGTGAAGTTGCTTTAAAACTACTCTTTAGTTTGACTCAAAAGGGTTGGATTACAAGGCACCCAAGATGGAGACCTTGGGTTTGGGTGAATTTGAATCTATTTGGGCTTCATTTGGTGATTGGGTGGTGGAGGAAGGGTATGTACATGGAAAGGACACACTTGTCTTCCCTTTATCCTTTTTTTTAGCTTGTGATCATGTGACCACATGTATGGTATGCATTTGGGGAGGAATTAGGCTAGAGGACTGATTAGGTTCCTCCTTACTCTTAAATGAGAGTGTGGGAGTAGGTAAATTTTAGGTGGTTAATTTTGGTTTTTGGATTAGTGGTGGACTCATAATAGGTTCATATGACAATAGGTCATCCTCATCACATAGTAGACTTTGACTTGGATAGATTTACAATTCTCCATATCACACCCAATTTTGTATGGTATGAACATACCATATTATCATTAAACCAAGATATTTTAGGACTATAGGGGTTGAATGGTTTGATGGGTGGAAAGGTAATGTAAGAGGTTTGAAATAACCTTTGCAAGATGGTTAAGTAAGACACAAAAAATAGTGGTAAGGGAATGGATGTTTTGGATTTAATAGTTGGGGTGGAAACCTTTTTAGGAGTGGGTTCAGTAATAAGAGATTTTGGGGGAGGAATTTTATTGGTAGGTGGTTGTTTATTAGATTGTTTGGGGTTAATGGTTTGGAGGTGGAAGGTTTAGACGTAGAATATTTGGATATAGATGGTTTAGAGGTAGAAGGTTTGGCTATGAATAGTTTGGTGAAGATAGGTGAAGGTGTAGCGAAGAGTGTTGGTGGGGTTTGGGATTTCTTGTGAAGATTTGACCTATTAAACAGGGTAGAGGGGTAAGGTTCCAAGATAGACGAAGGATGCAGTCCTAAAATAGAAGGCAAGGTAGAAATGGGAGGCAAGGTTTTGGATTTTAGGATCCTCAGTGGCTCCACTTTCTTGGTTGGTTTAACTTGGGTTTTTTTTGGTGGGATAGATGGTGCTAAATCCAAATTTAATGGAGGGTGAGTAAGTATCTAAGTGGGTAGCATGCCTAGGTTTTTTATGGGATTTGTTGGAATGGTAAAAGGTACTTAGGTTATTTTCAATGGATTTGGGTTGGAAGGGTTGCCTATGGTTTGGAAGGTAGATATTTTTAATGTTTTGGTTGGGATGATGGTGGGTTCACTAGTGGAAGTGAGAAGTTGGTTTCATAATTTTATGGTTGAGGGATCTTAATTAGTTAGATAGGGGATCTCAAGATGGTGCCAAAATGTGGCATGATCCATGTTAGGCTGGGATAAAAACTCCAAGTTTTGAACCAATCTAGAGAATGGCTTATATATGGGTTTGGTTCTTTTGATATTGGACTTAAAGGACAAACCCATAGTTTGAGAAAGGGAATATACTTCCTTTTCCTTTTCCTCAACCAAAGGCTCCAAGGTTTAGGAAGATGATTCCTCCATAGGAGGGTTAAGGTGACCTCTTCCTTAAAAATGTTTTCCAAAGGAATATTGGATTTATATATGATAGAAGAGAAAGGTATGGTGGTAATGGTTGCCTCCTTCAGTATGTATTCCAAAAGAGATGTTGGTAGCTCCATTACATTAAATAATTGGAGAAAGGGGAATAGTTGCTTCCTTTGTTTTAGCTTCTAAAAGAATAGAAGGTGACTCCACTACATCAATAAGTGAATGGAAAAAAGTGGTTTGGGTAATGGTTTCCTCAAAAATGAGCTCACTAAGAACCATATTAGCAATATGGACCTCATGGTTGTTAGAGGATTCCACTTTATTATTTTCATTATTCGTGGAAAGGGCATAGTTGAGAACTAACTACCTAAAAATATCAAGTGATTGATTTTGGGGTACATTGGGGTTATCAAACATGAGTTCCCCTTTGTCAATAAACCCTTGGATAATGATTTTGAAAGTATTGAATCTACTAACATCATGAAAAATTACACAATGGTAACCACACAATTTGTTCTCATTACACCAGTTGGGCATTGAATGAGAGGAATCAAATTATTGTGGGGGTTTAATTGGAAGAATTTTTATGATATTTACTTTCAAAAACTTTTATAATAATGAATCATATGACTCCCATTGTGGAGTATATTTCTTTTAGTTATTATGATTTTGGTTTTGGGTATTCTAGTTAGAAGAATTGAAAGCAAAGGGTTGGTTAACAATCGAAGGAGGGGTGGTTTTAAGGATAATTGCATTCATGGTTCCCTTGGTTTTGGTGTTGGTGTTGGAGTGGTTGGTGTTTTTTGAGGAGGAAGTTTCATTTTACTTGAAACTAGAGTTCTTCTTTCTCAATTTTAGTTCCCCTCATCAATGGCTCTAATCCCTAATTCCATACCATGGTGAAAGCTTCATCAAAGGTCTAAAATTTCTAAACCTATAAAGTAGAGGAAATATGTTTAGCATAATTTTGAGATAAAATTTAAATCAATTTAGGTTGGGGCAAAGAGAAAGAGATTTGGTTTATCAAGTTTCTCTAATGGGCTAGGAAATCAACAATTAACTCATCAATAAAATTTCAAATGAAGTAGAGGTCGATGATAGAAAATTTCTTAGATAAATTTATGTAAAAATGATCTAAGAAGGTTTGAACTAATTTGGCAAAAGAAAATAGGGAGTGCTTGGTAATATCATTATACCAATCTAATCCCAGAACAAATAGGGACATGTCAATGGTGCAAAAAAGAAGAGAATCATCATAATAAATCAAATAGAAAGAGTGTCTAAATGATCTCAGATGTTGCTAAGGATCTTCCTTGCTCTAAAATTTTGAATATTTTAGAAGTTCCCACTAGGGAGGATAAGGTCAGATTACGATGGATGGATGAGTTGGTTCATTACAAATTTGATCATATGATAAGAAGTTATGTGCACTAGAAATAGATGATTCCAAATTGGTCATCTTGTCCATTAACATCTTAACTAGATTAGTTTGTAATTTTGCACTCCCATAGTTATATGGTACATTCTATTGGGGTTGGGTATGTGTAGCATATGGATAACTAGTAGAAGGTTGAGAAGATGCCCCATATTAGTATGTGGATATGGATGGTTAGAAATATGTCATGTATGAGTACATGGATATGGAAGGTTAGGTATAAGGTGGATCCATATACCCTTGTAGGTTAGGAATATAGCTTGGGTTTGGTGCAATGGGCACTTGTTGAGTAATTGACATGGGTTGGGTTGGAGGTATGGTTGGGTTGATAGGTTGAGTATGGGTGGTAACATTGGTACTGATGAGTGGAAGGGTATAAGGTATGGAAACCATCAAGATTTAGAATAGAGTGTAGGTTGGTGGGTTGGAGATAACAAGAGGAAGGGTGGAAACACTAGTAGAGGGTACTCTAATGGTAAGTGGAGTATAAGTAACCAAAGGTTGGGTTGCTCCTATACTAGAAGAGTTATTGGTTGTGGTAGAAGACATTTGGGTATTAGTTGGCTAGATGGGTTAGTTTTAGAAGGTGGTATTGAAGGGATAATTGGCAGAATAATATGCTTGGGTGACTAAGGGTTAAGTGAAAATGTTGGAAATAGAGGTGTTACCCATAAGATGGGATGGCATACCATAGGGTGGATCAATAGATGGAACCAAAGATGGGTATGGTAAGACATGGTGTTAAGGTAGTGTTAAAGGGATATGGGGTTGTTATCCAAAAAGATGGTGAAATCCATATCACCTTGGGAAAATATCTAAGGGATACTAAGACATCCATAAGTATGGGTAGATCCTTCTATATCTAAGACATACTTCATGGATGAAGAAGAAGAGGAAGATGGGTAGTTGGGAGGTGGATCTTGATTTGCTTGGTTTCTTAGTTGTTGTCTTGTTAAGACCATGAAAATGAGGAGGAAAGAAAGGAAAAGTGATCTCACAAACTCAAAAGAGAAGAAATCAAAACAAAAATATCTCAAAGAAAATAAGCGTACACTAAAGTACATCTAAATCCTAGAATACCTTTTATCTCTCTTTAGGCTTATGCCTCAATTTTAAGAAGTTTATGAAGAACAACTTGGGCTTGTAGAGTGAGTACTAGAAGAAGATGTCTAAGTATGGTTTTAGGTAGTTAAATAATCTCACGATATGTACTATAACTTATTATGTGGCTTGATATTGGGGCCTTCACCCTCACTTCACACACTACAATAATAAGGGTGTTGGGTACTTAGCTAGAATATATCGAGTTGATAGAGATTATACTCATCCAACGTACTGAGTTGTTTCTCCCTTTGGTGGTAAAATTCAAGTAGGATAGCCAAGGAAAGGTGACCACTAGGTGATGAGATCCCAATCAAGATTTATGCTAATATTTTTATGTTTAATTGAATGTGTGATTTATTATTATGTGTGTGATAAGAAATGAGACTATGATTAATTTACTTGATTAAATTAATCTATGTGAGATAATCAATACAAGAAAACAATGGATACAAAGTTAATTTTAATCCAAAAGAAAATTTTGGTGTCTTTTCAAATGAATAAAAAATAACTAAGATGAACATATAAGTGATAGGTTGATGCAAATCCTAGGCCTATAATGAGTACTTTTGATTTTAAAAAATGAAAACAAAAATGACAATTTTTAATTTTTTGTAAGAAAGAAAAAGAAACTAGAACTTGCATTTTGGAAAGGAAGAAATGAAATAAGGAATGTTTAATTTTTAGAAAACAATGAAGTGATTGACTCTTCTTTAATTCAACTAAATGTCTTATAACTATGAACTCAAGAGAATGTTCAAGCATCCCACCAGGCATGCTAAAATGTTTCACTATTTTTTTACTTATTTTATTATTTAAGAAAGATGTAGAACTTAAAAGAAGGGTGAGGTTAATTAAGCATAGATGTGGTTTTCACTCTATGATCCAAATGATTTTTGATACTCCTCCTTGTCTAGAGAGGATGACCTCGAGATAATAAAGTAATCTAGAAAATAGTGGATTAGTGAGATGGTAGTGTGGACTATCTAGTATGAGCTAGATCTAAGAAGCACATGCTTCTTTAGATGTTGTCAGTCCACACTTTTAAAACACTTAAGTTTTATTAAATTGAAAATATATGCTTGCATAAATATTAAAGGGTACTAAAATGCAATACAAGAAATACTAGAATAGAGATAAGTGATTTTGACTAGAAATAGAAAAAATTGATTGAATACTAATACTAAATTACTCAAACTTGAGTTAGAGTGATAAAACATAAACTCATAAATTGAGATGTAGGTGTGGTTATTGGGTCTAAATAGCTTGCTATTATAAAATGACACACATTGACCATTAATGGTTGGGGTATAACCATCATAGGTTGTTAACCATCAGTGGTTAGATAATGTAATGTGCCCATTTTAGCAATTGGCTTACTTTGTTTCCAACACACTTACTATTTTTAGTAAGTTGATAGGATGCAATGGAGGCTAGTTTTGATGATTGGATTTGATGCTCCTTGCTGAGAGCTTTTCGACAAGCTATCACTTGCACTGTTTGGGGTCTGATTGCTAGTATTTTTTGGGGCCTAAAGTGCTACAAAAAGGGTAACATTTAACCCATCTAAAATAATTGGAGTGTCACTTTAAACATTTAATTTATGAGGGAATGTTGCACATCCTTTATCCCACATTGCTCAAGTGAGTTGAGTCACCCCTTGGATAAAGGATAAAGGGACGTGCTTGTGGATTTTTAGGGCATGTTTGATAAGAAGAAAAGAATTGTTGCACTTGTAACTTATTTGGGCATTTGAGAACGTCCTTCTCATCTATAACACTCTAGACATCAACGCTTGTGATTGGTCTTTGAAGTTTATGCTCTTAGCCACAATAACAGCTATGCCACTATAGTAGTTGTGACATTGTAGTAGCTATTGCACTATAGCAACCATACCACTGTAGCAGTCATACCACTATAGCAGCATCTTACTATAGTAACTCCATCATTGTAGCATCTGTATGTAGCCAAGTAAGTCTATAGTTTTTTGTAGAGTCCATAGTTTCTACTTGGAGAGTCCATAGTTTCTTGCCTGTAGAGTCCATAGTTTTCTACAGTGTCCATAGTTTCTACCTGTAGAGTCAGTAGTTTTCTACCTATAGAGTCTGTAGTTTTCTACCTATAGAGTCTGTAGTTTTCTACAGAGTCCATCATTTATACCTAAAGAGTCCATAGTTTTTTGCTTGTAGAGTCTGTAGTTTTATATAGAGTCCATAGTTTTTGCCTGCAGAGTCCATAATTTTTTACTTGCAGAGTCCAAAGAAAACCTAGCCTATAGAGTTCATAGTTCTATGGGTCAGAGAATAAATGAAGCACCTTCAGCACTTTCTAAGATATCTACTTGAAATAATGTTCATACGATCACTATGGGATTTAGTGAGTCACCACGTGACCAACATTGTACTCATTTACTCATTTTGCAATTAACACAAGTATAATGTGTTGGTTTTTTTAGCTATGTGTTCTAAGCTTGCAATTCTATATTTATGTTACATGCATTAGTCTTTGTAAAACACAAAAAAAACCACCAACAAATCTACTGGAGTCATAAAGATTCCTTGGTGGGTTAGTTTTGGGTGCAACTGGGGTGCCCATTATAGTGGTATTAGAGCCTATTATTCTTGCCATCTTGTGAGGTTTCATGCATCCCACACATCAGTACTTCTTGAGGACAAACTAGACAAACCTAGAATTACAAGTTTTTTCAAAAATTGAGGATGAGCCCTTTTTAGCCCCAGCCATGGGTGACCTAGATGGGGAAGGGGGAAAACCCAGCACTAGGATGATGCTTAGTGATCTTGCCAAGGGCTAAAGGGAGCTATAGACCACATTATAACAGATGGCTCTAGCAAATACACAACACCTGACTAGAGTAGATCAAGGCAACAATGCCAACCAGGGTAATAATGCTAACCAAGTAGGTGGACCAAGTAATGGAGGTAATGGAAATACATCAATTAATAAAGGAGAATGGACATAAACAAGTGTAGGTTCTTCTATAAGGCCACTCATGCCACAATTCCCTTTGAGATAGAATGACCAGGATAATGTTGGTCCTACACAACAAGAGATACAAGACCAAATACTGGAGGATTAGAGAAATGTTGGACCAAATTTTTAGGGTGAAATGTCCTTTAGGGAGTATATAGATGTTAGACTCAAGCATATGCCCATGAGAGGAAATAGGAAAAAAATTATGAGATGAGGAAAAATTTTGGAAAGTTGTCCATTCCATACTATGATGGTATAGGGAAGACTTTAGTGTGAACATGGGTCTAGAAATTAGACACTTATTTCCATCTCAATCCCATTCCTGAGGAGGACATGATTAAGTATGCTACATTACACTTGGATGAAAGTGCCCATGATTGGTGGCACCATGGTATGGTCATGCTTGGTCATAACCAGATAGACACTTATGCAGAGTTTACTGAGAGACTCATTGACATATTTGATACTAAGGACCTAGAATTGCATTTCAAGGAGCTAGCTCATCTTAAATAGTGGGGTTCTATGGAAGCATATATCACTGAGTTCCAAAAGCTAGCAGTATTGGTGATGGATATATCAAAAAGGAGACTAGTTGTTGTTTTCATGGATGGGCTTTTTGATCCCTTGTGAGGATGCATTAAGGGACACAACCCTTCTTCACTACAAGAGGCTATTAAGAAAACAAGAGACCTAGCATCTTCTTCCTACAGGAGTAAAATTCACTCTAAGGAATCTCATTTTAGGAAGGATAAGGAAAGGAAGATGTTTTAGAAGGACCCTTAACAGCCTAAGGGAGAAACTAAAGGGCTAGATAATGATACCCTCAACAAACTCAGGAAGAAAAAACTATGTTTTCATTATAGGGAGCCATAGAATCCTTCCCATGAATGTCTACTTAAGATGAAGGATAAGGACATGGAGTATTTATTATTAGATGAAACACCTTTCAAAGATAAGGGGCAACATTCAAATTCAAAATCTAGTCAGGGCGATAACACTGTTGAGGAGAGTTCAGATGATGAGAAGTCTCTTGCTCAGTTGACAGGCATCTAGAAGGCCATTACCTTTAAGGTAAGAGGGATGATTCAGGGGAAACACATGGTTTCCTTGATTGACATAGGGGTAATTCATAATTACATCGATGCCAAACTGGTGGCCAAGAGAGGTCTTTAGATCAAAGAGCACCTAGGGTTCAGAGTCATGGTGGGCAATGGCCACAATTTATTATGCACCTAAAATATTTCAAAACTTCACATCAGATTGGGAGGAGATTATGAGTTAGAGGACAATTTATATGTATTTGACATGGGTAATTATGATGTCATCTTGGGAATGATATGGATGGCTTCACTGGTAGAGTTCACCTTCAACTTGGCTAAGCTCGAGATGAGGTTTTAGCATCAGGGCAGGAAGGTGGTGCTTCGAGGTTTACCTAATGGGGGGCTCAGGGTGGTATACATGAAAAATATGGAATGGTTATTTAGACATCATAATGTCAAGTGGGTAGATGAATGTTTGATCATGCCTATGCTTTTAGAGTAGTAGGTAAAAAGCTATCACCTAGATATATAGGAGATTATTTCTAGGCATGATAAGGTGTTTGGTAGCATGCCACATGGGGTTCCTCCTGAGAGGGGTATAAAGCATGTTGTCAATCTAGAGGAGGGGGCTAAACCAATCATCATCACCCCCTACCACCATCCCAAAAAGCACAAGGATCAATAGAGAAGTCAATAAAGGAGCTATTGGAGATGGGGCATATTAGGCCCAGCAAAAGCCCCTTTGCTTTAGTAGTTGTTTTGGTGAAGAATGATGGGAAAATGTGTATGTGCATTGATTATAGAGCTATCAATAAGAAGACAATTAAGAATAGGTACCCTATCCCTAGGATTGATGAGCTTATTGATGAGCTGCATGGAGCATGATATTTCTCTAAGATAGACTTACATTGAGGATACAATTAGATTAGGATGCGAATGGAAGATAGAAAAAACTACTTTTTGGTCTCAGTACGAGTACTTTGAGTTTTTGGTTATGCCATTTGGGCTAACCAACACTCTAACTACCTTATAGAGTTATATGAATTAGGTGTTTAGAGGGAAACTCTGACTATTTGTATTGATATTCTTTGATGACATCTTGGTATTCAGTAGGATGTGGGATGAGGACCTATAACAATTAGAGGAGGTGCTTGTCATTTTGGAGAAGGAGTCACTATATGCCAAAGAATCAAAGTGCAAGTTGGCATGACCAAGTTTCTCTACCTCAGCCATATTATTAGTGCTGAAGGAGTCTAGGTGGATCCAGAAAATATCAAGGTGGTTATTGATTGGCCCACTCCAACCAGCCTTACACAACTCAAAAGATTTTTTGGATTATGTGGATTTTATAGGAGATTTGTGAAGGGCTTTTCACAGATTATAGCACCATTAATAGACCTCACCAAGAAGGGTGGTTTTGTATGGATAAAGGCAACATAATAGTGTTTTAAACATTTCAAGCAGGTGATGTCTTCATGTTTGGTTCTAGCCCTACCCCACTTCACGAAGCCTTTTGAGCTTCATTGTGATGCATTAGGTTATAAGATTAGAGCAGTATTGATGTAGGAGAAGCACCCCATTACTTTTGAGATTATGAAGCTCTGAGGGGTGGAGAGGAGCTATTCTATTTATGATTGGGAGATGTTGGCCATCATGCATGCCTTGGTCAAATTCCGATCCTAATTGGTTGGATGGAAGTTTGTGATCAAGACAGATCACAACAACATAAAGTATTTCATGGGTCAGTGAGACTTGAATGATAGGTAGCAGAAGTGGGTCACTAAATTGTAGGATTATGACTTTGACATTGAGTTTGTCAAAGGAAAGAAGAATGTAGTAGTTGATGCCTTATCTAGAAGACCTCACATTTGTGCTCTTGCAAAAATTTCAAGAGATTGGCAGGCTAAGATTATAACAAAATATGTTGGAGATGCTTGGGCATTAGGACTAGTTTCAGGCACTATACAAGATGATCACTATGAGGTGATAGATGCATTGATCAGGTTTTAGGACAAAATTTATTTAATTCCACCATCACCCTTAAGAGAGATGATATTGAGGGCATTCCATGATGCACCTACATCTAGGCATCTAAGGGTTTTCAATACCTACAAGTAGATTTGAGAGTAGTTCTCATGGAGAGGGCTCAAGGAGGGTGTTCAGAGGCATGTTAGGGAGTGTGTAGTTTGTCAATAGAATAAGGAAGAACACATGTTTCTTGCTAGTTTACTATAGCCTTTACCCATTCTAGACCAGAAGTGGGAAAGCATTTCTATGGACTTCATCACTAGCCTACCCCAAGTGCAGGGAAGAGATTGCATTTATGTGGTGGTAGATAGATTGATGAAGTTTGCTCACTTCTTTGCTATCCCCTCTACTTATACCACATCTCAGGTGGTAGATGTGTTATTTAGGAAGGTTTTCAGGTTACATGGGTTATCAAGATTTATTGTCAATGACAAGGATAGCAAGTTCATGAGCACTTTTTGGTGGGAGTTATTTAGGTTGTGTAGTATAGACCTAACACCTAGTACGGGCTACCATCCCAAGATAGATGGGTAGATAGAGATAGTAAATAAATGGGTGGAAGGTTATTCGTAGAATTATGTGACTACACAACAAAGAGCTTGGGTTAAGTGGTTACACATGGGGGATTATTGTTATGATACCATGCATCACATGACCATCAGGATGACTCCATTTATGGCATTGTATCGGTATCAAGCTCCAAGCTTCATGGATATGGCTTTGGGGGATATTAGATTGCCTAAAGCGAAAGACCTATTGAAAGATAGTCAAGATATCTTGAGAGCACTCAAAGAGAATATATGACAGGCTCAAAATTAGTAAATGTTATATGCTAATCAACATAAGGTAAAGCATAGTTCGAGGTAGGAGACATGGTGTATTTGAGGCTACAACCATATAGGTAATCATCACTCAAGAAGGGTGGAGCAGAGAAGCTTAAGCCTATATTTTATGGCCCCTATAGGGTTATTTGAAGAGTGGGTGAAGTTTCCTATGAACTAGATCTTCTAGAGGGTAGTCAGGTGCACAATGTATATCATGTGTCTAGGCTTAAGAGGGCCATTGGTTAGGGTGTAGTGCCTACTATAGATTTACCCCCTTTGGATGAGGAAAGGATGCTCATGTTAGAAATTGAGGCTATTATGGATAGTAGAGAGATGAAACTCAAAAATAGGATAGTGAAGGAGTATTTGGTCAGATGGAAAGACTTGCTAGAGGAGGATGCTACTTGGGAAAGTGAGCAAGTTATTCAGTAGGCTGGGCTGAGATTGCTTGAGGAAAAGTAATTTCAAGGGGGGGCAGACTTTAATGTCCCCATTTTAGTGAGTGTATTACTTAGTTTCCAATACACTTACTATTTGTAGTAAGTTGATAGGATGTAATGGAGGCCAATTTTGATGATTGGATTTGATGCTCCTTGCTGAGAACTTTCTGGCAAGCTATCACTTGCACCATTCAAGGTCTAGTTGTTAGTATTTTTGGGGACCTGAAGAACTACAAAAAGGGTAACATTTAACCTAGATAAAAGACATGGAGTGTCACTTTAAACATTTACTTTATGAGGGACTATTGCACATCCTTTATCCCACATTGCTTAAGTGAGTTGAGTCGCCCCCTGGAGAAAGGATAAAGGGAAGTGTTTGTGGCTTTTTAGGGCATGTTGGATAAGAAGAAAATAATTGTTACACTTGCAGCTTATTTAGGAATTTGAGAATTACCTTCTCATCTATAACACTCTAGACATAAATCCTTGGGATTGGTCTTTGGAGTTTGTGCTCTCAGCCACTGTAGCAGCCATGCACTATAGCAGTTGTGCCACTATAACAACTATGCCACTGTAGCAGCCATACCACTATAGTAACACATTAGTATATCAGCTCCATCACTATAGCATCTGTATGCATCCATATGAGTCTATAGTTTTATATAGAGTCCCTAGTTTTTGCCTGTAGAGTCTATAGTTTCTTTCTTGTAGAGTCCATAGTTTCTACCTTTAAAGTTTGTAGTTTTCCACCTGTAAAATCCATAGTTTTCTACTTGCAGAGTCCATAGTTTTTTGTAGAGTCTTTAGTTTCTACCTACAAAGTCTATAGTTTTCTGCTTGTAGATTCCATAGTTTCTACCTGTAGAGTCTGTAGTTTTTTGCAGAGTATGTTGAAGTGGCCTATAGAGTCCATAGATCCAGTCTATGGAGTCCGTAGAAAACCCAGCCTATAGAGTTCATAGTTCTATGGCTTAGAGAATAAATGAAGCACCTTCATCACTTGCTATGATATCTACTTAAAATAATGTTCACATAATCACTAGGGGATTTAGTGAGTCACCACGTGATTGGCATTGTACTCATTTACTCATTTTGAAATTAACACAAATACAGTGTGTTGGTTTTTTTAGCTATGTTCTATGCTTGCAATTCTATATTTATGTTACATGCATTAGTCTTTGTAAAACACAAAAAAAAAGAAACACCAACAAATCTACTAGAGTCTTAAAAAGTCCCTACTGGGTTAGTTTTGGGTGCAACCGAGGTGCCCATTATAGATAACACCATCGATGGTTACTATGGAATTTGGTTTGGAAAAATAATTTTGTTAAGGAGAGTTATAAAGAGGTTCTAGCAGTAGTGTTTGGGTTGAATGCTAGTTGAGAGATTGAAAGTAATCCTCATAGGTATCTGGTTTGGGTGTAATGTGTTTGGGTGATTATAATAGGCTATACATGATTTTGGGTACAAGATGAATTATCTATAGTTTCAAAACTCCAAGACATGGAATGAAGTGTAGAGAATGGAAATAACCCAAACACTAAAATAAATAAAGTTAATTATTGAATCTTGATAAAAAAAATCATAGATACTTATCTTTTAGTTGTTATTCATCTGATAAATGTTATGGTTGGCTAAAAGCTATTATGGATCCTAGAGAGATGTTAATAGAGTAATGGTTCCTTGGCTCAAGATAGTGAGTTGCAGAAGTACATAATCAGGCCACCAATTTATTTATTTTATATCCTCATCCATACCTAGTATATATATTTTTCTATGTAAATCCCCATAACCATCCATGACTCATGTAAATGAATGAATTTATGATTTTATGTGTGCATTGATAGATACATTTTATGTTATGAATTAATAATAATTTTTTTTATTAGATTATACTTGTGTAACCTTATTTAACAAACATTTGAAAGGCAAAATAAGACTATAGGAATCTTGTTTGAGCACAACACTTATAGAGAAGCTTACAACAAAAGGGGCATCTACTCGCATGTTATCCATAACAACTATTGACTTTCACCTACAAGTTTCCCATAGCAACCATTGGTATCCACCTACAAGTTATTCATAACAAATGCTATCTTCCACATGTAGGTTTCCCATAGTAACTATTGGCTTCCAACTATAGGTTGCCCATAACAACTAATGGTTTCCACCTATAGAGTGCCCATAATAATTGTTGGTTTCCACATGTAGGTTTCCTATAGTAACTATAGTATTTCACCTATATGAGCCTATAGCCACTATGCAAAGCAAAATTGTTATTTTGATCAGATATGATTAGCTCTTAAGGACATATTCAACTATCTTAGGAACTAAGTGAATAATTGAATACGATCTTCCATATCTATTATACAGACTCCTCACATACAAGGAATCTTGGATTTGTTTACAAAGATGAGTAAGATAAGGACAATTGAAAGGAGACAAAAATAATAGAAACAACAAAATAGTATATAGTATCCTTATCCCAATTAGGCCTAAAATAAGAAACTTTAACTACTAACCACCTAAAGGTTGACTGGGATAGTTCCCAAAGTATATTTATCTTTCCTAGTTTTGTGTTTTTGGTTAAATCTAATAGAACTACCTTATGTATTTAATGGCAAAACCTAGGTTAGATTAAGATTTGAATAGATAATAATAGAGTAGTAAAATTTTAGAAGTCATTGCATTACAAATATTGTAATCCTTTATAAAAATATTTAATTACTACATCTTTGAGTAATGAAAAGGTTGATTCTATAAGAAGATTTTTAAAGTCTCTCTAATAAGAATTAGAACTTAGTTCTAAATGATGAATGGCCCCCTTGGAAGTATTTTCAATGAAGTTCCTAACCCTCTTAGTTTAAGTGTGTTGTGTAAGTTGATTTCATTACTAGTTTGATTATATAAAGTGTGATGCATGTGTGATTCCTAATTATGAATTATTTATATATTTATATTATAATAAATTCATAATATAACTATCTGGTGTATTACATATAAATTTATTGTACTATAATTACTAAGCAAGTTAATCTATGGATCAATAACGTATATATATTGATAACATCATTGAAAACCCTACATACCTTAGGTTGATAATTAATGTTAATTAGACTCAAGAATTTGGTATTAACTAGGTAACAAGTCTTTACAACATTTTGGTGCCATTGTCATGGATGGTATCAATTATTGATTTTCAAGATTGATTAATGCATTATCCTACCTAGCTAGGCAAGTCGAGTGAGGGCACTATATTGTCTTATGTCAGATGTCTAAATTCTTAGATGTTGATGGTGCACAAAATTTTTAATGCACTTTCCTACCCAATTGGGCAAGTCGAGTGAGGTCACTATGGTGTCTTATACCAAATGTCTAAGTTCTTGGATGTTGATAGTGTATAACTTTGAATGCCTCTTTACAATCTTGTGATTTACTTAGTTAATGGTTTTTTTTTAAATTTACTTTCCTACAAGAGTGATTTACTTTCCAAAAAGTGTGCCTTTCATTTTATTCTTTTATTTATTACATTTTAGAAGTAATTTTCCTACTTTTAGTAGATAACATTACTACTTTCTAGAAGTAAAATTTCAAATCCAGTCATTTTTATTTTCTCACTCCTTTATTTCTCTACATTTTATTTTTGATTATTCTAAACAACCCCCTAGAACACATGGAAAGCACACTAAACCTATGTAGGAAGGGAGAGGATATATGAAATAGTGGTACAATGTTTATGTAGAAAGAAAGAGATTCTTGAGGTATATTCTTACCAAATAAGCCACAAGCTGCTATCGAGAAAGAACCATAAATACCTACATTAATTAAGAATCTTGTTCAAAAATACACCATAATCTAGAAGGCTTTTAAAGAAGGGAACACTACAAACCGAAAGAGGTAGCTTGTAGAAGAAGTATTATTGTCTTTAAAAAAGGAATCATAAGTAGAGGAAGAATTAACTAAATTGGTAAGAATAAATGAAGGAGAATAACTACATGAACCAAACAATCTAGAAAGTAACATTAGAACAATAATTCAACAAGGCTTTCTTGATCAAACCAAAGAAATCTCAATAAAATCTTCAAATCTTTCATCTACTAAAATGATTTTGGATCAGTAGATAAATATTTACTATCATGCTGATGAAGGAACTAAGACAAAACTTGAAGATGTGATCTTGAGTACTTTTATCATTGATATATTAAGAAAAGCCATCATGAAGAGAGAAGTAGACTTTATGGATGACAATAGGACTCCAAACATAGTTTCTTTTGAATTTTCTATTCCATATGTAATAGGCATAACACAAATTAAAAACATCCCACCCTCAACCTTACCCAATTTTAGAGGTACATTTTCAAAAGACTCAGACACATTTTTGTTTGAATTTGATATTCTCTATAGAAGTTATGACTACAGGCAGGATGAACAAAGATTGAAACTTTTTCTAGCCACCCTCAAAGACTCAGTACTCCATTGGTTCATTGGTTGGGTAGTAATCTAGTCCACACTTGGGAGGACATGAAAAATAAATTTCTATCCAAGTATTAGGAATATGGATGAGGAAGAAATTATAGAAGAAATGACATCTTTAGGTTGACTTGAGAAGGGGATGAATCATTAGAAGATTATGTTAAACGGTTCATGTTTAGTGTAGAAAAATTCAAGCAAAGTTTACTAGGAGAAGAGCCTTTAAAAATCATCTTCCTGAAAGGAGTTAGAGAAGATTGCTTGGAAGCCTTAGACCTAATGAGTGGGGGATATATCTCCAACCTACCATTCATAGACATTAAGGAGTTGAGCAAGTAATATTCCAAGTCTACCATAAACAAAGTCAAGGGCAATAAGCTTACATTGGTAGCTACAAATGGTTTATCAAAATTTCAAGTTAGTAACCTATTACAAGACATGAAATAGGATATCATTAGTCACTTGTCAAACTAACTAGATAGCCTACACACAAGGCAAAATTAAGTAGCTTTGGATCAAGCTTATACCATCTATTGTTTGGATTGTAAGAAGAAGAATATAAATTGTAGGTGTCATGAGGTTTTGGCTAAAGTAGCCAACATTACAACTAAAGAAACATAAATAGTAGAGCTACATGCTATCAAAGGAGATGGGGATGAGGTTTTCTATATTGCATAAAGAAATCCATGGATTCAATGACCATCTTATCCAAGTATGTGATAAAATCCACCTTTTGAAAATTCTACCTCCTTTAATACATAATTTTCAAATAGTAATCATAATTGGAATAATCCATGGATGAAAATCCCACCTCCTAATTCTAGTTGGTATCCACCTTAGAAAAGATACCCCACCACCTCCTGATAGCCTCTATAAAATCTATCCCCACCTTGGATACAAATTTCACAACCACCCTCAGGCCCACCCTTCACAAACTAGTGGCAACAACCTTAGAGACCTAATTAGCCCTAGGGAAGCCATTAAGGATGATTCCCTCCACAACAGTAACAATAACCTCTTACTCTTATGAACAATACACAAAATACACCCAAGGCTAACCAACTCCCTACTCAACCTATGTAGAATCTTGCAAATAAGTTAGTGTAACCAATATCTAATAATGAACCTGTTTAGTACCCATCATACATGGTGAACATCAATAAACATCACTTACATTTAGGGAAATTTCTACCACCCCAGACCCACCCATAATAATGGAATCAGATCAATAAAATCTAGAAGATCATGCTAACCCACCTTCACCACCATAAGAACTCTTTAAACTAGTAAATAAAGCTCTTGATGAAATAACCCCAGCATTTCTAGAAAATATTTATCTTTAATGCCATGCCATTAAACCTAAATTTGATTTCATAGGATAGCTTAAGAATCTCTATGTTAAAATTCCTCTCTTATAGGCCATAAAGGATGTGCCCATATGTTACAAAGTTGTTAAAGACTTATATCTATGTAAAACTATAAGGAAGAAGAAGGATCCCAATATAGTATATGTGATTGGTTAGCTAGCAGACATTATGCTAGGAAATACTCTACCAAATAAATATTTAGATCTAGGATGCCTAGTAGTAATAGTCCAAATCCATGACTAATAGTTGTCCAATACATTGATAGACCTAGGGGTTACAATAAATGTAATAACAACTAGAACAATAAATAAACTATAGTTGAATAATATTCATCCCATATCTATAATTTTCTAAATGGCTAATAGGTCTACAATAAGACCAAAAGGAGTTATTAAAGATCTTGTCATTACTATAGATTATTGGGAGTATCCTATAGATTTCATTATGATACAACTAAAGTCTAATTTGGGTGGATACCCTCTTATCTTAGGATGACCTTGGATTTATACAATTGATGCCTTCATCAGTTATAGATTAGGTAACATGTTGATATCCAATGAAAACCACACTAAAAAGTTGGTCCTTTATCCTTCAGCACAATCATCCTTGGCACTAGAACATACATTATGGGTTGAAGAAGATGAGGTAGACCAGACTCCTTTGATTTCTATATTAATCATAGACCATGAATTCACCTTAGCTAATTAAGAAGAAGATACAATTTTCTTCAATCTTCTCTACAATAATTACCAAACTCATTATACAAATCTCAACCACTTGTAATGTGTTGAGTGCCCATCTTATAGCCTCTGGGAAGATGACAATTTTGATGCATATGTATAAGAAATATTACACTATATGCTAACTCATAGGTATATCCAAACCAAATACATTAGAAATATATAAATGATGCAATCACTCTCATGGAAAATTGAAATCTCTCCAAGAAAAACATTGCTTATTAATTACAAAGTGGAGTCAAATGAGGAAAAGTGCTTAGTCAGCATGTTGCACACAAACCAACATGCATTTTCATGAGATTATAAGAATATGAAATGAAGCATCCTATAAACATGCACACATCATATATATATCAAATAAGAGTGCCAACCAATTAGATAACCACAATGTAGGATGAATCTAGCTCTTAGAGAAATAGTTAAGGTGGAATTGCAAAAACTCCTCACTATTAGATTTATATATTCCATCTCAGATATTGAATGGGTTTCACCATTGATAATTAAACCAAATATAAATGGAGAATGTATTGAATGCATATATTAAAAGGAAATTAATACAACAATTAGAAAGGATCACCTTCCTCTACCCTTCATTGATTAGGTGTTGGATACACTAGCAAGAAAAAATTGCCTTCACTTATCCTTGGGGTAATTGTGCTTATGTTGTATTACCTTTTGGGATTTGTAACACTCCTAAAACAATATAGAGGGTTATCCTAAGTATATTTATAGATAAGGCTAATAAATGTGTAGAAATATATATGAATGACTTCACTATTTATGGAGAAACATTTGATGAGTGCCTAAAGAACCTAGAGAAAATGTTGTAATGTTTTGAAGAGTACCATTTGTCTTCAAGTCATAAGAAATGCTACATGGTTATGATATAAGGCATTGTCTTAGGCCACCATGCATCTACTGAAGGAATTGATATTGACCATGTAGAAATAAGCATCATAAAAAACCTATCTATTCCTTAGAAATAGAAATATGTTAGGAGTTTTTTAGGACATACTGGTTACTATAGGAGATTTATCAACAAATTTATCAAAGTAACAACACCATTTCTCACTCTCTTAACTAAAGATGTTGAATTCATATGGACACCTACCTATGATATAGCCTTCAAAAAATTGAAGTAATTATTGACCACCACCCCTATTCTACGTGGCTATGACTAGAAGCTTCCCTTCCATATTTACAAAGACACTTCAGATACTACCCTAGGAGCTGTGCTAGGCCAAAAACATAAAACACTTAATTATGTCATATATTTTGTAAGAAATAACCTAAATACAATAGAATTAAATTACATGGTCATTGAAAAAGAGTTATTGGTAATAGTCTATGTTATCAACAAGTTTCATCACAACATAATAAGGTATCAAGTTTTTGTTCATATAGACCATACAACCATTAGGTACCTTATGAATAAACTAGTTTTCTCAAGTAGAGTGATAAGATGGTTTCTCTTATTACAATAATTTGATCTAATTATTGTAGATAGACCTAGTAAGGACAATGTCATGGATAACTTCTTATCATGACTACAATCCCCTAAAAAATATACCATTTTGGATGACTCATTTTTAGATGACTACCAATTCTCCCTCACCCTTACCACACCTTGGTATGTTGATATTTATAACTACCTTATAAAAATATTACATTAACATAGCACTTCCTCCCTAAATAAAAATAACTTTGATTTAGGAAAGTGGCAGGTATTTATGGTTGTTTGAATTCCTTTCTATATTAGGGCCGATTCCATCATCAAGAGATGCCTCAAAGAAGATGAAGTTCCAGATATTCTTAAAGCCTACCATGATGAACCCTATGGTGGGCACTTTATAGCCAAGTGTGCAATGGTAAAAATATTAGATACATGATATTATTGGCCCTCACTCCATAAATATTAAATAAGGTATACTTCTCATTATGATATATGTCAACGTATGGGGAGACCCACAAGTTTGGATGAGATACCTTTGTAGCCTCAAATGATGCTTATATCATTTGGAAAATGGGGCTTAGACTTTATATAACCTTTTAATCCAAAATCCAAAAACAAAGAGTACATCCTTGTATTTAATAATTATGTCACTAAATGGGTAGAAGTAAAGGCTCTTAAACATGCCAAGGATGAGAATGTGGCAACTTTACTTTATGAAAAAGTATTCACAAGATATGTTGTGCCATGAAAAATAGTCACTATTTAAGGACCCCAATTCACTGCTAGTTTAAATACTACCTTGGTCTAATAATACAATATTATGCATAATAAATCAACTCCATATCATCCATGGTCTAATGGATAGGTGGAAGTCACCAATAGGGAGTTAGAAAATATTTTGATCAAGGTTGTTAGTATGTCTCATAAGGATTGGAAGGCTAGACTTCTTGAGGTTTTTTAGGCTTATAGAATCACATGGAAGACCACTATAGGTTTCACCCCATATGATTTGGTCTATGGGAAGAAACCTATCTTACCAATTGAATTTGAGCACAAGACCTTACAGATAGCACTAGAACTTGGGATGGATATATCTAAAGCACAATAAGAAAAGATTATGCAACTGAATGTCTTAGATGAATACATAAAAAATCCATTGTAGAACTTATAACTTGTACAACAATAGTGGATTGGATGGCATGATATTTACTTTAATATTATGCAATTTAATGTAAGAGAATGGGCCCTTCTTTTTTATTCAAAATATAAGGATCACAAGGGCAAACTCTAGACCATATGGCTTGGTCCATTTGAGATTGAACATGTTTATGATAATGGATTATTACAACTCCTAACCATTGATTTTATAATATGTTGTGTAGTGTTCAATGGCCACAAACTCAAGTTTAAAAAAGAAACTCACTCAGGAGGAGTTTTTCCAAGCACATATGCAAGCAATTACAAAATAGATATAATGGTGTATTAGATCAACATGATGTTTCACTAGACAAAAGGAGAACCAACCAACACACAGATGAATAAGGAGAGGATGACATCTTGGCCCTCCTCTAGCATGAAGGATGAGACCTTCAAATGGTCCTTGAATAATCACCCTCACATCTGAATTGGAAAGGACCTAGAATAAACATTCTATTATAGGCAGTAATTAGAGTAAAAAAACCAATAACAAAAACCCTTTTTGAGTATTGTTGGTAGTTTCTAGGTAGAAAACCAACCTACTATCTACCTAGAACTATAAAATGTGCCTAATAGAAAAATAACTTGGCTATTTAAGGGTAAAAATTAAAATGAAAAATTAACAATCATTCTGAGAAAAATTATTCATCTTCTTCTAATTACTATAGGTTATTCTTTAGCTGCTGCAGGCACCTCCCTCACCATTGTTATAGGCACCTTTGTCAATGAAGTTATTCCTTTAATTACTATGTGATCTTCTATAGCTACTATGGGCACCTTTCCCCTAGCTAGGCATAACTTTATAGTTGTTATGAGCACCACATATGGTTATTTTAGGTACATCCTAACACGTCTCTAAGTGAATATAAGTTAGTTCTTTATAAACTGTAAGTAATTTCTTTGGCTATGGGATTTTGAGAAATTCATAAAATACACTAGGAAAACTATAAGAGGAGTGAAAGAGGATTAGAGAAAAAATTCAAAACATTGCTTAGGAATATCCCTAAATAACAAGGTAAGAACCATAATGAGGGTATACATTTCCAATATCTATTTGAAGTGTTGCAGACTAGAATTTATGGCTACAAGGACACCCATGAACCACTTTCAAATTATAGTCATTTCATGTAAATGATTTCACTCTATCACATAATGAGATCTAGGATATTTAGGATTACGGGTCCTAAGTTTGAAAACCTTGGTAGTTACTAAAGGTAAAATTCACTAGGCACAAAATCCATAGAGAGAAACACAACATAGAGACAAATCATTAGCAGGCTCATACAGAGGAAGATCACACAACAAAAACACCCTTAGATACCCTCTTACATGTTCATGTATCACCTAACTTAGATAATATAAAGATCCATAGTGACCACCTTGTGGTAGGAAGATAATAATCTCTCATCTAACTACAAGACCCTTACTCTAGTTCCATGTAGGCTATTGTGATTACATGCAGGTTATTGATGGCATCATGGAAGGATAATAACTTATGATCTCATGATTATTTAAGGGGCCCACTTAATTCAAGTTATAAATACAAAGAAATAATTGAATTTTAGAAACCACATGCATGTAAACACTCACATGAAAATATTTTATGTAACCTTAGGCAAACCATTAAAAAGGTACACCATATATTTTGATCATAGAAAAAAAAATTTTAATTCTTAATATATCATGTATTATATTTAAAATCATATTTAATAATTAACAAATCATTCATTAAGTCTTGTCTCCTCTCACACTCATACCCTCATCATGACCCCATTCTTCCTCTTTTCATGCTACTCATTCCATGTCACTTGGGGATAAGTGACACCTCATGTGGGAGGGGGAAAATTTTGTGGGTAATCAATCCCACACACTCTGAGATATTCTATATGTGTGGATTTAATGCCCATTATGACAGCATATAATTAATAGGGAAACTAATCACTTTTATTATTTTTACTTTTGAGTACAACCCAATCAAACAAAGCTAAAGAATTACATTACCTGTAACCTACAACCTACAACCACAAACCATCATTATTGAAAAAATCATATTTTTCTATAGGCATAACTATAGAAGCCAAATTGAGTGTGTTGACAATTATCAGTTGAAAGGGTCATTAGAAAGCTAAACCTAGCTAGAATGGGAGGGTCGTTTATGAGATGGGAACCCATAGACCATAGGAAACTTGAAAGAGACCCCACCATCTGGGTTGTCTTCAACAAAGTTGGATGGACCACTTATTTTGAGAAATATCAACATTTCTTAGAACCCCTTACTAGGGAATTTTTAATGTCCTTTACAAGAGAGAAAACTACTATACATGGCATTACATTTCTAGTCACTAAATAACTAGTACGCTAGTAAACTAGGTTTGTAAGTATAGGAGAAAAATAAGAGGACAAACCCAATTGCCAAGAGGTTAGATAATATTTCTATCAAGGAGATAAAATACTAGTTTTGAATAAAGGTGGTGTGGAGAGACTTAGCCTACCTATAGCCTAAAGGGAAGTAGACTCATACATCATTAGATATATGAGCTATGAAGGAAGGTACTATCTAATTTATACTCTTTAGTTTAAATTTTTAAATCACTTAAGGCATGATAGGACCATTAATGTTCCAAACTACCTATGGAACATTCTAAAAAAGATGTCTAAAGAATACCAAAAGGAGGTTGAGAAAGCCCTATCTCATCATTTCCTGATATGGATGATAGCTAAACATAAAATAAACATGGTTAGACATAACCTTAGTTGGGAACAATTTATAACCCTAGGGGAATGGTGAACCTTAGAAAAAAAAGGTAAATAATGAAGAGGAATCTCCTAAAGAGCATGCCCAACAAACTACATAAGAAGGTACTATAGGCACTAGTGCTATTGGATAGCTTGTGGCCACTAAAGGTTCATCTAAAATTGTTAAAGGAAGAATAAGGAGAAGGAAACTAGTCCTACCTCCTAATGACATAGAGGAAAATCCAATCAAATAAATTGAGTAAAATATTCATTCTCTCACTATTATAACTATCTCCTCACCAAGGATTTATTCCTCCACCATGGATCCTTTAAGGGAAGAGGAAGTTCTTCTACCAACTACTACATAGGAAGATCAGGTTCCAATGACCACCCCTCCTAAAAGGAAGAAGAAAATTGAAAAAAATAAACCCTCTGTATCAAAAAGGAGACCTCCTCCTAGGAGATCTTAAATCATTAAGAAACATAATAAAACCCTATCCTCCTCACCCATATACATTAGTGAGGATGAAAAAGAAAAGAAAGAGACCAAGACTTGAAAGACCTCTAATGGATTCAAGATTATAAAATGGTCTACTAAAGAGGAATCTACCAAGGAAGAGAAGTAAATTCACCTAATCCACCCAAATTCACTAAGGAAGACATGGATCTCCTCAAAAAAATTAGGTACATAGAAGAAGAAGAAGAAGAAGAAGAAGAAGACCTGATTTAAAAAATGTTTGTGCAAGAAGAAGAGCTGAGAATGATAGATCAAACTATAGAAGAAGAATACCTAATTGAAAAAAGTTTGTGGTAGACGTAAAACAAGAGATAGTTCCTCATGAACAAGAGATCCAAACCTTTGAACAAGATATGAAAGAAATATATAGGCTGAGGAATGAGATAGAAAAATTTAAATGTAAGAGAGGATTGGAAACACTTCTAAGGGAAATAAAATTTATAAAACCATCTATTGAAAGAGAAAGGTTACTAAAGGAACCTATAGCAACTTCTTTGGAGAAACCTATAATAACTTCATCTACCTTTCCCATAAATAGCATTAGTGTACCCTCAAAGGCACCTTAAAATGATAAAAATCTAGATTTGGTACCTTTATACAATAGATTTTATCCTTTGTTGCCCACTTTAAAAACACCTATTATAGAAAAAGTAATTCATGTGGATCTTCTAGCTGCCATACCAGTAAAAAATGATGACCTCCTAAATTTTCTTAAATAAAAATTTAGTGATGATGTAACTTACCATAAGAAATTGGTACAATATGTAAGGGATATGTTGAAACAAGAGAGTAGCAAGATGACTTAAAAGAAAAATTGGGAATGGATAAAACTAGGATCAAGTATTTGAAAGAAAAGATTACTAAAATACATGAGACTAATGAATTGTTAATGGAATGTAGATCACCTTCCAGGGTGTATGTTATCTAATTAGAAGAAATATGGATTAAATTTAGATATGATACGATCTATAATGATCTGTCCTACATGTTTCGTGACACTAAATCTTTCTTTAGAGTCTATATACATGCTAACCTTGATCTCCAAGCATAGTTAAGTAAGTTTTACATACACCATTATGCTATACCCAATAATGCAAATTAGAATACAAATATATACTTAGGGATGTCCAATTGAATGAATTTACTTCATATGTCCTTAATGAAATAAGAAGTAAATATGTGGAGTATCAACAAAAAGAAAAAGTAGCCACCCTACTGACTCGAGGTGAGTTAGGTAATCCAAAAGGTATAATAAAAGAATGGATATCCTTTATGAACTTAGGTACTTTAAAAGTAAAGGTCATAAGGAAACAAGTATAGGTTTTAATCACTATTTGAGTCTTATAGAAGGAGATGAAAAGCAAATTTTTGTTTATTATTCTCATAGATGGGTAGAAATATTTGATGTTTTAAAAAGAAAGGAACCTTATTCCCCTCAAAACCTCAGGGAATCCATACATAGGGTAGACATGTATATTGAGCTTATCAAGATGAGAAGGATAAAATGGTTGGGTTTGATTTTTAAACTACTTATGTTTTGGTTCCCAATTAATGATTTGGAGGGAGAGGTCACAGTTGAAAGAGTGGTAGATAATAAAATATGGATGGACATTGATTATGTTAAAGGTTTCTATATTTTTGAAGGGATGGGCTACACTAAACCCCTAGATTTAAAAAAAATATGTGGTTTCAAAATATAGCCAAGGCTTGCTTAAGGTTGAGCAAGAGGTTAAGTACAAGGTGCGATAAGGCCACCAATTGCTTTATTTTATAGCCTCATCCATACCTAGTATATATATATTTTTTATGTAAATCCCCATAACCATCCATGACTCATGAAAATAAATGAATGAATTTATGATTTTATGTGTGCATTGATATATACATTTTATGTTATAAATTAATGATGATTTTTCTTTGATTAGATTATAATTGTGTAACCTTATTTAAAAAACATTTGAAAGGTAACACAAGACTATAAGAATATTATTTGGACAAAACACTTATAGATAAGCACATATAAGAAGGGTCATCCACCTATAAGTTATCCTTAACAACTAATAGCTTTCACCTATAGGTTGACCATAGCAACTATTAGCTTCCACCTACAAGTTGCATGTAGAAAATGTTGGCTTCTACCTAAAAGTTTCCCATAGAAACTACTAGATTCCACCTATAGAGTCCCTATAGAAACTATTGGTTTCCACCTATAAGTTGCATGTAGAAACTACAATATTTCACCTACATGAGCCTAAAACCACTAGATAGAGTATAATTATTATTGTGATCAAATGTGATTAGCTATTAAGGACATATCCAACTATCTTAAGAACTAAGTGGATGATCGAATAGGATCTTCCATAGATGTTGTACAAACTCCTCATATACAAAGAATCTTAGACACGTTTCTAAAGATGAGTAAGACAAAGACAATGGAAAGGAGACAAAAGAAGTAAAACAACAAGATAATATATATTATCCTTAACCCACTCAGATCTAAAATAAGTAACTCTAGTTACTAACCACCTAAAGGTTGACTATTGTATCTCCCAAAGTATTTGTACCTTTCCTAGTTTAGTGTTTTTAATTAAAGCTAATAAAACTACCTTATGTATTTAATGGTAGAACCTAGATTAGATTAGGATTTGAATAGATAAAAATAGATTCGTAGAATTGTATAAGTCATTGTATTCTGAATATTGTAATCCTTTATAGCAATATTTAATTGCTACATATTTGAGTAATGAGAAGGTTGATTCTATAAGAAGATTTTACAAGTCTTTTAAAGAAAGATTGAAACTTACTTCTAAATGAATAAGGTCCCCCTTAGGAGTTTTAGTGAATATCCTAACCCTCTTTAGTTTAATTGTGTTATGTAAGTTGATTTCATTACTAGTTTGATTGTATATAGTGTGATGCATTTGTGATTCATAAGAGTGAAATATTTTTATATTTTTGAATTTTTGTTATAATAAATTCATAATATAACTATCTAGTGAATTTATTATAAATTAATTATAATACAACTAGTAAATAATTTAATCTATGGATTAATAATGCATATATAGTGTTGATATCCTTGAAAAGACTACGTACCTTGGGTTAAAAATTAATGTTAATTAGAATAAAAAATCTAGTATTAATTAGGTAATAAGTCTACACAATAGTACCCTAAGTCTCTATATTATTTCTAGGTTTATCTATAAGCTTTTGGATTCACCTAGGTGTCATAATCTCTTTAACTATCCCTCTATGCAACCTCCTTTTCATATCTTAATATAGAGAAAAGGAACATTGAAATGAAATAGTTTAACAAAAAATTTAACATGCATTGATCATGTAAACACCATAATAAACTTAGACAACTAGTAATCAATAAGTGAGTTTCATTTGAGTTGTAGTTGGCTCCTTTGATCTTGCACTCTTGAGATATATTTTAAGTAACTATTGGTAGTTTGGTTCAACCATTAGCGATCAAGGGTTACCCTCCAATAGTTATGGTGATATAATAAAAATTGGCTAAATTTTAGTGAGTGTGGAGCCCTTTGGCAATATCACATGACCATAGGAATAAATTTTAGGGGTCTAAAGGGATCCAAGTATGTGGTGGGTATAGTTTTCATATTCTCCACATGTGAGTGGAATATTCTTTATATTCCTAATTTTTATGTATTCCATATTTCATGGAGTTAGTTGTTAGATGCCTTTTCCCATGTTGAATCCCTTATTTTGAGGAAGCTAGTTAATTTTTAGAAAAGGTAACTCCTTCCATGTTTAGTGGAGTTGGTTGAGATCACATATTTTTGGGAAAATATACCCTTAAAAAGTGGAGAGATGAATATGGTGAATTAATCCTTATGAGATATTTTTGATAAGCTTGATGAGATGGAGGAGGGTTGTCACATGTTGGCTAAACATTGCACATGTTCTCTTCCTTTTGTGTATTTTCTTCATTTTAATATAAATACATAGTGTGGTGTGGCCTTTAGAGGTTTATGGTTTATTTACAGGGTGTGACTTTGAGGATCAGAGTCAAAGTGTAGGTGTTTTTCAAAGTGTAGGCATTGATTATAGGGTGTGGTTTAGTAACTTGTGAGATACATCATTGTGCAGGTGTAGGTAAAAGTGTAATTTTTGTGTAGTACTTTATACATGATATTTTTCTATCTATATGAGATTTAATTGTAATCTTGTTTTAGATTACTGATTTATTTGATAACTTTCATTGGTGGATATAACCCACATTAGGTGAACCACATTATATATGTGTTATTATTATCTTTCTCTAATTTATGATTTCATATTAATGGTAAATTAAGAAATGTTTCCATGATGTATTTTATTGAATAGATCTAGATCTAGTTTATGGTAACAGTATATCTAGATTTAAGTTTTTTTTCTTCCTAACAACTGGTATCAGAGTCATTAGTTTATGTGTTTTGCTGAAGTGGTAAATCATAATAAGGCTATTAGCTTGAGTGGGACCTATGGGAGAAGAGATTAGATTTAGAGTGGATAATTATGATGGTAATAATTTTGGTTTATGGAAAATGTAGATGGAGGATTAACTATATCAGAAGGAGCTACATCTCCCCTTGGATAGGAAAGTAGAATAACCTTTAAATATGAGTGATGTAGATTGGTCATTATTTGATAGGAAGGCATTAGGAGAAATTCGATTATGACTTGCATCCTTTATTTAATTTAATATTTTTAATGAGAAAACTATAAAATATATCTTGGATGAACTTGTAAAGTTGCATGAGAAATCTTCAGCTTATCATAAAAAATTTCATATGAAAAGATTGTTTAACATGAAAATGTCTGAGAATGGTTCAATAGATAATCATCTAAATTATTTTAATACAGTTGTAATTATTCTCACTTTAGTTGAAATCAGGTTTGATGATGAATTTATAGCTTTTATAATATTATGTTATTTGCCTGATAGTTGGGATAGTTTGGTTATGGTTGTGAGTAATGCAGTCCCTACCTAGGGAAGCTTGCATTTTGAGGATGTTGTAGGTGTGATCCTTAGTAAGGAGATGCAAATTAAAATCACTATTTAATGATATTTAGGTAATTATTTAGCCATTGATACTAGAGGGAGTAAAAATGACAAGAGAAAATGTAATGGAGGAAATTCAAAAGGTAGATCTAAGTCTAGATCTAGATCCAAGATGATATGCTAGCATTATGGGAAGAGTGGACACTCAAATAAGGTTTGTTGTTCACTTTAGGATAATAATGACAACAAGGAGTAAATGAATGAGGAAAATATGGCATCAATAAAATCATGTCAAGATGCCTTAATTCTTTCTATAAATAGTTTTTTTGAGTCTTGGGTTTTAGATTTAGGGGTTTCTTTTCATGCCACCCCACATAAGCATTATTTCACTGATTATATTCAAGATAATCTAGGACATGTATATCATGGTGATGTTGAACTATGTGAGATAGTAGGGAAAGGTTATGTTTTGGTTAAGATGTAGAATGAGAACACATGGATCCTTAAAGATGTTAGACATGTGCCTATGTTGAGATGGAATTTAGTTTTAATGGGGAAATTGGGTAGTGAGGGATGTTTAGTATTTTTTATTATATATTCTTAGAAAGTTACCAAAGGTGCTCTTGTTATTTCAAGAGGTAATAAAGTTGTTAATTTGTATTTGACTAGTAGTGTTGATTCTCTTGATTTAGTTACTACAAATGGAGATGTGACTATGTGGCATTTTATGATTAGTCATAAGAGCCATAAGGGCATGAAAATCTTAAAAGATAAGTTTCCTAGATTGAAAGATAAGGGAAATAGAAGAAGGTTAAGTTCATGAAGGTTATACCCATAAATAAATATCACAAGTTAGAATTTGGTACACTCAAAAGTATGGGGACTAGCTTAAGTATCTTATATTGGTGGATCTAATTATTATGTTACTTTTATAGATGATACAAGTAGAGAAGTTTGGATTTATTTGATTAAAAATAAATTTGATGTATTTTAAATTTTTAAGAAGTGGAAAGGCTGGGTTGAGAATGAAACAGGTCTCAAGTTGAAATGTCTCAGACTAAATAATAGAGGTGAGTATTAAAGTAATGATTTCTTCGATTATTGTTCTAACAATGGATCATAACCAATGGATGGTTCCAAGAACTTCATAGTAGAATGGGGTATCTAAAAGGATGAATAATATAATATTATAATGTATTAAGAGCATGAGGTTACATGTAGGGTTACTTTTACGATTTTGGGTAGAAGCAGTTAGCTTAACATTATATCTAATTAACATAAGACCTTTTATGCCTTTAGATGGAGGTATCCCAAAATAAGCTTGGTATAGTAAGAATGTTGATTATTCTTTTCTTAGAGTCTTTAGATGTGAGGATTTTTATCTCATTAAGAAAAAGGATAGGACCAAGCTAGAGGCTTAATCATAAAAATGCATATTTATTAGTTATGGTGAGGATGACTTTGGTTTCTATTTAAGGAGCATTAAAGCTAGGAAATTATTTTGGTCTATATATGTAATATTTAATGAAAAATTCATGCATAATGATTAGTTACAAGAGCAAGATCAAGAATAGAAAGAGTACATAGTATTAGATGACATTGTTGATGGAAAAGTATCTAAAGATTAAGTTCAAGAACCTTTTACACAAGGACCCCAAACTCCTATGGTAAGTTCTTCTAGGGTAAGAATAACACCTAAACATTTTTATCCTTGTTTGAATTATTTATTACTCATTGATAATGGAGAACTAGAGTGTTATGAGGAAGCAATGCATGTAGATGCCAAGTTGAAGTGGGAACAAGCCATGGATGAGGAACATAGATCTCTCATGGAGAACCAAACATGGGATTTGGTTAGGCTACCCAAGGGCAAGAGTGCATTTCCAAACAAGTGGATTTTTAGGATCAAAGAAGAGGATGAACGTAGAAAATGTTATAAGGATAGGATGGTGGTCAAGGGGTTTACATAAAAATTAGGTATTGATTTTGATGAGATTTTCTCTCTAATTGTAAAAATGACTTCTATTAGGATTGTTGTTGGTTTAGTTGAAGTTGAGGATTTACACTTAGAATAGTTAGATGTGAAAATTGATTTTCTTCATTGTGATTTGGATGAAGAGTTGTATATGAAGTAGCCACAGGGTTATGAGTTCAAAGGGAAGGAGAACTATGTGTGCATACTAAAGAAGAGTTTGTATGGCCTAAAATAAGCTCCATGATAATGGTACAAGAAATTTTATTTTTTATGTTGGAACAATAATATCAAAGGTGTCATTCTAACCATTATGTGTACATTAAACATTTTTATGATGGTTATTTTATTATATTTTGCTTGTATGTTGATGACATGTTAGTTGCAAGAAAGAACATACAACATATTCATATGTTCAAAAAATAGCTTAGTGACTCCTTTTTTATGAAGGATTTGGGTGTTGTAAAGAAAATATTTAGTATGAGGATTTCTCATTATAGGAAGGAGAGGAAGTTGATATTATCCTAATTAAAGTATGTGAAGAAAGTCTTAGAAAGGTTTAGCATGTTGGATACTAAATTTGTTGGTACTCCTTTGGTAAGCCACTTGATATTATCAAAGGAGCAGTGTCCCAAGATGGAAGCTAAAAATATTAAGATATATAAGGTACCTTAATCATCAAGAATTGGTAGCTTTATGTATGACATGGTTTGTACTAGGATAGATATTTTTTAAGTAGTGGAAGTTGTGAGCAAGTATATGAGTGATCCAAGTTATGAGCATTAGCATGTAGTGAAATGGATTCTTTAGTATTTGAGAGGAACCACTAATTTTGAATTATATTATGGTGGATTAGATACCACTTTACATGGTTATGTGGACTCAAATATGGTAGGGGATATTGATAGTAGGAGAATTATTATAGGATATATATTTACTATTATAGATATAATGTTTAGTTGGATTTACAAGATATAGAATTTTGTGGCTTTGTAAACCATAGAGGTAGAGTATGTTGATGCCATGGAGGCTAAAAATGAGATGATTTGGGTGCAGGAGTTGTTTCAATATTTAGAGCATGAGTAAGAAGATGGAAGACTACATAGTGATAGTCAGAGTGCTATTCATTTGGCAAAGAACTCCACTTTCCACTCAAGGATGAAACACATTCAGTTACATTATCAATTCATCAAGATATCTTTGGAGGAGAACTTGGTGAAGCTAGAAAAGATTCATACTAGCCAAAATCCTATGGATATGATGACCAAGGTGGTCATATTGGACAATTTGAGACTATGTTCCAATTTGGTTGGCCTTAGTGGTCATGTAACAGTGATAGATTTTGTTTAGGAGAATCAATCTTCAAGTGGGATATTATTGAGTATGGATCACTTAAGTGATATCACATAACCATAGGAATAAATTTTGGGGGTCTAAATAGCTCCAAGGATGTGGGGGCATAATTTTCATGTTCTCCACATGTGACTAGAATATTCCTTGTATTCCTAATTTTTATGTATTCCATATTTCATGTAGTTAGTTGTTATATGCCTTATCCCATGTTGAAATCCTTATTTTGAGGAAGCTAGTTGTTTTTAGAAAAGGGAACTCCTTCCTTATTAAGTGGAATTGGTTGAGATCACATTTTTTTGGAAAATGTGCCCGTAGAAGGTGGAGAGATGAATATGGAAAATTTCTCCTTGGGAGAGATTTTGGATAAGATTGATGAGGTAGAGAGTTGTCACATGTTGGATAATTATTAACTTGGATAAGCATTTCATATTTTCTCCTCCTTTTGTGGATTTTATTCATTTTCTATAAATACAAGGTGTGTTGTGGCCTTTATAGGTTGATGGTTTGTGTATAGGGTGTGGCTTTGAGGATCATAATCAAAGTGTAGGTGTTTTGAAAAGTATTGGTTTTGATTATAGGGTGTGGCTTAATAACTTGTGAGATACAACATTATGCAGGTGTAGGTGAAAGTGCAATTTTTGTGTAGCACTTTCTATAGGAGATGTTTTCTATCTCTATGAGAGTTCATTTTAATCTTATTTTAGATTGCTGATTTATTTGAGAACTTTTATTGGTGGATGTATCCCACATTAGGTGACCCATGTTAGACCTATGTTATCTATTTTATTATTATCTTTCTCTCATTTATGCTTTCATATTAATGGTGAAGTCAGGAATGTGTCCATGATGCATTTTATTTCATAGACTTAGATCTAGTCTATGATAATAGTAGATCTAGATTTATGTTTTTTTCAATTCCTAATAACATGACATATCCATCTATCTTAGGAACAAAGTGGATGATTGAAGAGGATCCTCCATAGATGTTGTATGGACTCCTCACATATAAATAATCTTGGATGTATTTCCAAATATTAGTAAGATAAAGACAATGGAAAGGAGATAAAAAGAAGTAAAAAAATAATAATATATATTTTCCTTAACCTAGTTAGGCCTAAAACACATAACTTTAGTTACTAACCACTTGAAGGTTGACTGGGGTAGTTCTCAAAATATTTGTGCCTTTCCTAGTTTAATGTTTTTGGTTAAAGCTAATAAAACAACCTTATGTATTTAATGGTAAAACCTAGATTAGATTAGGAGTTGAATAGATAATAATAGAGTAGTAGAATTATAGAAGTCATTGTATTATAAATATTGTAATCCTTTGTAGCAATCTTTAATTTCTATATATTTGAGTAATGAGAAGGTTGATTCTATAATAATATTTTGTAAGTCTCTTGGAGAAAGAAAAAAATTTAGTTCTGAATGAAGAAAGCCCCCCTCATAAGGATTTGAAGTGAAGATCTTGACCCTCTTTAATTTAAGTGTGTTGTGTAAGTTAATTTCATTAATATTTTGATTATATAAAGTGTGATGCATGTGCGATTCATAAGTGTGAAGTATTTCTATATTTTTGTATTTATATTATAATAAATTCATAGTATAACTATCTCATGGATTCATTATAAGTTCATTGTACTAAAACTAGTAATCAAGTTAATATATGGATCAATAATGCATATATAGTGCTAAAATACTTGAAAAGATTACATGCCTTGGGTTTTGAAGTAATGCTAATCTGACTCAAGAATATGGTATTAACTAGGTCATAACTCTACACAATAGTACACTAAGTCTTTGGTATCGATAAGCTTTGGATTCACCTAAGAGTTAGAATATCTTTAACTATCCCTCTATTCAACCTCCTATTCATATATTAATCTAGATTAAGTAATCATTTAAATGAAATAGTTTAACAAATAGTCTAATGAACTATTTAACATGCATTGATCATGTGAACAACAAACTAAATGATTTGCATTTGAGTTGTAGTTGACCCCTTTGATCATGCACTATTGAGGTAGATTTCAAGTAACTATCAATATTTTGGGTCAACTATCAGCGATCAAGGGTTGGCCACTAGTAGTTATAGGGAGATAGTCAAAAATGGATAAATTTAGCCAATTCCACTACTAAGTAGTGGTTAATTACCTAGGAAATGGTCTTATTTATAAATTTGAGGATTTGATTAGGTGATTTTTAACCTAATGGAGATAAATGGGGATAAGGGGTGTTTTGATGACTAGGAATGCATTATGAAATTTTCAAGTGTCTACTATTGAAATAAATTTCACTACTTAGTATTTTCATTTGAAATCCATAAAAATATATTTTCACATATTTTCTATGGCATGTGGCTTCTTCCATTTGTTCCCATATGCTTAGTCATCATGAGATGATAGATGTCTCTTTTCTACTCTTTTAACCTTGATCTTGGTGTATTTGTATTTTATTTTGTGGATTTGAAGGAAATATGTATGCATGTCATTATTCCACTTGTACTAGTTTCAAGGTTCATTTTAATTTTTTCCTTTGGTTTGTGGGTTAATGAAATGGTGAAAAGAGGTAGGGTAACATTATTCCATTAAATATTTAGGGTTAATATACTATGCATATATTGAGGGCCACTAGGTGAGTGAGATGATAACACATGGATGGATCACACTAATCTAACCTCTCAAGATGATCCATAAAAATGCTCTAATTATGTCATGAAAAAAATTGTGACTCATAAGGGAAATATTGCTCAGTATTTTGAGAACCCAAAATTTTGGTAATACATGATGAAAAATGTTTAGCTTCAACAAATAAATAATAAGTAAACCAAAATATGAAACAAACTCATATTTCATCATGCAACATACTAACCCCTTCCATTCCTTGTAATTGTGTGTGTGATCTGTTGAAATCAAATTATCTTTGTTATGAAATTTTTAACAAAGAACTAAATAAAAATTGTAGATTTTGTTTTTAATTCTAAATTTTTAAATAAATAGTAAGGAAAGCCTAGACATTTCTCTACTACTAGTCAGACATCTATAGCCCCAACATAGATACCTTTAATTCCACTCAAAGCCTTACTCTACTACCAGCCAAGCATCCATAGCCCTAGTAGAGATTATTTGAATCACCCATATTCTATTAGTTTGTAAGATTTTTGTTGTTTATTTTTTGTTAAAAAAATATAGATAGAAAAAAGATTGGAAACCACTAATATTTAGGTGTATGTATAATAAAGCTTTTTTTGATCAATAAGTCCCTATTTATGTCTCCATTTTTATGTTTATTATCTTTCATCCAAGTTTTATAATGAAATAGTGTAATTAATTTTTGGAAATGAAAAGTTTTTATAAAATTTTCATGATTATATCATATTAAATCCCAAAAATTTCATGGACCTATTCAACTTAAATAGAACCTATCTAAATCACATAACATATCTCAATACCTAACAATATGGTATTGTTAGAATAAATCCTTGTGAATACCAACTATGTTTCTTTATATCTTATCCCCTTGATTTTGGGTTTATCCTTTGTGACTTCAATATAGTAAATTGTTCAGTCAGTTCTACAACTTTAAAAAACTAATGTAAAAATCACAAATTTAATATACTAAAATCAAAATATATAAATCAAGGAAAATTAATTATAGAAAGTAATAAATCTAAATTAGAAAACACTAAATTTAATCCAAAAAGTAGTAAATATAATCTACTCCTAGTCTAAATCTCCACATATAGTTTACTTAGATACATCTCTAATTGGATCGGCCATGAGGTAGTGCTTCAAAAAGTTTACATTGACTATAAAGGTGAGGTCATTATCTTGAAGGTATTTCAACTAGAAGGCATTCTTACCTAGTATCTTGATATCTGATATGGTCCAATCCATAAAGAAGTGAACTTATCATGTTGTCCCTTATTCTTATGTGCTTTACCCCATAAAAACACCAAGTCTAAGATCCTAAAGGCCTTAATCTTTGATCTTTTATCAAACCATATTTTAAAAATATCGTAATTTTTAATAGAGATATACAATGATTTAGTTCTTGCATCTTACATATGGAATATGTCTAAAATTATATGTTGTACTCTTTCATCTTCTCTCAGGTACTATTTTGTGAATTGGTATATTAGTATCTTGAGAGTAATATGGAAGACTAGTTGTTATCCATACACTAGTATAAATTGTGAATGCTTAAGGGATTACTTATTCTTGGTTTTATCTACCCATAATGTATATTTCAATAAGATATTTCATTATATTCATGTGTCTTATGCTGACTTTTTAATAACATCCTTCATATTATTATTGGTGGATTCAGTTAATCCATTTCTTTATGGTAAAGTTTGAAGAGAAATTAATAGTGATTGTATTGTCATAGGCCCATTTTGTAAATTCAAAAGATGGAAAAGCTAGACCATTATCACAAACCAAGGAAATAGGAGTGCCAAACTTGGTCAATATACTTTCTTCCATACACTTGATGACATCAATTACTTTGGAATTCATTATTTCAAAAACTTTTTTCCACTTAGTACAATAATCATTAGCTATTAAGATAAACTTATGTCGCACTAAAGAGTTTGGGTTTATCATCCCTATAAAATCAAGACCCCATTGGGCAAATGGAAATCCCTAAATAATTATTTATAAGGGAATAACAACATTTACTTCTCTCTTATAAAATACCTAGAAATCGTGGTAGGTTCTAATGTGATTGTGGGTATCCTTGAATATTTTAAGATAGTAGTATCCCGTCCTTAAAATATTATGAGATGTTGTCTTTCCTAAGGGATGCCCAATACCTATATTTTGATGCAATTTATTCAAGATGTTTAAAACTTATTCCTTTGAAACACATCTTAAATAGATTCCCTCATATTTATTCATGTACAATAATCCTTTCTTAGTCATTTAATGAACCAATTTGATCTTGAATGCTCACCTTTGCTCTTTATTTAGTTCTATAGGATAAATGCCTATGAGATAATAGATGATTTGAGTGTAAAACTAATCATCAATTACCTGAGTCTCATTAATTTATTCAATATTGATTCAAGGATTAATCTCAATCATTAGTTGGATGATCCCCTAGCATCTTACCATCTTAGTTGGCCTAATTTGAAGGTCAACCTATATGAGTTTGGAGATCCATTTTCCTTTTATTTCACTTAGTTCATTCTATCCAAGCATGAGTTTGAAAATAAGATCTATAATGATGGCATATGTTTTTTTCATAGAATATAATGCCTAAATTTTTTGATATCTTTAATTAGTGCATAAATTTTCTTGTCTATCATAGAGTACTTTAACTCATCATATTTCAAATTATTACTCATAAAGGCAATGGGATTTTCATTATTTTCATTATCTTCTATATTTTGGGTAAACACAATATCCATAACATGTTATCAATCAAATGAATAGTGATATAAATCCTTACTAAAATATGAACTAATCAAAATTAGAGATTGAGAAATGGTAGTTTAATTTCTATGAAATATCTTTGGTCTTCTATCATCCATTCTATCTTAGCATGTTTATTGAACATAGAATTTAATGGCTTGATAATCTCTACAAATCTAGAACTGAATTTTCAATCAATGTTTATCTTAGAGGTGTCAACTTAGATATGGCCTACACATGATTTAGATCAATTAAGATCACATATTTGGTGATGATGTGGCCTAATAGATTCCCTAAGTAACTCTAAATATACTTTTATTCAAGTTAAGTGACACTCCATACCTTCTAAATATATCAATAGTTTTTATAAATGGTCTATATGATAACCTCTATTTTTGGAGAGCATAGTGAGGTCATCCATGTATATGATGATGAACTTGCCAATTACCCCCTAAAAAGTGAACTCAATAGATCTATATAAGGTTGATCCTAAATTAACTAGGCCAAATGTCATCCTATTATATGTAAATTTTCTCCATTTTATTGTGAAGGTATTCTTCATTCAATCCTCTGCCTCTACCAACACCTAATTGTATCTAGGAAATCCATGCAAAAGGACATCATCTATGATCCACTTGCCATTTTAATTACCTCATCGAATGAGAAAAATTGTTAATTTTATTTATTATATGTTGTATTCAGGTTCCTAAAATTGATAAAGAGTCTAATTTATCTACTTTTTTTCATAACTTGTACCAAATTAGTTATCTAATTAAAGTGCCTAATTGGGAAATCAATTCTCACCTCTAGCAAATTCTATAATTCTATTTGATTAGATGATATATAAATGGATGTGCTTGCCTTAGTCCATACCTAAAAGGCTTATGATTAAGCTTAAATGTGATAATGTGAGTAATTATTATGGGTTCAATGACTTGCAATTCCTAATATGTCTAATCTATCACTTAATTATATTCTATTAGTATGTCTTTCAAATTTTATTTCTCAATTTGAGTGTAACTTAGGCCTAGAATTACTTATTCAAGGTGTTGATTAGTGATAAAAAATTCTTTGATGAAATTTGATTTAGTTGCTCTTGGTGGTTCCTAATTTTGAGCTTCGAGGTCTAGGTCAAAAACACATTCTAGAGAGGCCTTGCCAAGAGGGATATGGTTCTCCTTGAATTTCAAAACACCATCTTATTCTAGGTATTCACCATATATGGGTTCAACATCCTTTTAATCTATTATATGTGCTTAAAAATATCTTGAGGTGTTCATGAACTATTCTATTTATTGGTCATCCTCAAACACCTATAATTTATCCACATTATCTAGGAATGATGGGAAAAGAACTAAATCCATTGAGAACTTATACATCTTTGAATCCTAGATTCATGATAGATTAGTATTTGAGGTTACTAATGAATCAACTATCTATTTTTACTCTCTAGGAATGGATTTGATGTTGAATTATTCAAAGGACTCAATCAATTACCAATATCTATGATTTTAATTCTTTAGGTAAATGAGATTACATTGATACTTATACCTGATATGATTAACCACCAGTTTAGAGTTGCTAAAAATCTACAGTAGTTTAACATTATGCTTGAGTGAAAACTACAAGCTGAGGATCAAGGCTTCTTATTCCACTATGTTTTTCATGTAGGGGAACTATAACCTATAATAAGAAAGGTACTTCTTTCCATATGGATCTATTAAATCCCTACCAACACTAGAAACTTGTTTTGACCTAGCTTTATCAAACTAAAGAGTCCAAAACTAATATGGATATTTAAATTCTTGTTCATGTAATACATGTTCTTGTCTAGTGGTAAATGTGTATATGCCTACATTCAAAGATACTAAGTTTGCCTTTTCATTTATGGTATTTTAATAAATGATTATATGTCTCATATTTATTTCATAAGCCACTCAGATCTAGTTGCTTACCCTATTCTAGGGTAACCACATGTGAGAGAAGTTAGTGCCCATATACCCATTCAAAGTCTTGGACCCATCATGAGTCAAAAATAGACCATAGTATTTTATCATTTCAATGACCAAGATGTCGATGGTCTATTGCATAGATGGTTTAGATGCAAACTAATTAGTTAATTCTATAACACATGGGGCTAAATACTTATCTAATTTTAAGGCCAATCTCTTTGAATTATTAAGAGTCAAGCCTAACTTCTAGCATATATCTATTGGCATTACATTAGTTGATGTTCCTAATTCAACCAAAAGGTTGTGCATGTTCTTTCTAAACATTTAGATAGTTAGAAGAAAAGGTGCTTCTTTAGGTTTATCTTTAAATAGAATAATAGTTACATGTGTATCTTTTGATTTTTTAGATGTACCCCAACTTAATATATGGTTATGTGAAAAAATAGTCATCTCTCCTATGGGAGGTGGGTTATTATTATCCAAAGAGTCTAGAGGAGTAATTGCACTATTTTTTAGAGGTCTCAAATTAGTAATTGGTTACTTTTTTAGAGGTATAATAACTAAGAGTGTGGGTGAATTAGTGATTCTAGATAAACCAATTAAATTCCCAACTCTTAAACATTCAACATAATCATTCATGAAGCATACATATAATTCATAGTAGTGAACAAGAAAGATAATACAAGATCAAACACACAACACATGGATTATGTGGGAAACCCTCATGGGGGATAAAACTCAATTTCAATCCTAAAAACACATAGAATAATTATCCTATAAGTTTATTACAAATAAGATACTTTAGTGAAACAACCACTTCATAAGGATCACCAACCCCTAGGATGGATTACAAATTTTCCCTAGATTTTGAGTACCAACACAATACCTAATGATGAGAACGCATCCAAAACTCATATTGAAATCCAATCTAATGGAGAAACATTGATTATCAACCTCTTCAAACCACACACTCATTCAAGTCTTCATTCACACTTAAAAACATCATAAATAAGCATATAGAAAAATATATCTTTCTTCACTCATCTTCAACCTTAAAATCTACAAGAACACAATCATAACATCAGATACATCATTAAAAGGTCATACACAAATTTATCATTCTAATATTCCTCTCAATTCATCCACAAATATAACACATCATACACCTTTTATTCACTATCATACAAGTCTAGAACCCTTCATTATTCATTTAGATCCTTATACAAACATCATGCTCACAACCTTCCATGTCAACCAAAATACATGACTTCACTCTTCAGGCATCTAACTCACTAAAAAAATATGAACCGCCAACCTACATAGGTTACTTTTAAGCGTTATCCTATTTCAAATAGGCTTAAGTGTCTTTTTAGGTCCCATGGAGACCTATACACCCTTATGAGACTTCTCCAAGAAAACATGGAATACCAGACCACTTAGATATGCATAAAACCATGACACGTGACCTATATCACCTCGTTAAGTGATTAAATCCATCACAACACCCTTATATATATGAAAATTAGATCAAAATATGGCCTCATTCATGAAAACACCATGAAAAAATACAAAACCAACTTTGAACCAATGGTTGACCATGAATATGGATTGGCCAAACCTATAAAATATACACACATGACCCTTAGGGAGTTTACATCACACTCTAATTGATAATTCAACATGAAAAACCAAAATAGAATTAAACAAGTTAAAATACTCTTCCTAGGTTCTTAACAGAAGAAAGTCAAACACACAATAAACTTTGAATCTCAAAATTTGTAATTGTATGAATACACAAACCTTCTAGTAAATTTTGTTGGATTTAAATTGAAGTCCTCTACAACTTTGATTATTAATACATCAATAAATTAATCTTGGATCAAAAGATATAGCACAAAAACTAAGCATTGGTTTTCCATCATTAATTTGAATATTTGAATTTCAATGGTCACTAAGTAGATGTTAAACATCGAACACTTTGACATATATCATAAACCATGATAACTTTGAATAAATGTGCTCCATCAATATTCATGAATTATCTTGATCTTTATCTTGAAATTATCATCATTAAACTAGGCTCTTTGCTTCTATGATCATGCCATTTGGTAGCCCCACATGCCTTCTATGTATATTGACTTGTTGATTCCAATGAACTTTCACCACTTGGAAGACTTGTACATCTTCTAAGCAATCATTGGCATATTAACTAAATACATATTGTTGGATCACTTCTGATAAGATCACATGCACTATAGATCATTATCTAGTCTGATGAAATGTTCATTATAAGATATTACTCCAATTAATGCTCACTATTAGATATGTCTAGATAATTTGACCTCAGACTTTAATGTAGTTAAAATTGACAGTCTCTAATTCAACACACTCTATAAGAACAACTTTGAAGTTTTATAAATTGAACTAGGAAACACTTCAAGACTCCAAATATTCATGGTGCCTTCTTGGAACTATAGAAAAAATTTCCGTGAAATTTTTTGACAATTGTTTACTTTATAAGTACCTATAATAAATGCACACACTTGTTGATTCATTCATGGTTACATGGTGTGCAGTGACAATCAATGATGGTATGGATTCTTTTAGGCTATAATATGTATGTTTCTCTTTCAAAATGATAAAGTGACATAATATAAATTAATAAAAAAATCTATGGATGCGTCACAACTTCGTATTTTTCCTAAAAAAATTTCAAATGTGACATATCTCTCCAATCTATCAATAACAACCATCAATTGCCTATATCAAGCAAACACTAAAGAATAATGCAAGAAAACTAAATAACATTGAAGCAAACTTTGTAATTTTCATCCTAACACACATGAAACTTCATCAAATAGATTTGAAAACTTGGATAAATTATTTTAAAACCTAAAATAATCTCACCCTTTAGCATTGATGTCAACACTAATACAAAGCACTTCTTCCCCATTTGACACAATGACAAAGTGGGATCAACTCATGATCCTATGGAATTGTAAATTTTACAAATTTTTTAAAATACAAAATAAATAATTTATTATCTATAATAGATGATATAATATCCCAATATCACTATGTATACCATTTATAACATGATCTTCACATACCTACTTATTGATAATGCACCATCTTGACCAACTCAAACCTTCATTACCATAAGTTCCTTCAGACCTATTTTGAATAAATAACCATTATAAATGGATGAAAAATTAATTTTAACCATAAAATTACCTATATTAATCTTAAATTTGGTCCATACTACCCTTTTTAATATTTCACCCTTTGAACTTCATAATTATCCCTTCAACGTATTAGGCCTTCAAGTACTTGGAAACATTGTCTCAAACTTTTGAAGCATAAAAATGATTTTATCACACAAAAACATGAATAAAAAACATAGATTTAAAATCCAAGATATTTTAAACACCTCCATGTGACTTAGTCACTCCAACACATATCAAAACACCTTAGGAAAACTTCTTTAGAGAGATCACTCAGATAAGTAACCAAGCTCAAAAAACTAGTCAAATATATTTGACTATCTATAAACACCTAGGCACTTATTATGAACATAAATACATTAAAAATAGTATATTATACATATATAACACCATAAAACTTATTTTAAAATTCAACTTAGAGAAAAACACCTCAAACTTACCCTTACAAGAGCCTCACTCAGAACTATAAAACTACCTTTAGAACTAATCAACAATATCTGACTCTTTACATTTGCATAGGGAATTTTAAAGATAAAAAATTAATTAAATAAATATTATGAGATACATATAACATTTAAAAAAAAACAAAAATATGGTATTAATTAAATATTTCAACTTGTAGACTCAAAACAAAACATTGTTCTACACAATCATACAAGACATAGATATATCTATACTAAGTCAACATTTTAACCAATACACAAAATTATAAACCACATAAAATGTAGGAATAAATTATAAAATTATTCTAATAAATATCCAAGTTCATTATTTCATCCCAAAATGTTTATTTCACATCCTCAAACCTCTTCACACTCAGACTAGTTTACTTCATTGCTTTCACCATTAGCCCTTTTAACGACTAGTCCATTTATATGCCCAAATTTTCACATTTGAAGCAATATTCCTCATTAGAAACATATAGGATGATAAAATATGATTCATTAAATTTTTCATCCATCTACTTATCATCTTTGATTTTTTCAATACTGCCTATATCATCAAATCTCTTATAAATCTAGGGTTTCCTACAACTTACACTTATACTCTTGCTCACTCAATCACACTTGGATGACCCTAGAGGAGTCCATTTCATCATATACTATTCAAAATTTATCAACCACTTCATTCTAGGTACTCAAAAACAATATTTTCAATATCAATTCTTCTAATAGGGTTTTAGGAGGACTTAAATTTGTAGTTTTAACAATCATTCATAGATTTCAAGTCCTTAATCGAAAACTCAATGGTTGGAGATTCTTATTAGGAAATTTCCCCATATTCCATTAAGGGCTCATATTCCCATGAATATTCCATACATGATAATGAGAACTAGAAACTTCTTCTCATGTTATGAGCCTTCTTTCTAGGCACCTTTAGAGACCTAAGAAAAACCTTTTATGCTTTCCTCTTCAAGGCTTAACCTCATAATTGGTCCACACACTTGATACACTTTGTAAAACCACAATACATGACTAATATGATAAAATAATTTAAAAACTCACCTTAACCCTAATTTGGACCTCACTAAGCCACTAACATTATAGGTATAGAGCCATTAGTCAAAATTTGACTGTTGTAAGCACTAGGAAACCTTATCATGCTGCCAAGCTTGCGTCTTCACTCTAGGTTTCTCGATCAAGGAATAGACCACAAAATAGACATTTATTCCAATATATATTATTTTTAAACTTTAATCCCATGTTGAAAATGTGTCCAAAATCCTCTTATGAATTTGATAATATTCTTTTATGCTTTAACACCTTGGAATCTAGTTCACATGCCTCATTAGGTGAGGTAGGGCTCAAACTAGGTATAAGAATATATTAACGTAGAAAATTATCTCTTTTGGGATGACCTTTAGACATTATTAAGTGACTTATTAACACTAATTCATTATATATCACTTCCCAATAGGATCTCATGCCCATTTTTTGTCATTCCATCATGGTTGACTCTACATTACACAAGCCTATATTCTTTTAGGCTACTGCTACAAGATTCATACTTTCAAAGATAAACAATCAATATTTAATATTAAACATTTTTACATATATGGAATCATGTACTCCTTTTTAATCTTAGATTAAAATAACTCCCCCTTTGTCTTTATATAAATAGAGTTATCTCTGGCAACACATAGCTGTATAGGATTATGTAAGCAATCTCAAATATGATAGACCTCTATCACACATTTGACTCTTTATAGAAAAGAAAATAAAGATAATACATCATGCTCATTTATCCCTTATGAAATTATGGTAATTTTCATCCACATATGCCACTCAATCCTTCAAGATTTTTTTTCATAATGACTCAAAAGAATAATTTTGCATACTCACAGTCAATACCTTGATTGTGAGAACTCAGAACATCAAAAAAATTGAGCATGTATTCATTGTATAAATCATACAAGACATTTCACTCCATACTCCTAATTTCCAATTCACCTATATATTCTGGGTTATGTTTAACATACCTCCAAACATTTTACCAATTTACCTATATTGATAAATAATGGTAATCAACTCTGCATGTTGACTTAGTCTACCATTTCTTACTTCTACCAAGCACAGTCTAAAACTCATAAAGAATTTTCTCACATCAAAACACATTACAAGATCAAATAAAAATAAAATAAATGATATATATTTGTCTATTAATAATATATAATAGATAAATCATCTTTTCACTTGGTCTAAATCACTCAAAGATCCTCTATTATACAAAATTAGTCCTTATCTCTCCATAAAAACCTACAACTTTGAACATTGATACATAATAGATGTATTTGTATGAACATATAGATAAAACTACCACTTTAATAAACATATCAAACCTCTTACTTATTTTTATCATGGATGCAACATATCGAGTCATCTCAAATCCTCCTCATGTCTCAATAGGCTGACTAGGGTCTAGACAAGGTCTAAGATAGACCTAGTTTAAACCACCATTGCTCTTCTCCACACAAAATAACCTTATATATAATTATGACTAATATATTATGACCCCATGAATCCTTACAACCTATTTCACTATTTATTGAATAATATCTCTAAGAATCTTAGTAGAGAAACTCAAAACTTTATTGTCCTAAAATAATGGAGCACACCAATCCTCATAGGACTGAAAGGTATTCTCTTTGTATATAATATCAATTAATCCTAATAAATAATAATATTCATACACCTCTACATCTAAACCTTCTTATATCTTGGCAAATAATCCATATTTTTTCACTATCCCAATGTGACCAAATGTCACTTTCTTGTCTTCCTTCTTGACCCACTTCATAGATGTCTTCTTGACTTGACTAATCATCACTAGGTGTTTCTCCCTACATAATCTTGAAATATGTCCATCCTTATTTTAGATATAAAATACAATTCTATTTCTTTTTATCCATGAATATTGATATCTATAGTCTATTTCCCTATGACCATATTGATTACATGAAAAGAAATAACCCTTGAAAACATTCACATGCCTTGTTCTCTTAATACTAAATGAAGTTATTAATTTAATCAATCTTGAGTAAGACATGTTATTCTTTACGTTATGATGGTTACTTTGATCTTCATAATATGAAAATTTTGCACAAGTATAAATTTTGTCCATACCAGATCTTCTTGATGATTCACAACTCTCTTCAAGTTCCTTTGAAGCTATCTCAACCAATTTTTCTCTTAATGACTCCATCTCCCTTATAATATTAGTACACTAATCCTACTTGACCTTAAGATCTTAATAAGTGTTCATCATCTGAATATTTACTTTTTCAATAACCTTTTCATGTTTAATGTTTTTTAAACTTAGGTTTTCTTTGAAACTTTGACTAGTTCCTGTTAGCTTTTAACCAAAGTCCTTAATGTCATATCTTCCTTTCTTTGGAGAACCAACTCTTCAATGATTTTTGCTTCATCCTCTTTCTTATCTAAATCTTCACATCTTTCAATATGCTCTCCTTTGTCATACCTTCATTTTTCTCATGATCAATACACTTATTTTCACTTTCATACATGTTGGAGTCTTTATTCCTTGAAAAAATCCTTTTATCTTTATAATTAGTCATACTTGAGTACCTAGGATCTTTTCCTTGAGGCTGTTAGACTTTGTCCAAAGGACTTGGATATGATACCAATTATTATAGGTATAATCAATGAGAGGGGGTTGAATTAGTGATGACAGATAAACCAATCCAATTCCCAACTCTTAAACATTCAGTGCATTCATTCATGAAGCATACATATCATTCATAATAATCACCAAGAAATATAATACAATATGAAACACATAACATATGGATTATGTGGGAAACCATCATGGGGGATAAAATTCACTATCAGTCCTACCAACACATGGACTACTTGTCTTATAAGTTGATAACAAATAAGAGATTTTAGTGAAGTAACCACTTCATGAGGAACACCAACCCAAATGATGGAAAATCACCAACTTACCTATATGTTGAGCACCAACATAATACCAATTGATGAGAACACCTCCAAAACATTAATTATAATCTAATATGATCTAAAAACACTGGTTATCAACCCTCTTCAACCCACACACTCATTCAAGTCTTTATTCACACTTCAAAACATCTAAAAAAATCATATAAAACACTCTATCTTTCTTACCTCATATTAAAAATTCAAACCTATAAGAAATCATTCAAAACATTAGAGATATCATGAAAAGATTTTACACATATTTATCACTCTAATATGCATCTCAATTCATCCACCAATCTAACATAACATACACTTTTTATTCACTCTCCTCATACAAGTTTACAACCCTTCATAACTCATTTAGGTCCTTATAAAAATATCATGATCACAACCTTCATTGTCAGACACAACACATGCATTCACTCTTAAGGCATATAAGACACTCTAAAAATATCAATCACTGACCTACATAGGTCACCTTTAGGCATTACACTCTTTCAAATAGGCTTAAGTGCCCTTTTAGGTCCCTAGGATACCTATACACCCTTATGAAACTTCTTTGAAAAAAATTGGAATATAAGACCACTTCCACATGCATAGACCCATGACAAGTGACCTATATCACCTCCTTAAGTGATGGAATCCATAAAAACACCCTTATACATATGAAAATTAGATTAAACTATGGCCTTATACATGAAAACCCTATGAACAAATGCAAAAGCAACTTTGAAGCAATGGTTGACCATGAAGATATATTGGTCAAACATATAAAATCCACACACGTGACCCTTAAGGAGTATATATCACTCTCCAATTGATGATTCAACATGAAACATCAAAATAACATCAAAACAAATTCAAATATTCTTCTTAAGTTCTTAATAGAAGAAATTCAAACAAATAGTCAACTTTGAAGCCCCAAATTTGTAATTTCATGAATATTCAAACCTGCCAGTCAACTATTTTGGATGCAACTTGAATTCATATAAAATTTTTCCTTTTAATACATCAATAAATTTTACTTGGATCAAAATATATATCATAAAAATTGATCACTAGTTTTCCTTCGTTAATTTGAATATTGAAATTCAATGGTCACTGAGCAGATGTTAAACATAAAGCACTTTGACCATATCTCGTGCACCCTAGAAAATTTGAATAAACACACTCTATCAATCTCTATGAATTATCTTGATCTTTATCTTGTAATTCTCTACATTGATCTAAGTTCCTCTCTTTTGTGATCATGCCATTTGGTAGCCTTATATGCCTTATGTGTACATTGACGTATTGACTTGAATGAGATTTCACCACTTGGTAACCTCACACATATTTTGAGCAATCATTGACATATTAACTAAATAAACACCATTGTATCACTTCTAACAAGATAACATGATCTATTATATAATCATCTAGTTTGATGAAATTCTCACCATTATATCTTGATCTGATTAATACTCACCATTAGATCTGTCTAGACAATTTGACCTCAAACTTTAATGTAGTTAAACTTGATGGTCTCTAATTCAACAAACTCTCTAAGAGTAGATTTTAAGTTTTTTAAATTTATCTAGGAAACACTTCAAGAATCCAAATATTTAGGGTACCTTTTTGACACTATAGACAACATCTCCATGAAAACTTTGACCACTGTTGATTTTATGAGTACCTACAATAACTGCTCAAACTTGATGATTCATTCATGTTTTCATGATGTGCAATGATGATTAATGATGGTTTGGCTTCTTTTAAAATATAATATGTATGTTTCTCTTTCCAAATGATCAAGTTACATATTGGAACTTCATCAAAATATTTATGGATGCCTCACAACTTCTTATTTATCTTAATAGACCTGTAAATGTGCCATATCTCTCCAAGTTATCAATAACAACCATCAATTACCTATATCGAGAAAACACTAAATAATAATGCAAGAACATTGAATCACATTGAATCACACTTTATCATTATCATCCTAACACACATGACACTTTATCCACCACCTTGGTCACCTTGGATACATCATTGAAAAACCTCCAACAACTTTCTCCTTAGATTATAGTTATTACTCTAAAACTGCTAGAATGCTTAGATCTCATCTATGTTATCCTCTATTTGATTATAATATTCCTATGGAAATGGGATGTCATAGGTCTAAAATACCATTTATTTATAATATTTCCCAATATCAGTAAATGAATAATGTTATTTTTGATGTGTAGATCCATATTACCTATCCATATCCTTCTAAAAATCTTAAAGGATATGAACAACTTGATGTAGTCAAGATCACCATGTTGTGTAGTGTTAATATCTTTACACCAATTAGGAAGTGATAATTCCATAATATACATCTCTATCATCATATTACATTGTACTTATTGTTCTTAATTATTTCTATACCTATTGAAAAGCATATTATATCTCTATAACATGAACCTCTGATCGGTGTTTTGGCCTCTAATGTTATTCATGTATTTTTACATGGTCAAAAACTCATTTCTTAGTTTATAGACCATTTTATGGATTGATTCCAATTCTAATTATATGTAATAATAATTGGTATCTTATGTTGTAACATTATTAATCATTATCAATGATCGATTTAGGATTTACCAATTATTTGAAAAAATATTCAGGAAGCTAAGATTCTAATTAGGTAGAGATTCGGTTAAGGGAAACTGATTATAAAATATATTTGGTATTAGGCCATACTATTTTTTTTACATTAACAATTATAATAAAGGTAAAAAAATAGGACCAAGAGTGAGTGGGGTGAAAGACTACATCTGAGGGTTCAATTTTTTTATCTACATTGATTGTTTTGGCATAAGCCAAAGGTATTGTATGAATACCAATAGCTCTGCATAGAAAGACAATGATCATAGGGTCCAAATAATTATTGTACATATCTATGGACAACTCCACATTAGGTGTCTAACTAGTCTATATTATACTATATATCCTCTAAAATATAACATGAAGGCTCAAATTAGATCATTGGGCTCTCACCTCATACTAGAAAAGTATTAAGAAATAATGCTTACACTAATGACCTGGATAAATTATGGCAAGAAGGCATATTTTAAATTAGTCTAATTTGTAATGGAACCTTATAATACATTAAGAAAATAGTGATAAGTTGCATCTTGTAATGTGAATGGAAATAGTCAACATGTCATGTCTTCTTGGGATACATTAAAGATTCCCAAGGTAGTTTTGAAGCCATTGATGTGTTATTATATAGTCCTTCCTCCTAATGGATAAAAATAATGAAAACATTTATCTGGGTTCCTGGGTAGGTCATGGGTATATCCTAAAATATTGATATCAAAACTAGTCAACTAGGTTAGATCCTAAACTGGAGCTATGAGTTGATCCATTGGGAGTAATGGAAGACACAGTTGTCTACTTGGAGAGGATGATTAAGCCCAAGGTTATCTCATAAATAATTTAGTATACCTAAATTTTCTATGTATTTAAAAAAGTGGGAATAGTAAGTTAGCATATAAGATTCACCTTGTATGTCTTTTGGGTGCTTCTACTATCATTTAAGTGATCCTTTTAAATAAAATTAGAGGTAGAGGTTCAAGCCCTCCTTCTAACACCATATTTTGTTATATTTTGATGTGGTTTTTATGCACACTATATAAAATAAAATGAGGTAGTCTCTAATTTTTTAGGATTAGTTAAAATTTATTCACTCTAAGGCACAAGTTGTGAGGTGTTATGTTTTATAGTCAACATGGTAGTGGAATAGTAGCGAGTGAGGCAGATTATTTACCACAAATAAGTTGTATATGGGTGATCCTATTTCTAATTTAAATGGGTGAAGGGTGATTATTTTAAATAATGTGGGTGGGACATAAAAAAACTTAGAAAGGAGGGAATGTTAGGGAAGGAAAGGAGGCTTGTGGACCACATTGGATGAAACATTTCAAAACCAATAATTGAACTTAAGTTGGAAAAGAGATCACAGACCCATATTTTTTATAGGATACTATATATTATCAACAATATAAAATGTTTAAGATTCAAATGGAACAAAAATACATCATACTTAAACACATGAAATCAAAGGTTGTCATGTTTGTTAGACTATAATAACACATCTTAAAAGGGGTTATTATTTATATGCAAAAGGTATTTGTATCAACTATAAATTAATATGAATGATTATAAATAAAAGATCAATAATAAAAAACCAAAGACTAAGAAACCAAAATGATAGAACTTCTTACACAATCCACAAGTTGGAGAAGAATCAAGATTTGCACATCAAGACTAAAAAAGTAGAACTCCTTCAAAATTTTCTATTATATTAATAGAAAAAAATATCATCTATGTGAAATAGGAGGATACAAGTATAAATAATTCTGGGATGGGGAAGGCCTCATCTCTCAATCAAAGTATAATGATACAATTAAAAAATTATCATTGTATGATAATCTCATACAAAACATGCATGTACAATATTTATTACTTAGAATAGAATTTATCATCTAAAATATATATATATATATATATATATATATATATATATATATATATATATATATATATATATATATGTTAAATAAATTTGGATCTAAAAATTCATTCTCAACTAAAACATGCAAGTACATATGTATAATTAGATAGTGCTAATCTAGAATCACTGGGAAAATTTATGCTACAATAAAGCTGAAGTAGAAATTGATGTGGATGGAGTTTTAACTAGAGTTACAATTGAAATAAGAGTTGGAATTAGAAGTGAAATTGAAGAAAACAAAATATTAAGTATAAATAGAGTTAAACTTTATGTTATAACTATAATAGGTGTTTGAGATATAGATAAAGCTAATGTAGCTACTAGTAGTCAGACATAAGTTATCCCAGACTGAGTACTCATCAATGTGTACTTAAGAATATAAGCACTCTAAGGTTTCTTTGACATGTCTTTAGATATTAAAATTTCTTGATTAGATGATTTTACTTGAAGGTAAAGTACATGACTTGCTTTAAAGTCCAGTTCTATAGTCTCAAAATCAAGTAAAGCTATTTTGAATAATTGAGGAAACTTATCCATTTATTTCTTATGTTTACCCAATGCATCTGTAACCTAAACATGTAATGAATCAATCCCTATAATCTTGTCTCTTAAAAATCTTACTAGTTAAATCACCTCATCATTAGTTCTGTAAATAGTCCCTTTAATCTCTACTTTGAAGTTGTCTAATGTTGTTTGCAAAAGATTATTAAAAATGGACTTGGGCACCAATTTGCCTTATGGAGTGCTTAATTGAATGAATCTTAAGTTAGTCAGGATAGAGATAACTACCCTCTTTTGGTTTAAAAATTGTCAAACCAAATATCACATCTCCTGATGTCATTCAAGTACAACATCCTTATTTTAGCAATATAGTTTTGTGCCCAATAAACTTAAAATATTGTTATTAAATTGAGGTGGTAATAAGCCTTATTTCTTATAGCTTGGCTTATGAAACATAATTTTCTATAAACATCTCTTATTTTTTTTAAAAATTGAATAATGTCTCCCAATTAAGTATGGGAAATGGCCTTGGTAGACCTTATTGAATCAATGGTATCAAATAACTTCTAGCTACCCTTATAAATTATTTACTAAAATTTTTAGGGCCTAAATGGTGCTTACCTATGGTTTCTTCTATAGATTTTGATAAAAAATTATAAACATTGGCTTGATCACCCCTTATTATGTCCACAAAACTATAAGGGTCTTCCCTAATTCTATCTAGGTCTGAAGAAATCACCTTCCTTCTCTTAGTTAGAGAGAAGATATATTTTCTCTATTATAGTTATATATATTAGCCTTCAACCATAAAATTTTTCCTCGTGAATTTTCTCAAAGTGATTTTTTGTCTATAAAAATATAATTTAACTATAAGTTGCTTAACTATTACCAAATCATATCTCATTATCTCTTCTTCCTATTGTAGTTTCCTAATCCATGAAAAAATATTCAAGGTAACTTGTTGCTCGATTTGTTTTGTAGGTTGTACTTATGATTCCTAAGCTTGCTAAGTTAGATGATATCCTTGAGTAATAAAAATGGATTGATTTAGAAATATCATAGGATTTGAGGAGGATGTCTTGTTACAATAAATAGAGGAATTAATTTCTTCTAATTAGTAACCTGTTTCTAGATTGGTGTGTCTATGATGTACTTATACTTTAATTCTTCCTTGTTTATTAAAATTGTAGGTGTATCCATCTATTTTCATCATCCAATGCACATTTATATCTATGTAGATGGCTTGGGAGGGATTTTAGAGTATTATTGTAAATACTTTGGGTTATTGACTAAGGTATATTATCTATGCACCTTGGTTAGTTGTTTTAACCACTTGAATTAATAAGTTAGTTTATTTTTATAGGCTTAGTTATTTTACGCTACCTAATGCTTGTAGTTTCTCCCACCCCCTATTTTCTTGGGTGGCTCTTTTGTTTATTTAATAGGCCTCTCATGTATTGTTTAGTATGCTAGTTAATTATATTTCTCATTTTCTTTGTTGAATCTAATATGGTATGAGATCTTATGGTGTAGGAAGCTTAGGAGGGAGCCTATGGAGCAAGAGAGGAGTAGTCTTGTCAAGGAAGAACATGAATCCCCTAGTGGAGAGCCATGAAGAGAATTTTTTATTATGACCAATGGGAAAGCCAGTAATTAGGAGAGAAGCATTAGGAGACCTATCTTGGCAAAGTAAAAGGGTCGGAGGCAACATAAGAGGCTTACAGGTATGTTTTTATTTTTCCTATATTTTTTGTGTGGCCATTTCTATTTAGTTTGATAAGTGACCATATTTTCATTCAAGCACTATTTTTGGTGAGTGAGGGATCTAAAAAGTTTTATTTTCCAAGAGGAGATGATATGAACTAATAGAATTTAATTTGGCAGAGTATTTCTCCCAAAATCTACATCTAAAGTTTGTAGGTAAGCCAATTTTTTGATTATTTGATTATTTATATGAATAAATTTAATCTTAATTTTTATGATTTCTATTAATTTTAATTTTTTAATTGAAATAATTCAAAATTTTAGCTTATAAGGGTTATTAGGGACCTACTGGTGACTAATTATCTTAGAAAAGTTATAAAAGGTAAAAATTTCACCTTTTTTTGGGTTTTTAATCTAGATTTGGTAGAAAAGGAAATTTTTAAATTAGAATAATAGATATTTAAATAAAATTGTTTTAATCCATTTTTGGGTGTTTTTAAAGATAGAAAATTTAAAATTGACCAAATAATGTGGTGTTTTTTGCTAAAAACTAGAGGTATTGACTAGTTTATGATTTGAGTCTATGGGTAGGAGTAATTTTTTGTAAAGTAATTATAGTTTATTATGGTATATTCATATTTGGAAAAACTATGTCAAGATGGCAATTTTACAACACCTCTTGTTGCTAGATTCACAAAAAATTGATAGGCAAGAATTTTAGTTTGTGGAGTCATAAGGTTTTGATGATATATGAATATTAGAACCTTGATCAAATAGTTCTCGATAAAGAAGAAAGGCTTGCCATTAGTTTTGATGAATATGATAAATGTCATCATAAGTCTTGTATGTTGTTAAAACTTTCAGTAACATAGAATCTAATCTCAGAGGTCAAAAATGCAACCATTGCATCAGTTTTGTGGATTAGTCTTACTTCTAAATACTATGTGTTTGAAGCTATTAAGGTATTATATTTAAATAATTTGTTGTTTTATAATAAGATGCAAGAATATGGCTCTATTCTTGTGTTTTTATTATAGCTCAAGGACATCAATGATCAATTTATGGCTATGCAAAACCCTATTGATAAGCAAGATTTGATTATTCTAGTTATGCAAAATATTCCACCTTCATTTGAGTCATTTGTGGAGTCTTTGCACATGATTTATAATATGTAGACTTTGGAATTTGAAAATTTATCCATATTACTATTACAGAAGGAGAAATGATAGGAGTAGATAGTGTTGTCTACATCTACTTCTATAGAGAGTGCATTCTTCATCAAGGGACAGGGTAAGTAGTTTGGTAAAAATACTAGTTCTCTGATAGAAACTTCATAACTAGTTCTAATAAGATATATAAGTGGAAATGATTTTATTGTAAGCAACCTGGTCACTTTAAGAAATATTTTAGGAAAAGACAACAGGATATGATTAACCCTAAAATGAAAGCTCAACATGTAAATGTAGATGAAGGTGAAGGTGGGGAATCATTTCTTTATTTTGATTTCATGGATTTTAGTAGTAATTCTATAGTGGATCAAGCTTTATACATTGATTCATGGGCATATCTCCATTATGCATGCCATAAGGACTGGTATGTGGATTTTTTTGAAAATGATAGTAATAGTATGTATTTTTGGGAGATGGTAAGTCTCATTTTATGAAAGGATATGGTAATGTTAAGATAAATTTTAATGGTGTAGTTTGGTATACATTTAAGAATGTTAGGTATGTTCCTGATATGTAGAAAAAATTTATTTTCATTAGTGATATCACTTAAAAATCTGATTTTATTGTAAATTTTTAAAGAAAATAATGTTTAGTCACTAATAGAGATAAAAATATTATTTATATTGGTATTGGTTAGAAAGGCTTGTATAAGCTTTCAGATCCATAGAGGGAAAAGGAAAGTGCACTTGTAGAAGTTGATAACATAAGTTTACTATGGCATGAAAGGTATGGGCATTTGAATTTATAGTATTTGAATACATTAAGAAAGATGAAGATGGCTAAGGTGATTCCTTTTATCTAGGATGATCATCATGTATGTATTGGATGTTAGTTGGGGAAGCAAGTTAGACATTTATTTGATGTTGGTAAAGCTTCAAGAGCTAAGGGAGTATTAAATCTAGTACATGTAGATTTACATGGTCCAATGTAGACACCTACCCCTTTTGGAGCCCATTATTTTCTATTTTTGGTTGATTATCTATCTAGGAAAAAGTGGGTATACTTTCTACTGAAGAAATTTGATTTTTTTATAACTTCCTTACATGGAAAACTATGGTTGAAAAATAGGTGGGAAGGTTAGTGAAATCTCTTAGAACAGATAATGGGGGTGAGTTCATCTCAAACTAGTTGAAGGATTTTTATGCCAATAAAGGCATACACAAATAGTATACCACCCCTTATAATCTACATCAAAATAGAGTTGTAGAAAGGTGAAATAGAATGGTGATGGACATGGCTGATTGTATGGTCCAAAGAAAAAATGTCCCATATAGATATTGGGTAGAAATAATGAATACAATGATGTACATACTCAATAGAAGTCATATAAAAGCATTGGAGAATATGACTCAAGAGGAGTCTTGGTCAGGTCAAACTCTAGATGTAAGTGATTTTCAATTTTTTTGGTTGTGTGGCTTTTTTATTTATTCCTAGTCAAAAGAGATGTAACTTGGATGCCAAAATCAAAGCATATATGTTTGTTGGATACAGTGAGTATTTAAAGGCCTATAGATTACTTGATATTTATACTAACAAATTTGTTGTAAATAGAGATGTCATATTAAATGAATAGATGCCGTACTTCATAGCAACTAGTACAATTTTAAATATTGAGTCATTATTTTCTTCTAATTATTTTATTATAAGTTATGGTGTGAAAGTTGAGTAGGATTCTAATAATGGAATCACATTCTAGGGAGGGAATTGATACAGGTCATTGTAAGGTTCCAATAGAATAACCAAAGAAGCCAAAGTGGTACTCTTCCACAATAGCAGCACTAAAGAAGGGAGACTTGCCATAAGGTGTGGAAGGAAGAAGATTGAGATCAAGAAAGAAATTTGGTAATAGAGGTGAGCATGATAATTTTTCTCTACAAATTATTGTTTCACATGTATTTGAGCCTAATTCTTTTTTAGAGGCCAAAGGAAAGCATGAATGGGAATCAACCATGAAATTATAATATGATTCCTTAATGAGAAATAAGACTTGGGACATCATGGAGCTACCACCAAGAAATAAATCCATTGGTCGTAAATGGATTTACAAGGTAAGATGAAAAGTAGATGGTTCCTTGGAGAAACACAAATCCAAATTTGTTGAAAAAAGTTATACACAAAAGGAAGGGGTTGATTATGAGGGGAATTTTGCTCCTACTACAAATATGGTAACTTTTCATTTGATTGTAGCTATTGCTACTCAGTTTAGATGGCATGTAAAAAAAATGGATGTTAAGAGTGCCTTCTTAAATGGTGACCTATAGGAGGAGGTCTACATGTCACATCCATAGGGATTTCAAGTAATTGGAAAGGAACATTCAGTCTTTAGGTCAATTAAGTCCTTGTATGGGATTAAAGAGACTCCTCGAGCTTGGTATATGAAGTTAAATTCATATCATAGGGAGTCTAGTTTTCAAAGGTGTAATTTTGATCCAACTCTCTATGTAAAGGTGTTTGATGATGGTATCTTGACTCTTATTATATATGTTGATGACTTAGCCATCATTTGGAGTAGTGCTAGTCTCATTTAGTAGATGAAGTTAGAAATTTTTGTAATTTTGACATGACATACTTAGGACTATTAAAATATTGTTTAAGTGTTGAGTTTTGGCAAGGTGATTGTGTTGTATTCATGTCATATAATAAGTATGTCAAATCATTACTAGAAATGTTTAGAATGATGGATTATAATCAAACTCATACACCTATGGAAGTTGGATCTAAAATTTCAAATGTCATTGATTCACCTCTAGTTAATGAAATAGTTTATCAGTAGCTAGTGGGTAGTCTCATTTACCTCATTACCACTGGACTAGATATTTGTTTTTCAATGAGTTTTCTATCTCGATTCATGTCTAAACCATTGGAAGTACATTGGTTAGATAAAAAATGGGTATTAATATATGTCAAAGGTACTCTTGACTTTAGCATACTATATGATAATTCTATAGATTTTGAGATTTTATGATATTCTGACACTAATTGGGTAGGATCAATAGATTCAAGAAAATCTACAACCGGTTATGTATTCACTCTTGGTTCTTGAGTTTTCTCATGGCAGAGTAAACTATAAACTACAATTGCATTATCTTCAATAAAAGTAAAGTATAAAGTTTTGGTTAGTGTAGTTTGTGAAATAATGTGGATAAATAAAATCTTAGAGGATCCTAAGTTTGAGTCATCAAGCCTACTCTAACTTTTTGTGATAACCAAATTGTTCTGAAGATGGTGAAGAATCTAGTATTTCATTCTAAGGCCAAACACATTGAGGTTCACCATCATTACATCTAATATTTGGTTATGAATGAAGACATGAGTCTCTTATACCACCCCAATATATAGTAACCAACTAATATTATGACCAAACCACTTGGTACAGATAAGTTCATAACATTCCAGAGATAAACATGGTCTTGTTTCTAGTTTAGTCATTAAGGGAGGATGTTAGCATATTATTTTAAATACATTGGGTTATTAACTAAGGTATATTTCTATGCACGTTGGTTATTTATTTTAACCACTTGAGTTAATAGGTTAGTTTATTTATATGGGCTTAACTATTTTATGCTACTTGATGCTTGTAGTTACTCCCAACCCCTATTTTCTTGGGTAGTTATTTTGCCTATTTAATAGGCCTCTCATGTGTTGTTTAATATGTTCATTAATTACATTTCTCAATATATTTATTTAATATAATAGGGGATACTTGTGTATTAAAAATAGAGTTAGATGTTATGTTTTTAAAAATGTACTCCTTGGCTTTGACTTGGGGATTGAGGGCTAGGTTTCATTAAATATGGAATATGTCAGTAGCTTACTTATTAAATTTTCAAAATAATTAGTAATTTAAATATATTAAATCCCAACACTCATAAAAATATTTGACATAAGATCCATAGTAGTGTAGACACCTAAAACTAGCCACCAATAACCTCCAACTAGGCTTTTGACCAATTTCTATCAAAATGTACAATTTGGGCTAAAACACTAAAACATGCTAAATGATGTGAAACTATAATATATAAGTTATAATTTTAGCCAATGTATCCCTTAATAGTGCAATTCATTTTATGAGATATCTAAATTTGATCAGATCATTTTGAGTCAAAATGATGATTTCACACTTGGGTGCTCTAGATTGTTCTTTTATACCAATTATATTGCACAAGACATGTGCCTTTGTTATTTTATGTTGGTAACATCCTAAATGGGATAATGGTTTTAATACATCTAATATCACATGTTAATTCCAATCCAGTCAAATTTCAAGCCAATAATGTTGCATTTTAACTAGTTTGATTTATTTGTGCATCAATTACCAAGATTTGCACCAAAATTGATCAGATCATGTTTAAGGCTAACTAATTTGAATCAAGAGCTTAAGTTAATTTTACATAGAACTTGTTGAATATTTTATTAATAGAAATTTATATTGAATAAATGCATCATCTAAGACATCATTCTTTTGGGAAGGCATCCCTAGGCCATAAATGCAACAAATATCTGATTAAGCCCTCCCATGCCTCTTTAATACCTCTATATCCCAAATACTTATGAGGAAATTTATTGATTTTAGCCTCAAAAATTGAATGGATTCCTAGCCACACATATTCATCTTGAAATGGATGGTTCAGGTTCATTTTGATTAGTTACAAAAATATATAAATAGAAGGCCTCACACTCATAATTTTAAGCCCTCTCAAGCTAAAGTTATCATGCCAAAATGACCTCAAAAAACTTAGATAGTGTAAATTTAACATGCACAAATGACTCTAAATCTTCATAAAATTATTTTTATTATGCCAAATTGTTAAGCCAAAGCCATCATAAGTGAAAGATGATAAAGAGAGAAGGAGCCAAGAAACTCCATTGATGAAGACTCTTTGATGCACAAGCCAAGAAAGCCATTATATGAACCATTTAGAAGCTCCAAGGAAGGTTAAAGAAGGTTTATTTCATGTTTTAGTTGTTGTTTTCACATTTTTTTTTAATAAGCTCCCCCTAGTGTCTAGGCCTAGATATGTCATGTTTATTAGTGTGTTATATTCATTTTGAACTAACACTCGATCTAGCCCCCTCTCTTGAGTCAAATTACTAGTTCTCATAATGGCATGCCCAATGGGCCATAGCCCCAAAAATTTGATCAAATATCTCCTCCAAGAAACCTACTAACCATTTTCATACATAATCTTGGAGTTTGGGAGAAAAAGGAGTGAAAATTTTTTAGTAAAAATACATTTCCTATAAGTCATGATTTTATCACTATGGAGTTGCGATATTATCCTCTAGACCACAATCCTGTAATTGACATAATCATAGTTTTGTCTTAAAGTAGCAATATTGAAATTTAACTATGTTTTTGGACTGATGTGTTCTATATTTGTAGGTCATGTTGTGTTAATGTAATATTATGAATCAATAGTCATGATATTGCAATACCATAATCTCATAAGTTGTGATATCATCATTTACAATCACGATATTACAATCTCATAACTTTGTAGTCATGATATTGCAAACCCATGACTATGCAATCATGAAATTTTAATCCTATGACTTTGAAGTAATGTTATTACACTACAATTTGTGTTATTACACTATGGAGTCATGATATTGTAGTGTTCAACCTTGAGAGCTAGTAAGCTATCTTCCAGAGCTTGGTTTGGGGTCATACGAACTCCATTTTTTATAGTTTTATAAAACCACATGTTTTATACTTGATATTTATAATATGCTATCAATTTAGCTTCAATTTTCATAAATTTTTCAAAAAATCTTAAAATAAGAGTTTGAAAATTTTTAATATTTCTAATCGTCATTGCTTGGTTTCATTGAATTATGTTTTTTTTGTCTAGTTCATGCCTTGAAAGTTTTATTGAGATTTTTTCTAACCATGTCTAATCTAGCATGTTTGATTATTTGAGGTTTTTCATTTGAGTAGACAAGTAATCCAAACCCAAGAGCATACTTTTCAAGTTTTTTTGGTTTCATTTGAAAAAGTACTTCAAAGCTAAACAACACTTTGACCATTGCCTTATAGGGGCCACTTGAGAAGTACCAAATCATGCTTAATTAGATATTTTTAAATTTATTTTGGGATGCTTAAAAATAATTATGAATATTTCATTTAGTGCTTAAATAATTTTTTAGGGTGTTTACTTGAATAGTTTTATTATTTTCTTTAAAATTTTTAAAACTTAAGATCAAGGGGCCAAAGAACACCACCAAATATTTCATTTTTATGCTCTAAAATTGAACTCACTTCCAATTTTTTATTTTATGCAAGTTAATTTTTGTTTGTTTTGCTAGATTTGTTTGTGCAAAAAGGAATTTTTGCTTGTAATCTCTCCCCCCATCCCCTATAGGAAACTTTTGGGATCAAAAGTGTCATATTCATTACAAATTACCTTAGTCCAAAGGCATAAAAGAGGTGTTGTGAATGCTCTCCCCAAGACCCACATGGCTTGGGCGATCTATAAATAAATTTAAAGATCTTTTACTTAGTTATTATTTTCATTACATCTTGGCTTGTGAGGGGGACTTTATTACCTCCCATAGGTTCTATAGGGATGCCTTGACCCGAGAATTCATCTCTTAGAATTATCTTCAACCCCTCTATATGGGGGGGGGGCATATCTGAATTGGGATCCCCTCACTGGGATGATGGTTTGAGTGGTTAAACCATATCTATTAGTAGACGCTAAGTTTGAGATGTTTGAGAATGTTAGACATTACACTATAATGAGCAAGTGATGGATGTAGTGGTTATAAAAAGGGAAAGACATTTTTACAACAAGCCATATGAAATGGACCCAAATGACATGATACTTCTCTTTTTTTTTAATGTGAGAGTCGGTATACATGAGATCCATCTAGACAATTGAAAACTAATTAGTTTTAGTTAACCCCACTTTGCCACACCATTGATAGGATTTAGGGATATTTGCTTAGTTACACTTGGTTATTTATCTTTTTATTGCTTGGTGTTTTTAGAATAAAATAAATGTGTTTGTTTATATCTATATCCAAACCAATTTGTTCATATGCCACTCTTTTATTTAAAGAGGCATTATGCTAGCCATTTTACACCACACTTTTGCCTTGAAAATTTTGCTAAACTTGTTTGTGTGTGTGTATGTCACTTGAATTAAATATGTATCATTATGATGTCAAAATAATTATCAAGTTTATGCCTTTTGTGTTTTTAAAACAAAACATTTATCACATCATTAGAGCATGCTAACATTGTTATGTTGCTCAATTTGTTTCAAGACTTGTTTACCTTGTATCAAAAACCATTGTTTAAAACCATGTTAGATTTAGACCTTGCTCATGTGCTATTATATTGTCTAATATTTTCTAGATTATTTAATCAAATCTCAGTCTTTAAACGTTGAGTTTTAAATTAACCTTGTCAAATTCTGAATCCAAACATTGATTGATTTTTGTTTAGACCTCACATTATAGGGGTTGATACATAGATCTTTCTCTTTTAAGTTGCATAAATTTGGTTAATTGATTACCCAAATTTGATAATTATTATTTTATATTTTATAACCTATCCTCATCATTATTTGTTCTTTTATTTGAGAAAACACAACATTTTATCTAAGTATGTTTTGTCTTTTGCCTTATACTTACTGATCATGTTTATGTTTGTTTCTATGTGTTGGGTCTATGCAAAAAATTATTCCAAACTTGTTATATTAAATCAAATCACATAAATCATTTGTTTTAAGCATAGATTTTTCAGTAATTTGGCCAAAAGTCTTAGCATGAATTATTTGAGCCTAGCTTTTGACTATGTATTTGGAAAAAATACCTATCGACTCTTTTCCCTTTCTTAGTTTAGACCTTGTTTTGAACAATTTGGCCTAGAATTTTGACATGACAATTTTTATTTAAATGATTGAGCTTTTGTGTGTATGACATTTGTCATTAGACTCTTTTATACCAAGTTATAACACAAACCATTTTGGAGATATAACTCTAATTTCAAACTATTTTGGAGATATATGGTAATCATGGTGATAGGAACCAAGATTTCACCTTTAAGTCTCCCAAAATATGTCCCTAATAAATTATTTGAGTAAGAAAAATATTACCATATATGGTGGAATATTGATGAAGATATCAATAAGAAACATAAGAACCTATTTCACAAGTATTCTTTGATGATTGGCTGAATCTATTACACAAATATGAGACACTTTGGTTAAATGGGAATGATCAAATAACTATACTCATTGGTGTCCTTGAAACATAAGGATTGGGATCCACATGAACTCATTCAAAAAAATATCATAGGCCTACATATCCCTTACCAACATGAGCCATATGAGCATGTTTTTATTTTATTAAATGTAAATGATGATGTTGTGGTCCAAGCTAAGGAACTTGTGGTAGGATTGAAAAAATATGTATTAAAGTCAATATAAATGGATCCCTCCCTTATAATCATGGAGGCACACACCAAACTACCATCTTTAGGTGGATGGGCTTCAAAATATTATTAGTCCTTTTGGCCTTCCTAGTAGACTATAGACCAATGTGAGCCATCCTAGGCACCACCACCAATTTTGATGAAAGATTTTAAGCAAGATCAAGATGTGAAGGAGGAACATACTATTACAAACTATTTGGGAAGATTATGGAAACTAATTATCATCAACTCTTCCAACTATGAGGATTTAAACCTTCCTACCATAACTGAAAATTTTATCACTATAACTATGGGTGTTTCACCTTCCACCACTCTTTAGACTCATCCCTAGGTTGAAAAGAAAACACTTTGTTAAAAAAGGAAAAAGATATCCCAATGATCCTCTTAAATCAATGGATTACCTTGTAATTTTAGTTGTGGGGGAATCATAAAAAGAGAAGGTTGTAGACCAAGTAGACATGACAATAGTGCAAGAAGGATTAGGTCCTCTAATTGACCACTTTAATGATGAAGATGAGGATAAATAAATAGAAAGGGATAAAGTCCTATCTCTAAAGAATAAAAGGAAAAAATATAATGGAAGATGATAAATAATGTTAGGTGACTACTATGATGACCACTACTACATCACTTTTTCTAGGTCCTACTATTTTCTCAATTGTAATGGTTACTTTAGTCCCTATTATCCCTATTGTTTCCATTATTCCTATTTTTCCTATTGATTATTTAGTTCCCATAATTTTTATAAACCCTATTATTTCTTTGGTCCTTGTTGCCTCTAATTTTACTATTGATACTTTAGTTTTGATTACTTCAATCCATGTTATTTCTAAGACTAAGAAGGTTCATTTTAAGAATAATGTAAGGTCACTTGCAAGTGATCAATTCCATGTGTGTTATAATTAGTTGGGTTTGTTAATGCCTCTATCTATTGATACATAAGATAATTAGTTATTTCATATAAAATAACTAGTAAAAAAAATCATACATACATTGTCTACCCCATGCCCTAGTTTGGTAATGTGGAATGGCAAAAAATCAATTTTCCATCCTTACTAGACCCACCATAAGTAGAGGCATTGATGAAATCTTTAGGTGACACTCAACCAGTTGATCCTTCATAATTGTTGATTCCATAGTGGGTTAAAAACTTGAAATCTTAGGCTACACAAAGACCCAGTTTGATAATAACATAGCTACCCACTATGAGATCCATTTTTGATAAATAAATAGGAATTGTCTAAAGGATCAATAAGAGAAAAGTAAAAGATGAATCCGGTAGGGGCCTAATTTTAAAGGAAAGACAAGATATTTTCTCTGTATCTAAGAGAAATAACATGATAATTATAGAGTTTCCATACAATGAAGATTTCAAAATGTATTTATATACTCATATAGAGGTTTTATTCAAACTACATGTAGACACCAAAGAAGCTAGGCAAGAGTTGAAATAAGATCTAGATCAAGTGTGAGAATAATAACAAATTGTGTATGTTCCTAGATAAATTTAGAATGATGTCTATGTTACAACCCTCAAGCTATATAACATTCTAGATACCATCAATTCAATGAGAATAGAATTATCTCCCCATATTGTTGAAATGTCTAAATTATTCAATTACTTGAAATAAGATGTGAATAAATTGAATTTACTTATACTATATATTAGAATATTTATTAAGAATAAAATTAAATGTTTAATAAAAAGTAAAAATTAATAAATAATGTTACCTTGAAATGAGAAAAAACCACAAGTTGAGGAAAATATAACAAGTGGGTAAACCATCATACAGAGGAAAACCCCACAATCTATTAAAATCTTGAAAACAATGAACTCTAAGTAAAATATCATGAACAATCTATAATAAAGAGAGATAATGTATTTAAATCAAATAACAACATAAGGATACAAAATAAATACTAGAACAACAAGAGAGTTATGAGAGAGTAGTATTTAGTGTACAAGAAAGAGATAAGAGAACTCATTATAAAGATCTAAGAGAGAAAAAGAGTTATAAGTGAAATATTCAACATGTGTGTCATGTGTCCCTAATATTATTACAAGTGGGAAGAATGTGTGTGCAATGTGGGGGAAAAGGAGTTACATGAAAGTAATTTCTAAATACAATAAGTGGAATAGAGAGGTGAGTGCCAGATTAAAACTTTAGAATAAAGTGAATTTATAAATACAATACATGCACACATGCATAAGATGTATGATAAACCTAGAACTATAGGAAAGAACCCAAATAATATTAACTATTCAACACTCCCCCTTAATATTAACTAGGGTTACAAAAGTGTAGAGGATATTTTACACATAAGGAATTATGTTAAAATTACATAATATCCCCCCTTAATATAAAATTACTTTATGAGAAATTAAATAATATTTAGAAAGAGAGAAGAAGGGGAAGTGCCAACAAAAGTTATAAGGAAGAAAGTGTGGTCACCAAAGATATATAAGATTTTGCATCAAACAATGTTGTCAATCCACAATGGAACAAAGACCATTAAGGAGGAGTAATGATCCATAAAAACCAAAAGACAAACAAGCTAATACCAATCTTTCAAGTTAAGTAACTATTATGCCAAAAATATAATCTATATGCATAATATAAGAAAATTAGATGTACAACTAGGAAAATTTGAGAAAAGACAACTTCTATCATAAAGTACATGAATTTTATGAAAAAATCTAGTCAAAAAATCTCTAAATAAATCATATATATTTTGAACAAAAAAACAACTAAGGAATGCAAAAAGATATTTAAATAATCAAAAAGGAGACAAAGAAGACATTTCACTTGAAAAAGATATTATGTGTAAAGAGTTAGAATAATTATCATAAGAATACATATTAGAGTCTTTATAAGATTCAATTTATTTAGGAATCCAAATGATTTTACCCTTATATATAGCAGATTTAGTCATTTTAGAATAACATAAAGTGTCATATGTGGATTTATGACAATATATGCATGGATTTAATTGACAACATTTAGATAAACAATACTTGTGTTTTTCACAATGTGCACAAGTTTTAGTATTTTTAACCAAAACATGAGTATTCCAAGAATTATAATAAAAAAAATTTCATTATAAGTCCTTTGATGCAAAAGATAATAATATTTTAAATTTTTATTAAAAGTATATGAATAAATAAAAATGAGACCTTTAAAATTTACATTATAAGTAGCCAAAATAGGTTTTTTAACACCATCTTCACAGTTACCAAGTGCAACACCTAAATAGCCCATGTTGTACATGATTTCAAAACCATGGTTGGTAGAATAAGTGTTTAAAAAAATTTGAGGTGTATAATAAGCACAATGAGTTTCATCAAAATTAGAGTTATTATTATGTATAAAGATACAAATTTATCATTTAGAGAATCAAAAGAGGATTGCATATTATCCATTTTGTTATGAAAGCCATTTTTAGGTTTGATATGTGATTTGTTTCTTAAGATTAGTTATTTCATCATTTTAAAATGAAATAGTATGTATAGTATGAATAAATGTCACCAATTTAAGAGTCATGAGACTAAACGATACAAATTTTTCTAGTATTGAAATAAATCAATGAAAAGAAACATGAATTAATCCAAATCACATTTTAAAAATTTATCTTAGTAAGAAAAAATGAAGATTGAAAGTGGTTGTGTTTTAGATAAAATAACTGGTAAGTCCACACCAAATATTTAAGGAATTGAAATGCACAAAAGGTTAATTGGTTTAATGAAATTAAAATTTTACAAAATAAAATAAAAAATAAATTCCATCTAACCATTGATGAGAGTCAAAAGATGTGAATTTGAAAGAATAAAAAACACCACTAAATTCTTATAAAAATACACTTAACTAAACAGATCTATAAGAATACTTAGTTTAAAAATATTTAATTAAAACCTTAAAGCATTTTTAAAAATAAAAGTAAGTGAATTTTTTTTAAGGAATTAAAAAAACACTTAAATTTTGGAAAAGAATATTTATTGACTTATTTTTCTCTAATAAAAATAAAATAACTTGGTAAATAATTTTTGTGAAAGATAAAGTGAATAAATGTTACCAAGTTAAAAAACCATATTCCTTTAAAGGAAAAGGCTTTTGAATTTAATTTAAAAAGAAATAAAATTTCCTTATTTTATTAAAAAATAAATCATGATAAATATATTTAAAAACTTATCATATGTTTTTGAAAAAAGAACATATATAAACCGCCTAAATAAAAAAAACTAGAATTTTGTTTACCATGTATTTAAAAAACTAGTAGGACACTTTTGATAGTTTATAGAAAAATATGATCTAGGTTTTTTTTAAAGTTTAATAGTATGTTCTTATATGATATATAAACAAAACCCATAATTTTTTTATAAATAAACATTTCCAATATAAAATTATTACATATTTTTTAGATAGTTTTTTGATAAAAATCACTCTACTTTTTTTTAAAAACTCCTTGAAAATATTACAAATAGAAAGGTTAGAAAGAAAAAAATATTGAACTTTGAATCAACTAAAGCAAGGTTGAGATTTATAATTAAATTTTATTCTAAATTAAAAACTACTTATGCATTCAAATGTATTTAAAACATGATTAAAATGCAAAACAAAAAAAAGGAAATAAATGTGAAAAAATCTAAGATTCTTCCAAGAAAGCCCTACACAACACTCAAGATGAATGTTAAAAAGACCATAGATCTGATACTATTTTAAAATATTTTTCAAGAAGAAAACTAAAATTTGAATAATCAATAAAATTCAAGGAATAATATTACTTTGAAATGAGTATAAATTACAAAGTTGAGGCAAATGTGACAATTGAGAAAACAATTACACAGAGGAAAACCAAAAAATCTATTAGAAGTTTGAAAATAATGAACTCCAAGTACAATACCATGAATAATATATAATAAAGAGATATAATTTATTTAAGCCAAAAATCATCACAAAGATGTAAGAGAAAGACTAAAACAACAAAAGAGTTGTGAAAGAGTAGTAGTTAGTGTAGAAGATAGGGATAGGAGAGCTCATTATAAAGAGATAAGAGAGAAAAAGATTTACAAGTCAAAGCTCCAACATGTGTCCCATATGCCCCTAATCCTATTACAAGTGTCAAGGGATGTGTGGGCCACATTGGCGAAGATTAGTTATATGCATGTAACTCCTTAAAATAACAAGTGGACTAAAGAAGTGAGTGACACCTTAAAATTATAGAATAAAGTACATTTATAAATATAATAAATGCACAAATACATAAGACTTAGGATAATCCCATAACTATATGAAATTATCCAAATATTATTAATTATTCAATATTCTACATAACCAATAAGTATTTCATCCATCTAGATATGATGACACCACTTATTGGTTATGAGGCCATTTTAGGAAATTCATTGATAGGGATAATTTTGATAAATTACTCCACAAAACATTTAATAATTTCAAGTAAAGTCTTTATGGGTGTACATTGGAGGAAAATAAACAAGAACCAAGTAACTAAAGTTGAAATATTTTAGGTGGAGTTTGAAATTAACTCAATTTGAGTCCATTTTTAAAAAGAATTAAAACAAAGGGTTATTTTTATGTTTGTATTTGAATTACACAATTCCTAATGGTGTACTATGAGGGTATTTTATAATTTTGTTATAAATATAACTTAAATAAGAGTATATAATGGAAAAATACTACACCTTTTAATTTTTACATGTTTAATTTTTTTTTAAAATAATGATTTTATTCCATAAGTTTGTTTGTCCTTTAATAATTTGATTCACATTTTTTCATTTGAAAAAAAAGAACAAAGATCTAAAACTAACTTTATTCTATCATATATTCCACTTGTAAAGATCTGATAATTTTCTAATGTAAATGGTTATCCCTTTCATATCAAACCTATTATGATTATATTCTTTATAATGATTTATTGGGAATGCCACTTTCTATCCCAAGAGTATAAAATGATCATACAAACATTGGGTGGTAATCCCTTCATAAGGAATTAATTATTATTTGATCAACTAAGATTTCACACATGTATAAAACATTAGAAGAGTCACTAATTTTTTGATTTCATTAAGAAATATAAATAAGGCTTCAAGTCTATAGAGTTAAGAATCACTCATAAAACTAACTAAATTTACTAAACCCCATATAAACTTGTATTCCCAAAGAGATCAAATCTTAACATGCAACTCCATATATTATTTAATAAAATTTACACTATGAGTATATAACATTGGATTCTAAAGAATTAATTGTTACTAAACCAAGAATAACCAAAACCATAGATGGATTTATATATCCAATCTTTCTTTTCCTATCATGATTAGTTCTTGAAAGCATCTCAAAAACATATCCTACCAATGGTTTATTCTTAAAGGAGTAACTAATAGGCATAAGAGTTAAGAAATATGATGAAATAATATAATAAAACATCCTTATAAATTTTTTTAAGACAATAATCATCCTCTTAAAAAGAAGATCTTCTAATGCTTCATCAGAATTATTTCTCAATATTACATGCCACTCAATGTTCAAATAGAAGACCATATTGAAAAATAAAACATTGGCATAATGAAGTGAGAAGAAAACATAGGCATAAGGTGGATCATTATCATAAAAACATGATGGTCTACTATTCATGCTTTGTTTAACATATCACACATCCTTGTATAATCATAAGTCTTGTTACATAGTTGTAAAATAAATTAGAACTAGTGAATATGATTAATTTTAATTTATCCTTTAATTTAAAGAGGAGTAAACACTATATGCATTAGCTACTATCTATCACACGTACATAATCATATTTAATATGTACTCAATATACAATACACCTAGGTCAATACATGGTACCAAATGTGATACAAGGATTCATAAAACACATTTAGAGTACACAATTAATAATAAAATCCTAACATCCACAATATTCTATTATCATATTTTAAAGATGAAATTTAATAATTAAAACATAAATATTTTTCCTTCAATAGAACCATTTTTTTTTAAATGTTAAGGTATAAACTTCTCAAGAAAACAATTGTTAGCTAAATATAAATTATAATTTATATGAAAATTTCATCAATTTGGACATCCACTTGAATCAATTAACCAAGAATCAGAGAAACTAAACCCATAAGAACCAAATAAATGGAGAGTTATAACATGTACCAATAATGATGGTAGAAAAATAGGTCAACCTAGGATGGAAAAGTTACTTTTCTTCTTGATAAGCACTTGTGCACAAAAATCATAATAATAACGTAGTAATTTATAAGGACAAAACTAAAATATCTTACCAAAGTTCCCAACATAAACATAAACAACTTATCCATGTATAGTACTTACAACATACTATTTCAAAAATATCCAACGCTTTGCAATATGATCCAAACATAACATAAATAGTGTACACTTACCATGTGAGTTAAAAGTCATCCCAATGACAATATTTACCAACTTAAAGCAACATAACAATGATCAACATTATTCATGCCTCATTTAAAAATGAGTACAGGGATACAAGGTTTTTTTATAAAAAAAAAATAATAATAATAATAGAAAATATACCTAATACTTACCTTCCAGAAGAATCCACAAATATAGACTGAATATTTCTATCTAAAAAGACATTCTCAATCAAGATGAGAGTAGTAATAATATGCATGGTATTTATTATTGCATCAATCAAATATGTAAATTTCATCCCTCACTTTCTTTTGATGGAAGATTCCAATTAGTACCATTCAAATAAAAAAATTAGTAAGCACTTCAGGTTACAAGGATGAGGGGTTATAGTCCCAATGATTTCTCAATATGAAGACACTAGTATACATATTTATGATATAAAATGTATGCACAACACTTAATAAATATTTTGAGCATTATGTAGATGACTCAAACAGATAAGAAAATGTACACCAAGATAAGTAAATACACCATATCAAAATGAGACCAACATTCCAACCTCAATATGGAAGTTTCTTAGTAAAAAAATTTATATTGTGATTCCATCCAAATATACCTCTAAATTCACATGTCCGAGTGGATTTGAGCCTAAATGCCTCTTAATAACCTCATATACTTCACCATTACAAGAATCTTTAAAGTCAACAAGAATAAAAGGAATAACTAGGTTACCAATGAAACACTCAAGTTAAATAACTTGGTAATTATTTAAATTTTAGGTTGTAATAAAATGAGAATCTATATAAAAAAATCAATTATAAATACCAAATTATATCATCACCAATTCATAATTAAACAAATAATTTAAGTCCAAATACATCTCATGTTTATTTTAAGAGAAATAAAACCACAAGCTTTTAGTTCTAGATAAAATTAATATGAAACATTATAGCATATATATCATAACAAGTAAATCATTCAATCATGCACACCTACTTCAATTACATAATAGATTCAAATTCATATTTACATCAGTAAGTGTGTGTGTGTGTGTGTGTGTGTGTGTGTGTGTGTGTGTGTGTGTGTGTGTGTGTGTGTGTCTATATATATATATATATATATATATATATATATATATATATATATTGACACACACACACACACACACACACACACACACACACACACACACACACACTTACCGATGTAAATATGAATTTGAATCTGTTATGTAATTGAAGTAGATGTGCATGACTGAATGATTTACTTGTTTTGATATATATGCTATAATGTTTCATATTAATTTTATCTAGAACTAAAAGCTTGTTTTATATATATATATATATATATATATATAGACAATATATATTTTTTAAATATATTATTCAAGTTACTACCATAAAATCAACCAAAAATGATTGGGTTGATCTAACTTCACAATATAAAATGAATTTTGCATTCATCCATGAACTAACTAATAGCTACAAGCCCAACTAATTATAGTTAGTTCTATAGCTATTTAAAACCCTAAATTATTCATAGTCACATTTAATTCAACTAAATAAAATCTATGAACCCTTTTAAAATATATTCAACCATCTAAATAAATTATTAGATCAGCTTCCTTCAAAGCACATATACATTTATAGTCCCATGGTTAATAAGTAGAGTACTTCAAATATGTAGTTATGGTTTAACTTCCCCAAAAATATAATTAAAACAAAAAAGGCAAGACTTTAATGACTAATAAATTTGAATATAATCTATATTTAGCTATATGAGATTCAAACAATTTAAATCAAATTCTTATTTTTCATATCTAATATACCAATCAAAATAGAATATACCGCACTATAAAATTAAATAGTCATTTTACATTAAACTACTTAACTAAATGTATAGGTTAACTTTTGTTAGTATCAACTAAAAAAAAAACCCCTTGTACAAAATTAAACCAATCCAGACACATGTATACACCATCAAATCTGTATATTGATTTATCTTATCCAAATTTCCATGTATTTAAAAATCTATTGAAATCAAAACCATATATCAATAATAAATTATATACACAGCTATTTTAATATCTCAACACATATTACTCCCAACCATTAGTTTTTGAAGTATAGGTTCATTTTTATTTGACACTATGGATGAGTCAAACCCATCCCTAGGGCCATGTACAAATGACCTCGATATTTATATATTTTTATTTTAAAAACATCAAACCCTAATACTACAAGTAAATATCGAATTCATATTTATGCACAGACATTAAATAGGTTGAATTATAAATTTAATCCACATGAATTTCATATAATAATACCCTAAAAAAAGCCATCTATAGTTTATTAAAAATAAGATCACCGACTTCACTTATACAGCTAGTGTAATTTTTTTAAAGTAACTAAAACACCTATATGTTTAAAATTATTTTACATTATTTCAAAAAAATTATTTGTATCATTGTATCCTACTATTACAACCCTTCCCTTGTGCACCCTAACATGACTATTTAAATTTTTTTATAGTATGTGTATAATTGATTTTTGTACTTCCTTACGTACCTAGACTATGTTATTATTCTGATGCTATGATGTTTGACCACAATTTGATGTATATATATCATGTTTAAAATTATGCATGTGGTGATATATAGATTATTTAATGTACTTGATATTTAATTATATTTCATTATTAATTTATCATTTTATCAATTTATGGATCAAAAGTTAGTGATGGATACACTTGATGATTGCAGGTGCCAACTATGAACTAGGCTAGATGCTGACATCAACATTTGGGGTAGTGGAGTGGTTCTAAGAAGTTGGATGAGTTATTATTGGAAAATTGGTATTCTTCATTAGTGTCACACCTTTGCATAGTTATGTATATTATTGGGTAGTCTTATGTTATTTCCAATTTTGTTGCTTTTTACATTTGCATCCTATCGTATGGTTGTACTTCATGTGTAATTGTTCATGTTGTATCCATCTTCTCAGACTTCTTATTTTATCTCTCTCCTCTATATAATCTTATCCACCCCATCTCCACATGAATTAATCTCACTTATATCAGACTCCCTAAGGACCTACCTAAACCTACCACCCGATAACACCCCCATTCTACATGACTTATTACCTGGTGACTTTACAATTATTAATGGCTTAGTCAATTGATCATTATGGCATTTCGATATTTAATAAAATTTAAAATAATATATATATATCATTTGATTTTATTATTTTTTGTCTTTTAAGAATCTTATTGGCATTCTAAATAATATATATTTTTATTATTTAAAGTACTAATTAATTATGTTAATATTTCATTGGTTTATTTTCCCATATTTTTTAAAAAAAATCATTAGTAATCATTGACTAGGGGATAACTTTCCATGGAGGTCACATGGGAGGGGGTAAATGAAATTGAGGAGGATTTCTCTCTCCTCATTGAATGGTGATTGGATGGACAGTTGGGTGAGTTACATGGAGTAAGGAAGAACTCAGGAGGTAGGTAAAGAGGAAGCATCGATAGGAATGGTAGAGGGACATGTAGAGAAGGGAGAAAAAAAGGTGTGGATGAGAAGAAGGTAGGGGGAAGAAAAATGTAGGGGATGATGAGTGTTTACCTATGTGTTGGATTTGAGGCAATATTTTTTTCACCATTAAAAGAAGGAGGTAATTTACTAACATGAATTAAACTTCTCTTCCTTGCATGAAATCAGTAGGCCTTTTTCCTACCTGAACTAGTTATCTTCATGAATGAAAATGATTGATATTGAGACTAATTTATATTATTACAATTATTATTTGACACTTAGACCTACCAAAAGATAATAAAATCATAAAATTAGGGTTTTATAAATATTGATTTGGTTATAATAAACCTAGGAAATGTGTTATTGGTTGTGGCTGCATATTCCTTCCAATCTCATCAGGAATAAACATGGTCTTAATTTATAAAACCTACCATTGTATTTTATTAGTTTTTCACACATATCAATTATATTATACTTTTCATCTATCAAACATTATTAATCAACTATTGTGTATATAAATTTTATTATGCATATACCATAACTTGGCCATTTCAAACCTACTGCTATGTTTAGATTGGTTGAGTGGTTGTGGGTAGTTTTGAACCCTCTATTATGTGGAATGTCATACATGTTGAATTGGATATATTTCATGTTCTTTTCAATTCTTTTTGGACTACATATAAAATCATATGTTGCTACTCTATTTTAGTGATTATTGGTTGGGGTTTTAATAAATCTCACAAGTTGTTATTATGTTTTTTTAAAAGTAAACTAAAAATATTTTTGGGTCTCCAAGTTAAAGAGATGAGTTTGGTTTTGAATGATAGTATTGGATTGTATTTAATTTACCAAGGGTATTTTTAACCTTAAGGAAAAATTCTAACAATTTTTATTATATATATATATATATATACCCATTTTTGAATATTTGAATGGGGTTTTTATTCCACCATAAGGGCAGAATATTATCTTGGTTTTCTATAATTTATTCTTCCATTATGGGAAATCGACTTGGGGTCACATTTAAATATTCAAACAAATTATTCGTTGTCATTATATTTCCTATATTTTAGTTAAATCAACTTGGGGGAAATATTTATTTGTACGGAAGAGTTGAATAATTATCATTTGTATTTTTTTTATTTTTAATTAATCAGATTAGTTTTCCTATTTGAGCGTATGAGCAGAATAATGAGGTGGATATATCTATTTATTCTTCCATAGTGGAAAGTCAATTTGGGATTTAATTCATTATAGGAGCTGAGCCTATTTGTGGAATAATGGATCTTTGGACTTATTATTTCTGCCTAATTTCTGCTTGGCATGGCCATGCTTTAGTATCAAATGTCATTATTTTTGGCCAAATAGATCTATTTTTAATGTTGAAAAATCCCTGTATATTTGATTTATGTTGATTTATGTTAACGTAGATAATTTAAATTGGCTTATTCCTCTTAATAAATTGATTATTTTGGTTCATTGTATAAGATGATTTAGTGGAAATTACTTATGTGTGGCTTTGATTAGAATACTTTGTGTGTTAATTCATATGATTAAATTATGTTTAGATTTAATAAGAGATTTTTATTCTTGTATAATATTATGCCATGAAAATGGGAAAAATACCTATTGGAATCATATTTTATAATGAGGTTTTACAGTTTTTATTTTTAAAGCATCCTATCAGCCTATGGTCCAATTAACTTATTTGACCTGGTTTAAATATTCAAGGATCATATAAGGTTGTGAGACCTCATGATGATCCCCCAAGACTCATATATTAGTCATTGGTTTCAAAATAGTCTTATTATTTTGAATGCCTATTATAGTAAATGTTTCCCTTTAGAACTTGTTGGCATTATCAAAAATTAAGATGAATGTGTGGATCAAACTTTTTACATTACATGTTCAGATTTTGAATCAATTATGGTTTATAATTGATTATGATTTTGATTAATTTTTGGATTCCTTCATTGTTTCCTTGGGAATGTGGTAATCCTAAGTTGCCTAATTATCATGTGTGGCTTATTTTATTTATTGGTCCTTGAAATTGTTATGTATAACTATAAAGTTATGTGTGGTGTTTTCTATTCTACTTTATGATTGCATGAAGTGTACCCTTGATGGATCACCATTTCTAGACTAGACTTGAATAATAAGGCATTATTTGGTATGTTTGTATGCTTGGGTTATATATTTATAGTTGGGAGGTTAATGAGTTGACCGCATACTTGGAAGGGATCCAAATTGGTTACTACAAAACCTATATAAATGGATTATTTATTAATCCCTTACTATATCCTTTGACATCCTATAATTAGTTATTTCCACTTCTAATTTAAATGATGATGGCTTGGTTATTACCATCTCACCTCAGAATGGTGATCATGTCTTTTTTTGGTGTATATTATTTTGTTGTGATGACCTTTGGTTCAGAATCCAACTTTCTCAGAACTTCCTCCTTGACCCTGTTTACCAAAACCACCATCTAGTTGATGGTTGGAATGGTAAGGGCCATTGATGGTTAGACTCATAGGGCTAGTTGGGAGGGTTTGTCTAATTCAATTAATTGTTACTCTGTGCTTAGATTATCTTATGAACTTATGAATTAGGTTGGAAATGAATTATTTATGTCATTTATATATTATCTGCTTAATTGATAATGTTTAATATTTATTTAACTTATGAACATAGTATTTTATCATGATTTGATATTAGTTAATTATATTGATATGCTAACCTATATTGATGGAATGTGAGAAGAGGAATGCAAGCTTAAATAACAAGAAGATAAAATAAATTTATTTTCTAAAGGTAATTCATTTCATTTGATAAGCTATTAGATACTTAATTAATGTCTCTTCATATATCTAAAGTATGTTATGTATATAAATAATGCTAAATTACTATTTATTTAATCATGTGATCTTATTAAGTTAATATAGAATTTAGGTTATCACTAAATTAGAGTAACCCTTGGACTATATCATTACATTATGGGTTTCTCAGTTTAGTGATATAATCTAGTTTAGTTGAATAATATTGTTTGATGGAATTTTTGAGTAAAGTTACTCAGACCTATACAAATGTTTACTTGATATAGAAACCTACATACTTTGTTAATAAAGTAAATAAACATAATGATTATCATTAATGATTTTTAATAGATCATTTAGTTGACATTTAGGCATACTTTAGTATGTTGGCTTGGATCATTAGTAATCTAAAATCTTAACTTGTATAATAGTTGTTGAAGCAAATTATATAATGAGATCATTGGATATGTATTAACATATGATTTATGGTTTGCATTTACATGTGGTGGTTATTGTTATGATAACATTAGTCTTAGAATGACTTTGGGTTTGAGTTATTTATATAAATATTGTTGGGAATGGCACAAATAGCAGAGATATTCTCACCACTTTGAAATTCTACAAGAAGACCCTACTATAGGGACAACAAATGTTTATATAATGACACTTTTTTTTCTAATATTTGTGAATTATCTTAATATTTGCCAATTATTTCCCAAAATAAAAACAAGTAGGGGGTATTTACAACATGATCTAACCTAGAGTGATTCATGGGTTGATCCAAGAGTGAGTAGGGTAGGGAAGTAAATAAGATATGTTTAAGATGATTGAAGATACCAATTCTAATCACATCTAAGACAAAACATATAAAAACTAGCATCTACCAACTCTAGCATAAAGCTCAAATATAAATAAATGTAGTTGAAGATTTAGAGTAATGAAAATGAATATGTCTAATAACATACTTTGTATAAAATTGATAAATCATAATAAATTGCATGGTATGTTCAAATGCAAATGAGAAGAAAACAAAGTGAGAATACTATCAAATTTGTCAACCTAGTGTTAAACTCAAACTAATATATGCATATGTGAAATGTAATTACCAATTAACTTATAAAGAGGAAATTATTCTCATATAAAAACATGAGAATTCAAAAATAATAAAACACACAAAATAACACTATAGATAAACTCTCAAATTCTTTGGCTCCTTGTAGTAGTATTTGAAACAACTATTTTATGATTTAAAGATGAGAAGGAACCCATATTTATAGGCTTAAAATGCTTAAAGAATGTTCAATTGGGCCCATAAAGTTACCCCATATACAACCAAGTGGATTAAAATTACCCATAATAATATAATATTCTACATTTGATTTTACAAGTTAAAACATAATATCCTAAGAACCTGAAGGTGGTTATTGCAATGCTTGATGCCATTATTGTTGTTGCCTTTTATTCTTTTATGTTTCTTATTTGTTCCATAATCCTACACAAGCCTAGTAATCTTGACCAATTTGAGCAAAGTTTAATATCATGGACCTAAATAAATCAATTATGTCTTTGATGATCCTACCATTATCTATGACTATTGGCATTAGTGCCTTTTCAGTGGCATCTACCCTCTCTAACCTTTGATTCACAAATGCCACAATGTTATCGCCTCAACAAACATTTTGGAAATGGTCACATATTGGTAAAATTATGAAATTAATACCTTCAAATGTACTCTAAATTATTGCTCATCAATGAGGGTTCCATCATGCTTGGTCACCCTAGTAATAATGACATCTTTAAGTAGCAAGGCAATATTAAATTCAATTTTTTTAAAGGATGTATTTGGATCCTTAAGTTGATCAAACCATGTCTTCAAAATATTCATTCTATTAATGAGGATGGTCTATTCAAGATCAATTTATTGAAGAGGGAGAATCTTAAGGTTAGGAAACTTATTTCTTCTTGCTACTCTAGCCAAGTTTGCCAACTTGGTGTCATAGTGTGCAAGCTTTTAATCAAGTTTAATGACCACTTTGTCTTTCTTGATCCCAACTTCCTACCTATTTTTAATCATTTTATATAAGATTAATACATTAATAACAACATTAATGTCTAAAATTAAATTTACCTCTGGCATAATGGGTCGTTCTTACTCTTTTAGCCTTTTCAATTCCTATTTTATTCCCTTCATCAAGTCAATAGTAGATTCTACATGTGTTTGTCCAAAGATATAGGGTCCTCTTCATACTCTTGTACCTCTCCAAGGATATCCTTTCTCTTTATAGTAAGGGTCAAGAGGGGTTCCTCACTCTCTTTAATCAATGATGAGCTTGACTATGGGTGTTCCACTTATCATCTAATTACCCTTTTTATGGTGCTAGTGTCTACATAAAACCTCATGCCAATTTGGGTTTCATATTATCTTACTTGAGGCCTCCCCTACCTTATTCTTTGTATCATGTTCCTTACCCAATTTAGGGTGGATATATATGGTGGATGTGTGAGGGTTTGATGTAATGGGAGTTCTTGGGTAGAGTATGAAGAAGCCAAATTTATGGAAGGGATGAAGAAATTGGGTGGGTCTAATTTCCCAAGTGGAGTGAATAAATATTTAGCAGGGCCCATGTTAATGATGAATGAAGGTAATGTTGAAATCCCAATCATTTTGGTAGCTATAGTTAGGTTAAGTGACTTGTAAAAGGGGAATGTCTTTGAGATGGGCCATAATGGTTTGGTGGATGCAGGGGAGCCAAGGGTGAGTGATGTAATAGAGGTGACTACCTATGAAGGAGTAGAACCCACAACTAGGATATCACTAGTGTTTTGGGAGATTGATGGAGTTAAAGGGTTAGAAGTGGTAGAGTAGATTACATGGGGAATGGTTCCTCCAAAGGAAACAATGGAAGGGGATGTGAGCATGGGGGTGGTAACAAAAATAGAAGTAGGAGTAGTTGTAAACATCCTAACAACTAGGAACAAAGGCAAAGGTGTAGTACTTACCAAAGGAGTTTGGGAAGCTGATGAAAGAAATCTTGTTCCTCTCATGGTAACCCCAGGAAACTTCTTCCTTATGTAGAATTTCTCAATAGTTATCCCAGTTAGTTCTTGTAGTTCCTCCATTAAGAACTCAACTCCTTGAGGTAATCCTTTAAGATCAACAACATTAGGTCCAAATTGGTCAATGTTTTTATGGAAAATTCTTTAGAAGATGTGGAAATAAGTGTAGGCTCTTGAGAGGGACCAGGTTGGCCTCTATATTATCCTATATCAAAGATTGGAGGCATTTTTTGCCTACTTGGATTATCTTTCAATGGAGGCCTATAGTGTCTATCCTAATGAGAGGAACATTATCTTCTTCTTCTTTCTCCTGATAGTTTTCATTGGACATGATCCCATGAGTTAGTGGGAGATAAGGATTTAATATATTTTTATTCTTTCTACTCATATTTTACATTGAACATGATCCCATGAGTCAATTGGAGCTAAGGATTTACTATGTCCTCTATATTTTCCCTATGAATCCTCATTTATATCTCATTATTATTCTTTTTTGCATTCCTTAGGATTACCTCATCATTCATTACATCCTTGTAAACCCATTCATGAGCGTACTATTGGTTTTTATATTTTATAGTCACATATATTTTGAATTTAAAGAGGTGCTTATCAATGATTTGGTTAATATCCCACATCATAAATTCATCATTGGGAAATAGGTAAGATTCCTTATGCCTTGTATCCATTATAACATCTTGCCACTTGATTATCTAAGTTTTCACCAGTTTATAGTGAGTCTTTTGGGGAATGAATTTTTATTCCTCTTTAAGATGCCATCAAATCCATGTAATATTTTTTAATCCATCTCCTCCTATACCAACTTCATAGGCACATATCTCAGTATCATAAGGGGAGCTACCATCACCCCTTCCATTTAGATGACTATATAGTTAGGGTATAGCTAGAATCTACCCATGTCTCTCAATATCATTCTAAATTTTTGAGGGACCCTTGAAATATCACACTTGGTGATAGATTTGAAAATATGGGGTAATAATATTCTATAATTATCTTGATGCATTGCATGAAGTGGTGAATATGCATTGTATAATATGTCTAGGGCACAACCTCATCTTATTTTGGAGACCATGTGTTTGACCTTAATTATGCATTTGCACATATAGGATCTAATAAATAACTAATTATATATAATGGATCCCCATTATATAAATTATCATGCATAGTAGAGACCATGTTATTTCTAATTATATCCCCAAGTGAGGAGATCGATGGTCTTCTAGAATTATTTATAATAGTGGGATAGATTTTATTTCTACATACCCAATGTGTGTGTTGTTGAATATTCTATTTAGCAAGGTGAATTCAATCCTAAATCCCTTTATAGACTAGGAATTTTTTACATTCCTTTTCTCTCCTATAAAGACCCCTCTAGTTGGGATTGTTACCAATGAATCTAGGACTATTTCCAGCTTGTGTGCATCATACCAATTATTAATGATGTTATGGTTGTATTCTAGTTATGGTAGGGGTAGATCATAATATTTTTAAAAATTTGGCACTAAAATAAAGGAAATGTGAGTCCCTTGGTTCATGTAATTGAGAAATCCATCTTCACATCTTGACATCCCAAAGATGCCATAGACTAGGTTAGTGTATGGCATGACCTTTGGTTTCACTATGACTTTGTTTATAATGGTATCTTAGATTATAAGGATATTTAAAGAAAGTTAAATAATGTGGGGCATTGTTTTATATCATCAAGATCCCTAGCTCCCTCAACATTATAATAGACACTGATATAATGTATGCCCCTTGAGTTTATGGCTTTGGGGTTGAACTGTATGTCCTTAAACATTATTTAATTACCGTATTGAAACATAAAATCATCAATCCCAAAGCAATGATATTACCCAAAGTGGAAGGTCTCACCTATGTCATCTTTATAACATCTTGGGTATCAACTAATATTATTTTATATCTATCTATAACTTTCAAGATTTGATAATGATAGCCTAGATGCAACTTATGAATTACCTCGAGCTTGGTTGAATTGAGAATGTAAATAGCAAAGATAGTAAATTCTTATGGATTAAAATGTTAATGTATAGAACAATAGTTAGGTTAGGTATCCTTTTGTATATTTTTTTGATTAATAAATTTTTTTATAATGATTCTAGTTTATGGTGTATTAATGCTGAGCTCATCATCTTTACATTTGAAACACTTGACCTATTGCTTTTGGAATTTAATTGATTTTAGAATTCAAATTTAGTGTTGATTTAATTTTGATCCACCATTAATTGTATCTTTTAAACTAAAGGTTTCCACATTTTGACACATGGAATGCCACCTTGAATCTAGTTAGGTGCTCATAGGCACCAAATATGACTAGGCTACTTAGCTAGCTCAAATCTAGACACATGTCACTTTTTGATTACTCTCAAGCCCTTGGGATGTAGCTTAGTGTGATGAGTCATTTGTATTATACCATGTAGCATCTACCTATTTGTGGTGAGATATCATATGGGACCTTCTAATTTGGTTATTTATGGGAGTGCCACATATTGCTTTCATAAACAATCATACTTTCTTCTTTGCCAGGTGGATTTCTCTAATGAAATCATACCCTTGATTTGATAGGTGTCACCTTCAGAAGGTGTCTATAAATATTTTAACAAATTTGTTTCAAATGTATGGCTCAAGTGGATCCATGTTTCACTCTCAAAGATGATTTGGTTGATTTAAGGATGAAGCTTCATGGGAATGACATGTAGCATCATCTCATGGGTCCAATGGGAACATGCATCACTTTGGTAGGATTTTAGAGGTACTATAGTGGATATTTTTATAGAATTAGTGTGTTCATGATATTTTTAATCATTACATGGGTCTAGGGGGGATGTTATTTTCATTCTTCTACCACTTGTTTCTCACAAAGGGAACTTTGAACAATTTTATTCCACCAAGTCTCAATTGGATAACTCAAATGGATCCATGAATTATTCTTAGATATCTCATGAGATTTGGATCAAATGTAATGTGAAATCAACATGTGTTGTTATCATATGAATCTAGAGGGGTGAATGACACTTCAAAATACTACTTGAGTTTCAATGGTTGTGTTTGAGACATTTGGCAACATCTTTCCAGCTTTAGGATTATAATGGGATGCATGGTGACTCAAATTGAATGGGTTTTCTCATAGTGGCCAATTTCTTGGCATGTAACCTATGGGTTTAAATTCCATTGGCTAACTTTTACTTGAGGTCTCAGGATGATGTCAAGTGGCTCATGGGCTTCATAGATTTACTCTAAGTGTCCTACATGGGGAAATGAATTGTTAAAGTATTGTGGAGGATGGTGAGGTGTAAATATATACTCTTTAGGTCATAGGATTTAATTTGATGTCCTATGAGGTGTCACATACCACTATCATAACTTTGACATCCTAAAAGGCCAAGTGATAAGTTAAGTTAGACTTTGGAAAATGTCAAATGCCTATAACAAGAAAATTAAAAGAAGTTTAAAGCAAGGTTTATAAGTAAGTGTTATAAAAAAAGTATAATATTAGTCCATTAAGATTAGGTGAAGCTTATTTCACTCAATACCAATTGGAGAACCAAATGGAACATCCTTGGTGAAGGCATGTCTGCACATTTTGAATTAATTCATGTTTAATTATTTTCATTTGAAACTTGAAAAAATTTAGCAATAATTTAAATACTTCCAAATATTAATTTGTATTGCAAGGTGAATATTTAATAAAAACTTTATAGGAAGTATTAAATTAATTTTATATGCAGTCAAATGACTTAGTAATCTTGGCATCTTAGGAATTTTGTAAAATTAAGAAAGAGGGTCTTCATTCTAGGAATGGGGGGTAGTTGAGAATCAACAAAATGATGAACTCTATAAGGAAACATTACAAAACATTAGAATCCAAATAATTTGTTTAAATATGAATAAAAAATTAGTCATCTCACTATAATTTTTAGTAAATATCAAAAATACTTTTCAAAACTAAAGAAGGCTCACAAGCTAGAATTAGATTTTAAACATTGTATACAATTATACTATGTGTGTAATTTGAAGTTAATTAACCATTGCCATTGGGTTCATAAATGATACCTTTTGAGCCTCAAAACATCTAACATGAAATGATTTAAGCATTATTTTAGATTTTTTATATTAATTATTTGCTAAGATAGGGATTGCTTGGGCATTGCTTTGCTGTCAACCAGGCATCCATAGCCCTAATAAAGATACCTTTGGATCCACTCCGGTTCATGTTCTACTACCATCCAAGTGTCCATAGCCCTGGTAGAGATTGAAAAAATCACCATTCATATAATATGAATTAGTTTACAATTTCACTTCATTGGTGTATCATATTTTTCATTATATTTTTAATACCTATATTCATAAACCATAATGGTTGGGAAATATTATTAGACATGTGTAAGGATTGTGTCAAAACATAGTCTAAATTTTATTCACTCTTAGATATCAAGATCTACCTAGGAAATTTATTTATTATATTTGACTGACAATATGATGATCCACATAAATTCAAATTCTTATTCAAGTAAATGTTTAGTCATCTAAACCATATCATAGTCTTAAAATAACTTAGGATTTTAATGAGAAGACTAACTTATAACTAACCCCACCTAGTTTTTATAAATTAGAACAAATTCTAGAGGCTTCTAAAATTTAGAATACCAATGTTTAAGAGCAATAATCCCTTCTTGCCATTTTAGGATCAAATTGATACAAATTGAACCAATGGATTCTTTTGCAAAAGACTTGTTACTAAGATACAACACACAACAACAAACAAACTAACTAACTAAAAGCGAGAAAGAACAAAAAGTAAAGCAAATTAGGAATGAAGGAAAGAAATCAATAATAAAGTGAGACAAGAAAGGAAACTCTACTACCTATACCTACTCTAACTCTAAACAAGATTACTTTAATAATTTGAGATAGAGCAGCAAAGAAGAAATGCTTCATGTATTTCCCATTGACTAACAAGGATAAGTCATTCCCTTACAAGTCCTTGAGTCTGAATGCATTTTATCCTAGTATATCTTCTACTTGATAGGGTCCAATTATAGAGAGGAGTGAACTTGTCATGTTATCCTTTCTTTTTTTGAGCCTTGTCCCATAGTTTGACTAAGTCTAAGATTTAAAACATTTTAATTTTGGCTCACTTGTCAAACCATCTTTTCACAACATCCTAATGCTTGATGAAATTTTTTAGTGCTTCATCTCTATCATCTTTCATTTGGATGATGTTTAGTATCCTGGACTATACTCTTTTACCATCTTCCATGTACTCATCCATGAACTCATAAGTTGATAGCTTCGATGTGATGGGAAATATAGGTTACAAACCATAAACAAGTGAAAATGGGGATGCCTTGAACACCTAATTTTATATGGTTCTATTTTCTCATAGAGAACTTTATTCGGTAATACCATTTTCTTGGTTTCTTTTCCATACATCTCTTGATAACATTTATCAAGTTCTTGTTAGTGGATTATACAACTCCATTAGCCTAAGGGTAGTAGTTTGAAGTAGACTTGATAACTATCTAGTTATCATATGCCCATTTAGTGAATTTTGTAGAGGTAAAGGCTAGGCTATTATCACACACCAAAGATAGGGGCATCATAAATGAAGTGATAATATTATATCTTAGGAACTTGATGACATCAATTATTCTATTGTTCTTTGTGGCAAATTCTTTGGCCCACCTTGTACAATAATATGTGTTAGTGAGTAAAAATTTGTGTCCTAGTCAAGAGTTTGGGTTGATTATTCCTATGAAGTCAAGGCCCCATTGTACAAATTGATTTGCCTTGATTATTAGTTACAAAGGCATGGATGCCTTCATCTCTCTTCAATTGAATACTTGGAATTAGTGGTATTTTTTCACATTAGCATGTGCATATTTGAAAATGGTCAACCAATAATAACTATCCATTAATATCTTATGTTGTGGTGCTCCCTAAAGGGTGATCACTTCCCAATTTGTCATGGAAATTATCCATGATATTTGTAGCTTCAATTTTAGAAACACACTTTAGGTAGATTAATTCATAGTCATTATTATAGAAGACCACTCTTTTGATCGTAAAGTGAGATGATCTCAACCTAAGGGCTCTTTTATATTATATTTTGAGGTGTGATGGATACACTACATGAATCAAGTAATGAACAATGTTTATTTACCAATCTCCATGAGGTAATCAATTTCCTTTAACCTACAAAACATTAGTGAAAGGATTAGTATTTGAAATGAGATGGATAAGACCTTGACCTCTTACTAACATAGAAATTTTTATCTAACTCATATTCCTAAATCTTGGTCATCTACTTCCCTCTTCTTTCCTCAAGTTCATTCTATCTTAACTTTAACTTAAAATCTAGATTAGACACTGTAACATATCTAGAAAAGGGTAATTTAACTTTGAATTCTTAAAATTAGTGCTCATCAAGTATATGGGGTGCTCTTTGTCATATTATTTCTTCTTTAAGATAACAATAATAGTATGATCAGAAAAAAAAAGAGTTTAGATTAAAATATTTAATAAAATCATGAGTTATCAAGATAGGGGATTGAATAATAACATCCTTAATGTCTTGAAATGACTTATTTACCTCATCTACACATTATATCTTATCATACTTCTTTAGCATAATATTGAGAAGTCTCACAATCTCTATACAACTAGAAATAAACTTTCTCACAAAGTTGATTTTACCAAAGAAAGATTTTAACTCCTTTTTGCTATTTAAAACTTTTGCCTTTGAAATTGCATTAATCTGATCAAGTTTTATGGTCATACCTTATTAAGTGCTCACATGTCTTAAGATTTTACTTTTAGTCACACAAAAGATGTTTTTCTTGGGGTTCAATGAAATATCATGCCTTCTATACTTATCCAGTACTTGTTCTAAATGCATCATGCAATCTTCCCTATTTTTAGAAAAAAAATTAGATTATCCATGAAGATAATAATGCATTTACCTATTGATCTATTAAATGCATGATCTATTACTCACTATAAATTTTATCCTATTTTGATAAGTCTTAATGGCATTCATTTTTAGTAAAGTGTTTCCCATTTAGTGGTGAAGGGAGTCTTCATTCTATCTCACTTATTTACTAAGACTTGGTTGTAGCCTAAAATACATCAAGGAATAACATCTTTCCAGAGCTAATTAACAACTGTATGACTTCATCCAAAGATTACAAAGGGTAATTATCCTTATTATAATACCTATTCAAATTCCAAAAATAAACACAAATTTTGATTTCTCTATTCTTCTTCTAGACTGGCATAAGATTGACAACCCATGTTGAGTGCCATATAGGAAAGATTTTCCTTACATCAAGTAATTTCTTCACTTCTTTGTAAATCAGTGGATTAATTACTTCTATATTCACCTCAAAGGTTTATAATTTTCCTTTAATGAGATAGTTTGAGTGATCATAGGACCAAGTGATGATGTCTTTGAATCTAGTTAAAAGGGAAACATCCTTCTTCAACTCTTCATCAGTGCAAACTACACCAATGTTGGCATTTTGTTCATTCCCAAGATCTCCCAAGTTCACTTGATATTAATCCTTCCCACTCACTTTTATTTAATTAGCTTCATTTAATTCTTTATCTAGGTCAAAAATCCTCTCCAAGGAAATAATGCCTTTGGGGATTCAATTTTCTTTATGTTGGATTACTCCATCTTTGTTATCCTTCACATCTTGTATAGGAATTTCATCTTGTTCCTCAATGACATGAGATTCCAATATGCTACAATTGCTTAAGAAATCAATTATTTGTTGGTCATCATCAAAAAAATTGAATGATTGATATTATTTGGCATAGATGGGTATAAAATTATCTCCACAACAAATTCCTACAAGTTTAAAGCCTCTAGAGGTACCAAGTTTGTTGTCGATGATGCCAAGCCATCTATTAATTGGTTTTGTTCCATGGGTAAGGAAATAATATTTAATGATTCAAAATACTCAATTAAATCCCAAGATCTAAATATATATTTTATTAAACAATAAATTTTACATTGATATCTACTTCTAATTTTATTCACAACTAGTTCAGAATCCCCATAGACTAAAAACTCTTTAACCTTATGTTTAATTTTAAATTGAAATCCTAAGATAAGAGCTTAATATTATGATAAATTGTTAGTTTAAGAGAACTATAATATATAGGAAGATAGATACTCTTTTACTTCTATGTTTGTTATAATAATTCCCATACATAAGCCTTGTTTAGCTCATGCACCATTAAAGTGTAATGTCTAAGGACTTCTTCTTTGTTCTTATTCTAACTTGTTATCACTTACAACAATGTTAGTGGTCTATAAAGTATAAACACTATGGTAAGAGGATTATAAGTTTACCTTTTCATTCTTAGAATTGTATTCTATAATCATATATTTAATCTTAAGTTCTTGATTAATTTAAATTTGATTAGGGATCTCTTGCCAAGGCAACCACATGTGTGAAAATTTATGGACATGTATCCATTCAAATATTTAGTTTAGTCATGACTAAGTAATAATAAATAAGCTTTGGGTATATCAATGACTTGAATGTTGATGAATTTATGTATTCAAGGCTCATGAGCTAGAAGCATATGGATATTCAACAAATCAATATTTACCTTTACTCTTAACTTATACAACTACACCACCATTTTCTCAAATTTAATTAGGTTTAGCTCCATTCTTTCATAAATTCCTAATGGCATAATGTTAGTTGAAGCACTAGAATTAAATAAAATATAATGGATATTCTTACCAAAAATTATAATAGTTAACAAGAATGGTGGAACCTCATGTTTGATCTTATATATCACTACATTCTCATGGGCTTGCTTAGCCTTTCTAGAGCTAGGCATTTCATTCAAAATTTTCAATAGAAAAAAACATTATTCAGTGATTTGTGTGAGCTTGTGCAATGTTGTATTTTCCTTGATATTCTTTGAGTCTTCCACTATAATGTATCAACCTTTTGATGATTTTCAAAGAGTCTTTATTGTTGGTTGATTCTCCTTACCTTTAGGGTGTAGAGGGTTATTGTATATCCTATCATCAAGAGGTGTATCTAGTTTGTTAGGTGGGGTGTAAGTTGTTAGAGGTAGGTTATACATATTATTTATTAGGGAATTCTTACTCCTTTGGTAATAATGGAAATCATGTACCTCCTCAACATAATCCTTAGGTTCATTCTCATCTTAGCTAGGAAAGCCATAAATCTAAACCATTAGGACTGATTCAAGTGCTCTAGATGCATCATTAGAATTATCAGAGCCTTTAGTATTACCTTGATCAGTGGGATTCACCTTGAATCCCTCCATCTAGATTTGGATGGCTTTAAATGCATGGAAAAACTTGACATAGTCAAGTTCCCCATGTCTAGCTCTATTATGCACTCAACACCAGTTAGGTAAGGACATCTCACAAATATTTATCTCAGGCATTTTGCTTAGAGGGGGATCATAATTATTATTATGCTTATTTAAATTATTATTATATATTTGTAAATTTTAGTTTATATTGGAGTTATTAATAGTGTTACCCATCTATTTTATAAGATCCAAGAAATCATTAGCAAGCTTTTGGACAATTATTTGGATTTAGTCCAACTGTCCAATTGGGGGTTATAGGTTCTTTATTTGGGTGGTGTCTTATAAATTTTTTTTTTTATAGGCACCAATACTTTATTATTCTAGGGATGCACCCTGACATTTACTTGGTTGAAGAATCCAAGCTATTGGTTAAGTGAAACATGACTCAAATGTAACTAGTTAAGCACTGGTAATTGGTTAAAGGTACCCTAGTTTTGATTCATGTTAGGGATGAAATTTAGAGAAGACAATTATATAAAATTTTGGTATAACAAAGGTTATATGCCCTTATAGGTGCATTTACTCATTAATATGTATAGCCTTAGTAAATGATAAAGGAAACATGTAAATACCCATGACTCTCCTAAAGAAGATGGATGGCATTGGGTCTAGAGCATTATTATATATTTATAAGGCCAAATAATATATAATTTGATATGTGGTGATGTTAAAGTGTAAATATTTTGTAACCTATCATTTAGAATTTTTATTGGCTCTTTTAGGTCCTTTATGAGGGTGGTAAACTATTAGTATACAACTCCTAGACTAACTACCCTTCCAAATTAGGCAATAAAGGTATCATTAAATTGATCCCATCATGTGATGGAATATTTAGTTAAGTTAAGGAACCAATCATAAGTTTCATCCCTAAAGAAAAAGGGAAAAAATGACAATTTTCATGAATTTAAGAAAACATCTAGATCATTTGACCAAATTTTCAAAAATAAACCCTAACTTGATGAAATCTTTCAAAGAATGCAAAGATTTATGTCATTTATGTAAAGAATGTAGATACTTGGTGTTTTTGAATAATATTCATGTAATTTGAAATAATTTAGCATGTATATGATGAATTACACTATAATTATACAAAGATACTTAAAAATAGTTATATAAGGCCCTCCTAGCACCAACTTTTCCCTTTCTATTGATGCACTTATTATTCTCCTTGTATCACTACAGAATAAGGGGAAAGTAATAAGCTAAATTTTAAGTCCTAAAATGACTTAAGGATTGATTTTTTTATACAAATATTGATGTTAATAACATAAATATCAAAGATATGATCACCACTTTGAAAGTATGCAAGTAGACCCTATTGTAGGGACAATAGATGTTTATGTAGTGACACTTTTCTTGCTAATTTTTGTGAATTGTCTTAAAATCTATCGATTATTTCCTAAAATACAAATAAAAAGGGGTATTTATAAAAAATAAGATGTGTATATCCAAGAGTGAGTAGGGTAGGGCATAAAATAAGATGTGCTTAAGATGACTGAAGATATCAATTTTGCTAGCATCTAAGGCAAAACATATAAAAAATAGCATCTAACAACTCTAGCATAAATATCAAACCTAAATAAATGTAGTTGAATATTTAGAGGAAGGAAAATGCATATGTATAACAAGATAATTTGCATAAAATTTCTTAATCATAGTAAATTACATGGCACATTCAGATGCTAATGAGAAGAAAATAAAGCGATCATACTATCAAATTTATTAGCCTCATTTTAAGCATAAACTAATAGATGCATATATGAAATCTAAAAGACAAATTAAACATTAGAAAGGAAATTATTATTCATCTAAGAATGTGAGAATTCTAAAATTACAAAACACACAAAAGAACACTATAGACAAACTCTCAAATTCTTTGGCTCCTTGTATTAGTTTTTACAAAATCTATTTTCTAATTTACAAATGAGGAGGAAACACCTATTTATTTGATCAAAATGCCTAAGATATGCTCAAGTGGGCCCACAAAGGTTCCCCATATACAACCAAGTGGACTAAAATTCCACATAATAATAAAATATTCTACATTTTATTTTATAAGTTAAAATATAATGTCATAAGGGCCTATAAGTGGTTGTTTGTAATGTTTGTTATTGTTGTTGTTACCACCTCTACTTCTTTTTTGATTCTTCTTCAGTCCATACTTTTGCATAGGCCTAGTAACTAGGGTTAATTTTATTAAATTCTATGATGAAGGGCCTAAATAATTTAGGTATGTCTTGGATGATCTTGTCATGCTCTATGAGTGTTGGCCTTAGTGACTCCTAAATGGCATCTAACTTCTCTGACCTTTGATTGGAAAATGCCATAATCTTTATCACCTCAACATCCATTTTGGAATTGAATTCATATTTATGTAATTTTGAAATGAATACCTTAATATATACTCAAAATTATTTCTCCTCCATGAGGGTGTCATTAGGCTTGGTCACCCTAGTGATCATGGCATCCTTAATTATTAAAGAAATGTTGAATTCAATTTTTTCAAAGGATGTATTTGCATCTATGAGCTGATCTAACCATGTCTTCAAAATCCTCCTCCTATTAATGAGGATGGTATATGTAGGAACAATGTCTTAAAGATGTAGAATCTTAAGGTTAGGAAACTTATTTATTCTTACCTCTCTAGCCAAGTTTGCCAACTTGGGGTAATAGTGGGCAAGATTTTGGTCAAGTTTAATTAAAGCTTTGGACTTATTGATCCCATGTTAATACCTCTTTTTAATAAATTTATATAAGCTAAAGATATTAATAAAAATGTTAATTATTGAAATTAAAGTTCCCATTATCATAATGGGTAGTGCTTGATTTTTTAGGATTTTTAGTTCCTATTGCATCCCCTTCATCAAGGCTATAGTAAAATATAAATATGCTTGCATCAAGGATATAGGGTCCTTTTCATACTCTTGTAACTCTCTTAGGATATCCTTTCTCTTTTTGGTTAGGGTGAAGAGGGGTTATTCACTCTAATGAATCATTATTGATCTTGATTGTGGGTGATCTACTTCTCTTCTAATTACCCTTTTCATGGTTTCAATGTCTGCATCAAACCTCATGCCAATTTTTATTATAGCTTAGCTTGATTGAGGCCTCCCTTATATTATTATTTAAATCATGTTCCTTACCCAATTTGGGGTGGCTGTAGATAGTGGTTGTTTGAGGGTTTGTTATAATGGGAGTGTCTAGGTAGAGGATGAATAAGCCAAAGCTATGACATTGATGAACAAATTGGTTGGGTCCAATTACCCAAGTGGATAAAATAAAGATTTAGCATGGAGGATGTTAAGGATGAATGAAGGAAATTTTGAAGGCATGATCATTTTGGAAATTTTTGTGAGGTTAAGTGGTTTAGGGAAGGGGAATGTCTTTGAGATGGTTTGTAATTACTTGGTGGATGCAGGTGAGCCAAGGGTAAGTGATGCATTAGAGGTGGCTACCTAAGAAGGAGTATAACTTATGGCTAGGTTAACACCAGTGATTAGGTAGCTTGATGGAGGTGGAGGGTTGGTAGTGGTATGAGATATTAAATAGGGAATGGTGCCACCAAAGGAAATAATGGTAGGGGATGTGAACTTGGTTGTGGTAGTAGCAACAAAATTAGGAGCAGTTGTAAATGTACTAGCAACTAAGAAGGAAGGCAAAGGTGTAGTAATTACCAAATGAGTTTGGGAAGTTGATGAAGGGAGTCCTACTCCTCTCATGGTATCCTTGGGAGACTTATTCATTATTTATAATTTCTCAATAGTTCTCCCAATTAGTGATTGTAGTTCCTCCATTGAAAACTCAAGTCCTTGTGGGGATCCTTCAAGCTCAACAACATCAAATCCAAAGTGGTCCATGTTTTCTATGGTAGATTATTCAAAATATGTGGAAATAAGTGTATGATTTTGAGAGGGGCCATGCTAGACACTAGATTATCCTAACTCAAATCTTGGAGGCATGTTTTTCCTACTTAGAGTATCTTACAATAGAGGCCTGTAGGGTCTAATATTGATCAAAAGAGTGTTATCCTCTTCTTCCTCTTCTTTTTTCTTCTCATAGTTTTCATTGAATATGATCTAATGAGTTAGTGGGAGATGAGGCTTTACTATGGCCTCCTTATTATTCTCCATGTCAAGCCTCATTAATAGCTCTATATTCTTCTATATTTCATTCTTTATGACTACTTCATCATTTATTACATCCTTGTAAACCCATTTATGTACATCCTCTTGGTGTTTATATTCTATAAGCACATCTCTTTTGAACTTAAATAGGTGTTTATAAATGACTTGTTTTGGATCCAACATCCTAAAGTCATCCTTGGGAAATAGATAAGAGTCCTTATGCCTTAAAACCACTATAATGTCTTGCACTTGATTATCTATGTTTTCCCTAGCTTGTAAAGAGTCTTGTCAAGGGCTATCTTTTTCTTACCCTTGAAGATACCATCTACTCCATGCAAGAGTTGATAATCCATCTCCTCCTCTACTGACTTTTTAGGCACATATTTGGGTAGCTTATGAGGAGATATCATCACCCCTTCTATCTAAATAACTATGCGGCTAGGGTAGATCTAGAAGCTACCCATCTATTTTGATGTCATTCTAACTTATAGAGGGACCCTTGGCATCATGTAATTGGTGATATTTTTATAAATAGGGGTTTAAAATATGATAAAATTATCTTGATGTTGTTCTTAAAGTGATGAATATGTATTGAAAAATATGTTTGGGATAAAAATTCATCTCATTATAGACACCATGTGTTTAACCCTAATTATGCAATCATATAAATATCAGCCAATAAATAGCTAATCATATAAAATGGATCCCCATTATGGCAAGTGTCATGCATAATAGAGACTAGGTTATTGCTAATGATATTTCCTACGTGAGGGAATCTACTGATCTTTAATAATTATTTGTAATAGTGGGATATCTTTTATATCTACATACTCAATATATGCATTGTCAAATATTTTGTTTAGTAGGGTGAAGCTAATCTTGACTCCATTATTAAACTAGGAAATGGGTATATTTCCTTGGTCATCCATGAATATCCATCTAATTAGGTTTGTTACCAATGAAGTAAGACTATCTCTAGCTTGTGTACCTCATACTAGTTGTCAATGATGCTCTGGTTGTAGTCTAGCTATGGTAGGGGTAAAACATAATATTTTTCAAAACTCAACCCTAAAATGAATGAAATTAAAAACTCTTGGTTCATTGACTTGAGAAATCCATCTTCACATCTTGACCTCCCAAAGATGTCATAAACTAGGTTAGTGTATGGCACGACCTCTAGTTTTGTTATGGCTTTGTGAAGACTAATAACTTAGATTACAAAGATATCTAAAGCAAGATAAATAATTTGGGGCATGGTTTTGGATTCATCAAGATCCCTAGTTCCCTCAAAATTGTAATAGACACTTTTATAATGCATGTCCCCTGAGTTTATGGCTTCGAGGATAAACTCTGTGTCTTTAAACATGATTGAATTGCCATATTGAAGTAGAAAATCATTAGTTACAAATGTAATGACCTTACCTAAAGTGGAGGGTCCTACTTGAGCCATATTTTCAATTTCTTGGATAGTAACTAAAAATCTTTTGTATCTATCTGTAACTTTTGAGATTTGATAATGGTGGCCTAGGGACAACTTGTTAGTTAACTCTATCTTGGTTAAATTGAGAATACATATAATATGGAGATCAAATGCTTAGGGCTTATAATGTAAATGTGAGAAAAAATATTTAGGTTAGGTAAAATTTTGTAGATTTATTTGATTAATGCATGTTTTGATAGTGATTTTGGTTCATGTCAGATTAATGGTGAGCTCATCACCTTTACATTCAAAAAACATGACTTATTCTTTCTAAATTTAATTGCTTTTAGAATTCAAATTTAACAATGATTTTCTTTCAATCCACCATAAATTTTATCTTTAGAATTAAATTTTACCAATTTTGACATGTTTCATGCCTCCTCAAATTAGCTAGGTGCTTGTAAGCACCAAATATGACTAAGTTGCTTAGTTAACTCATATCTAGACACATAGAACATTTTGATTACTCTCAGACTATTGGGATGTACCTTAATGTGATTATTCATTTTTATTTTATCATCTGGTATCTCTCTATTTGTGGTGAGCTCTCAAATGGGACCCTATAATTTGGTTAGTTTTAGGAGTGCCATATGTTGCTTTCATAAGCAATCAGAGCTTATTCTTTTCCAGGTGGATTTATCATTGGCAATCATGGCCTTGGTTTGATAGGTATCACCTTTTGAAGGCCTTTAGGAAGTTATCAACAAATATATTTGAAATGTGTGGCTCAGGTGTAGATACATGTCTTTCTCAAAAATTATTTGTTTGATTTGAGGATGAATCTTCATGGCAATGACATGCAACATCATCCTGCGAGTATAGTGGGGACACATGTCACTTCAATAGGACTTCATAGGTTATTTAGTGTATTTTTAGATATAATTAGGGTAGGCATGATAAGTTTCATCATGACATGGGTCCAATGGGGATGCACATCATTCTCATAGGCTTCTTTTCATTTTTATACCACTTATTGCTCATAGATGGAAATTCAAATAATTATACACCATTGATTTTTTATCAGATGGCTCAGATGCATCCATGTGTTCTTATTAAATATCTCATGAGATTTATGATGAGTGTCATTTAACACTTCATTTAATCAATGTTTAATTGATGTCTTATAAACCAGGGCTAGTGTCCAAAGCTATCTACAATAAGTTGTAGGACGGTAGGTCTATAAGTCTACTTGAGGGAGTGTTTGATGGTCCTATTCTAACTTTGACCAATAAAAAAAAAGTGTCCTAAACTACTTGATTCACTCTTGTGCTAAAAAGGAAAAGATGTAATTATTTAATCAAATAAATCCACTCTTCTACTTTAAAGTAAAATCACACTCCTATTTACGCTTGTATGGAAATGAAGATGTTTAAATAGGAAAGGAGATTTGCTTCACACATTTTCTGTAAAAGAAAACACACTTTATTTGGAAATAAAATGACTTTGGAATAAGGAAATGCCTTTTAAATTATGAATTTGTTTTGATGTTTTTATGAATAAATGCAAACACTAACAAGATTCTAATTAGTTATAAGAAAGAGTTAATAGAACATAACATAATTACCATACATAATTCCTTGTTCCAAGGAGACTGGGCCCTTGCTCCTCTTGGACTCAAGAATAAAGATTAATCAATGCTAGAAATTAAAGTGATAATTCATAAAACTGAAATGATTACAATATGGCTAAAACCTATAGTATGCTTGTACGTATCTTTCCTTTATTCTCTAATAATTTTAAATGAAATTTTTTTTACCTTTTATACTAATACAATCAACTCAAAATAGGATGAAAAGAAATAGGATTCCTTGGTTGATCCACTCATCCAAAGATAGGAGATTGGATTTCCAAGAGATCTAATTATTTTGATGAAATAGATATAGTATCCTATAATAGTCCTAAGATCCAAATATATACAACTTTATCAAAATTAGATCCTACAAAATAGCTGGTGGATATTTTCCTCATTTGATTCTGGCTAGAATGATTCTCTCTCATCTTATCTAGCTACCAGCTTCCCTATTTGTAGCTTTATCTTTAAAAAATCCATGGAATTGACATTGTAGATTCAGTAGGAATGAATCCATGGAGTCCGTATAAACAAACCTGTAGAGTCTATAGAAACAAGCATATATAGTCTATAGAAACAAGCCTGTGGAGTCCATAAAAACAAGCCTATAGAGTCTATAGAAACAAGATTGTGAAGTCTATAGAAACATTCTGTTTGAGTTCATAATTATACTAGATGGAGATCAAAATTGAATTTTTAATATACATCACATGTGTCTTCTTCTTGAGCATTCTTCATAACAAAAATCACTAAAACCAAATAAAGGTTTAGTAAAGGTTTAAACATTAATGACAAAGGAAAGGTTTCGTCTTTGGTTTAATATAAATAAGAAAAATATCTATTTTCCATGTAACAGTAATCTAACAATCTATGATTTGCATAAGATAATATCCTTAGAGAGATGAATTTAGGTAAATAACATGTCAATAATGACCCATATTCTAAGCTCATCATCTCCCCCAAGATTTACCTTTTTTAGGTTCCATTGCAAACATTCAATAGCATTCATAGCTCTGGTATCTACTTTCCACACTTTGACTCAAATCATAGTCATCAAATTCATCTATTATATTCTTGTTTAAATTTCTTGTAAACCCCTGATGTTCTTGAATCATTTTTTTCCATATATTGAATTGCTCCTCTGATTATGGATCCCAACTCTGCCATCTTGGAATAGGTATGATCATTAAAGGTGGTCTATATCTCATGCTAATCCATTTATTTTCTCCCCTAGAGTTTATTACCTCTATTAAGATTTCCAAAATTGAAGAATCTCTCCTCATACTCCATCTTAATTTATTTAGAGACATGACCTCTCATCTTTTAAGAGGCACTAAAAGTTGGTCCCACCTTTTCACACTTGCAGTCACTACTGAAACAAAACTCTATGTTGAAAAAAAGTCAAAAAAAATATCATAGTCATATAAAGCTTGTAAATAATGAGTTTTAACTTCATCACTTAGACAAGTATAGTTAAAATTCTATCTATCAATATGGGGATAGGAAAGGCTGGTTTGATACATAATCTTGTAGTCTTAGCATGATTTGTATTCTCCTCAAATCTACTTTTCCATGCTAGTTGATTTTTGAATGTAGAATGCAATGCCCTTAGTTGAACTTATCCTACATGAAGGTTTATCAAGAAATTATTGTGCTCATGGTCTCCTATGAACAAATCATGCAAATAAAATTCACAAAGCAAATCCTACTAATCAGGTTCAACACTATATAAAATTTATAAAAATGTTTTTAGTTGTGAAATCTTGTAAGGAAGATAAAAAGAGATATTCAAAAGCTGCCATATATATAATTGTTCAAATAAAAACAAACTATATGTAGGAGAATGATTCCTACATGCCAAAAGAGATTCCCCTAATTTGTATGCATCCTGCAAATTTTGTTCTAAATCTTGGACCTTAGCTTCTAATTCTTTCTTTTCATTTTCGAATATTTTTTTTGAAGTTGCAACTTTGTTTTTATGTTTAAGTATGGAATATTCTTCTTCAATTTGATTTATCATTTACAAGGTAGGAATACCTAGACAACTTGTTTGACAACTTCAATCAACAAATACCTTAGGAGGAGAATGTGCAACATTAGAAGGTGCTTTGGAAGAGTTTACCAAAATCTACAATCTCTTATTCTCCTTCGTCAAATTTTATACATATATCCAAAGGTCTATTTGTTTACTTTCATTTTTATTTATTGTTTCTTCAAATCTATGAACTTCTACTACATGATTGGCAGATGTTGTGTCCAATTTTTGCACCAATAATGAGTTGAGATGATCCTTATTCGGAAATCAACTTATCAAGTCAGTAATGTTAGATGTTTATTGTTACTCTAGATCTTGAGATTGATAAAGCTTCAAGGTTAACTAAATAATAGGATCATTTATATTAGAGGACTCACCTTTCTCATTTGTGCATATAATTTTTCCTTTATTCATTATAGTTTTAACTAAAACATGTGGTTATCCTACCATAGTTGATTCCTATACCATGATTGGCTCTTCTTCTGGAATTGGCTCCTCCATTATGATTGGAGATTTCCTTTCGAAAGGAGTTTCTTTAACATCTATAGTTGTAGGTATATGTTGATGTATGGGGGAATGCGATACCTTTTTAAGACTATATATAATGGCTGCAACCTCTTGTTCATCTTCATCTCTCAGAATTAACCTTCTCCTTCTTTTGGTCACTCTCTGAGCTACACTCAATTGTCTTTCCTTTTCAACCATCAGATCCTTGGTCTTCTTAGGTTCTGTAACAACCTTTCATTTTAATGTTCTTCTTCCTGACATGGGAATTGATTACACTATAGATTGCTGAGGTTCCTGTGGGGACCTTAAAACTACAAGGATTTGAGACCTTGTGATTCTTCTTTTTGAAGAAGGGATTTCTATTGAGACTATAGTCTATGATTTCTTTTGTGGATTTGTTTTCTCAACTAACAAAATAGGTGGAGATGAATGTTCTTGTGGTAAATTTTGGGTTTCTTGTGTAGGAAAATTTGGAATTTGTTGTGTTACACTACTCTAAAATTCCTCTTAGACCTCTTGTCCTTGCTAAAGGAAGTGATGTTGGATAATTAGGTGAATAAGGCCATGATTCCTAAGAGCAGCATTAGGAGTTGTAGTCATAATTTGAAGAACACCATATAAGAAAGATGGGAGGTTAATCTTGTAATGAGGGTTTTGTCTTCCATGCTTAAGGTGTATTAACATTTTCATGGTGTCTCCTCCTAAAAGACTGTGTTGCCCCTCACCAATGATATATTTGAGTACCCACTTGGCTACATATTTCCAAGGTTCAAGAAGTGAATTTATACTAATACATTTTGATTTTCCCTTAGAATCTATTAGACATGAAGTTCTAGTCTGCTCATTACCATTAAAATGAATAATTAAATCATTAAATGAAATACTTCCTGTAGCTCTCATTCCCTCTTCTGGAATGTGTATGATTTTAATTATAATTTGAGTTGAAATAGGAATAACAATACCTTTAACAACTAAAAATTTAGGGGTGAGATTAGTGATGAATTCTCTTACCATTGTTTCATGGAAACCCGATATTAGTGATGAATTCTCTTACCATTGTTTCATGGAAACCCTATAACTCTTCAATGATAGGTAGCCAGCCATTTGCTCTAAAAACTGCAATAGAAGCTTTATCTTTGTGAAAATTTATTGAATTCTTTGGCTTTGATGTCATTTTTTGTCCCATTTCTACTTGGATTTTTAGATAACTCAGTTTCTTTAACTCACATTAAAGTTTAGACTAGCTTTTATTAAAATCTATAGGCAATAATCACTGAGGATTTGTAGACCAACTTCTATTGAAATTGGTAGGAATGAAATGTTTTGTGTGAAAGTCCACAGTTGCATGAGTCAATAGTTTAATATTAATATGATTACTTGATATAGTTTAGTGCCACACATTTATATAGAGTGTGCCAGTTATTTTGTTAAATTATTACAAATTGGGTGAAATGATGATATGGCACTTTCACAATGACAGTGATTTATCATTTCATTTAAAACCCATTTTATGATGTCTCATCATTATCATTATTGATGACACAATTTATTGTACCAAAACTACACACTTATCCATACACCTTTGGTGGCTTGTTTGCATGGTTATTCATTATGGTATGTGTCATGTCAATCTATTTTAGAAGGCTCAAGTTTGGGTCATCTCCATAGAATAAGCATTAATTAAATTGAATATAATTAGTTAACTAAACATAGATAAATAAAATATATGTCTCACTTAATTTTGACCTTATATTTATCCTTTGCTCACAATTTGTCTTGCATAAATAAGTTTACATGGATTAGTCAACAGGTGTTGAAAGAACAGCTTTTATTTCATGGAGAAGATAAATCATAGTGACATGATGAGATTATCTTACATTTTCTTCTTATATATATAATTTTTCCCTTTGGCCAGCCATTACTAATTTTCTACCCAAAGCCCTTTTTGCAATGCATAGCCAGCCAGTAAGCTAGTTTTCTGGGCATGCATTGTCAATAGTGTCCCTAGAAGGATTTTCACTATTGATATTTATTTATTTATTTTTTACTAGATCATCAAAGATTAGGTTATTTGGAAGAATCAGAGTCCTCCAAAAAGGCTACTTGATCATTTACCTTTTTAATAAATTCTTCTTTATTAATAGGTTTTTGATAAAGCATTAATCTATGTCCATTGACTAGCAGAGATCTTCTACTATCATCAATAGGTATTAACTTAACAAAACCATTTTCAAAGACCTATTCAATATGATAAGGTCCCAACCACCTCATTTATAGTTTTCCTTTGAGCTGTTGAAATTTGGAATCAAACAACAGTGCCCAATCCCCTTTCTAAAACTTCAATTGCTTGATCTGTGAAACGTGCCAAACTTTTCTTTGATGTTGTACCAATTTAGTTCTTTGCAGTACTTCCATCCTCATCTCATCAAGTTTATTAATGTATAAGAGTCTTTCTTTCTATATTTATTCTAATTCACTTCCTACTTCTATAGCTATTTTGAATGTTTCTAATTTAAATTCAATAGAGAATAAGGGCTTCTTACCATAAACCAATTCATAAGGTGAAAGTCTAGATGTTGTTTTCCAAGTAGTATTATAGGCCCAAACAACTTTTGGTACCTTATCTACCCAATCCTTTCTACTGGAATGAACAACCTTGGTTAAAATGGTTTCTAGTTCTCTATTGGTGACTTTAACTTTCCCATTAGCCTATGGATGGTATGGATATGTTTTTCTATGTTGAGTTTGATATACTTGCATGAAGTGATTTATCATGTTTGACACGAACTATTGTCCTTGATTTGAGGCTATCTCCCTTTGAGTACCAAATCTTTGCATGATTTTGAAATATAAGAAATCAGCTACCATCTCTTCTCTTGTATGAGTTAATACTTCCACTTCCACCCACTTGGTCACATAGTTTGTACATACTACGATATATTCTTTTCCTATGAAAGGAGGATCCATAAGAATGATAAAATCAATTCCCCATTTTTTAAATGATTTTAGAACCAATTAAGGAAGAGGGTGCAGAGGAATCTCTATTGAAAGAGTAGGCTATCTAATTTTCTGACAAGCATCACAGTGTCTGACATATCTTTTTACTTATTGATGAAGGTGAGGCCAATAGTATCCTACTACTAGAATTTTATGTATGGTTGTTTGATTTGAGAAATGACCTCCTCCTGGTTCATCATGATAAGCTCTGATGATATCATAAGCTTCAACATTTGTCACACATATATGAAACACATGGTCAGGTCCAAGTTTAAAAAGTATTCTATTAATCCATTTAAAAGAAATTTCTTTGATTAAAATTTTCTTTTCTTTTTGTGAAAATTGTAGAGAAAAATTCCCTATGGCGAGATAATTCACTATATCAGAAAACCCCAAAGATTTTGATGAAATAGAAAATAATTATTCATCTAGAAAGTCATCTTTCACTAGTTCTTCTTCACCCATGATATTCATTCTTGTCAAGAAATTAGGAACCACATTAGACTTCCCTAGTTTATCTATAATAGTAACATCAAATTATTGTAAGAGAAATTACCATCTAATAATCTTACCTCTCACAATTGGTTTATTTGTAAGATATATAATAGTTGAATGTTCTGTATAGACAAATACCTTATAGCTTATTATGTAGTGTCTAAATTTGTTCATTACATAGACTACAGCTAGGAATTCCCTCTCAGTTGTGGTGTAGTTTTTTTCAATAGGTGTCATGTTTTTGCTAATATAATATATAGAATACATGTTATCCTCTTCATCCTTTTTTCTAAGGACTACTCTTATTAGTGTATTGAAAGCATCTGTATATATATGGAATGGCTGAGTCCAATCTAATCTTCTCAATACTAGAGAAATAATGAGTTTAGCGTTGATGGTCCCAAAGGCCTATTGACAACTATCACTCCATTAAAATGTTCTATCTTTTGTAAGCAAAGTAAACATAGGGGAACCTAGTTGGCTAAAATTATCTATAAATCATTTGTAGTAACCAACATGTCCCAAAAAACTCTTAATTTTAGTTTGTGTTTGTGGGATGGTTAAATTGGAGATTATTTCAACATTCTTTGGATCTAATTGAATGCCTTTTTTATAAATATGGTGTACCATCACTATTCCTTCATCCATCATCAGCAAAAATATCTCATGGCTCAAAGATAATTGATGTTCTTCACATCTGATCAATACTCTTTCCAAGTTGGTAAGAGCCTCTTGATAAGTTTCACCATGAACGACGAAATCATCCATATATACCTCAACACAATCATTTGTAAGGTAAGAGACTATTTGTAAAACTCCTCTTTGGAAGGTTACTATAGTATTATAGAGTCCAAATGGGAGTACTTAGTGAGAAAAAGTTCCCCAGGGGTAGGTAAATGTGGTTTTATCTTGATCTTCAACTACCACCGTTATCTAGTTATACCCACTAAACCCATCCAAGAAAGAAAAATATCTCTTTCCTACCAAGTTGTCAAGAACTTGATCAATGAAAGGTAGAGTAAAATAATCTCTTAGTGTTGCTTTATTCAGTTTTCTGTAATCTACACATACCCTTAGTTTTCCATTTTTCTTGGGCACAATTAATAAGGGTGAAACCCACTGGCTATCTGAGATGGGGTAAATAAACCCAACATCCAACAATTTCTAGATCTCTATTTTAACTATCTCCTTTAATGCTAGGTTTATTCTTCTTTGTGTTTGTCTAATCAGTTTGATAGATTCTGTGTAAATGTGATGAGTGAAAATGCTGGGGTGAATGCCTTTCCTATTAGTATAATCCCAAGTAAAAGCCTTGGTATGTCTTTTTAGTACTTCAAAAAGTTGATCTTCATCTTCATTTTTTTAACCAACTATTGATGTTTAAAATCTTTCTAGGTAATACCATGATTGGTATTGTGCTTGGGTAGTTGGATTCTATTTTATTTAATTTAATAATCAATGAGTTCATAGGACATGGATGAGGAAGTATCTTATGAAACATGGTTACATTATCAATAAACTCTTTTCTAAGAGGAATCAATCTTGCTAAATAACAATGGAATGCATCTAAGAAATGAGTTTGCTATTGTTCTACCAATTTCCCCATACTTTCACGAATCAATCCATGATCATATAGTGAGGAAAAAATAAAATAAGTATAAGTGGAGGTTTCATAATATTCTATCTGACCCAAGAATCCTAAACTAAGGCAGTCCATAGTTTTTGGATTGGTAGAGTCCATAGATTTTGGGTATATGTATCCATACAATTCTTCCAAGTGTTTTTTAACTATGATCATGGTTAAGGAGGAAATGGTGTTTGATGTGTTATCTAATTCATCCACCCAAAGTTCTTATTTGTGATTTTTTGATGGTTTTTTAGGAGGATACAAAGAGATGCACTTAGATTTTAACCCATTAGAAATTGTCATGTCTCCTGACCTGCAATCAATTAATGCTACTACAGTAGCCAGCCATGGTCTACCTAAGATTATGAAATATCCTATATTCTTTGTTTTAGGTTACAAGACCATGAAATCTACTGGATATTCCTAAGACTCTATTAGTACTTCAACATTTACTATAGTCCCTTCTAGTTTAGTTATAGATTAGTCCACAATTAGAAGAATGGTAGTTGTGGATTGCATTCTCATATGAGATAATGTATGGAGAGTATCATTTATCATAACATTAATTATTGCTCCCAAATGTACCAAGATGTTAGGAATTTATTTACCTCTAATTATGACTATGATCACTAGGATTCCTAGATCTGCATATTTTGGAACTAATAGTTTTCCTGCTAATAAATCAACAACTTTTTTGTCAACATGAATGGTCCCTGGATATTTTGCTTTCCTCCCAGGTGTCTTGATACAAATGTTTTTGATGATCTTTTTCAATTCAGGTATATCCCTAATATCTTGTAGTAGGGGTACCTCAATATTGATATTTTACAGCTCATGGACCATGTTTGATTCTGGTTTAATATCAATTTCTCTTAATCTTTCAGGAAAAGGAACTACTAGTGTAGTAGTGTTTTTTTGTTTGCTTCAAGGCTCATTTTGATTTCAGCCTCTCTACTATTGAAATTAGATGATTTTATTTCTTTATTTTTCATCAGGTATCTCAAAAATGAGAACTGGAGGTTTTTGTATAATTTTCCCTTATCTTAAATGTATGTCCAAATAATCAATATCTCTAACATTCATTGTCTCTTCATATTCATTAACATAAATAGGTGCTAGTTGTTTATTTTTTAGATTTGATATTGGTTTTGAAGGTATTGAGGGTTGATTTATTTAACCTTGTTGCTAAATAATTAGGGGTGGCATAATAGTTTTCTATTGAAGTGGTCTTTTTGGTTAGGTAAATTGTTACTATGGATTCCATTATTGATATTACTATAGAATCCATTGGTGTTGTGGTACCCATTATTATTATGGTTATGGCACCATCCATGGGGGTTTTGGCATCTAATCTTGTCTTACCCATGGATTTTAGATTGATGGAATTTGGGGTTGATTCTAAAAAGGTGAAGGAATTGAAACATTCCATGGTGCCATCCATGGATTAACTGGGTTTCTTGCATTAACTATCCTTGAGCTTGGTTTTGTGGGATAAAGTTGTCTCTAGATATAATTGACTTCTTCAGTGGACTAGACTTGTGTTTTCATTTGATTTTTTAAAATAGGTAGAAGGGTTCAATGTTTGGTATCATGATATGTTGCATCATAGATCCCACATGATGAAACATTGGTTTTATCTAGGGACAGTCTCTAAGGGCATGTTTCTATCTACACTTAGGAAAATAAATTGATAAGGTATTTGTTGCATTTTCCTTATCTTGAAGGCCATTCAAAGTACTATTTAGTGTAACTAGAATATATATCTTTAGATTGGAAAATTCTTCCATTAGCTTACCCAATTCATTAGATTTATCAAACCTTCCTCTCCTTATTATAGGTTTTATTCGAGAGTAGTTGGTATAAATCTCAAAAATCTGATCGAAAGCTAACTTATTTATATCTCCACCTCCATTCAAATTGAAGGCTTCCCTAGTATCTTCATCCAACCCTTTTAAGAAAAGTAATTTCTAAACTTCTTCAGTGACTGGATAATTTCTTCTTTTATGAGTGACTATTAATCTATCCAAATAATCCTCTAAATATTCATCCTCATTCTATTTGATTTTGAAGAAATCCTCTTTTCTTTCTTGCACTCGGTAGTAATCTTGATACTTATTTAAAAAGTCTATCTCCATGTCATCCCATGTTCTAATAGAATCACCATGTAAACCCATGAACCATCTCATAGCTACATCTTTAAGTGCAGAGGGAAAAAATTTGAATTTATGGCTATCAATTGTGTAGTCATAGGTTTGACATAGAACCTTAAACTCAAATAAGAATTGATCAAGATATTTTTTAGATCTTCCCTAGAAATTTTGTAGATTAGCTGGTGAAATATTTTTCAAGGGGGTTTGATCATTAAGATCAATAACAATAGGAAAGGAAAAAGTCCTTCCTAGTTATGCAAGTTGTTGATTTTGTTGGAGAGCCATATTTTCTTCTTCTGATGATGTTTCAATGCTGGGATGATCTTCCCACTGAATATTCATGGTATCAGTTATGGGTTGTTCAAATTTCTCAAAATTTTCTTTAGCTATGGATTTTTGAAATGCTTCTTTTAAGTCCTTGGCAATTTATAAATACTTTCTTCCTATAAGAGATTGATCTTGAGGAATTTATCCTGTGGGGATTGCTTGTGGTAATGGCCTAGTTTCTATCCATGTTTCTGAAGATTCATGCAGATAGGTTTCACTCGTAACTTCTAGTTTACTACTCAGAGATGTTTAATGAGTTTCAACTTGTATTCTTGGTGTAAATTTTGGGATGAATACTCCTTTAGAGTCTCTAGGATGGTACATCAATTTTATTTAATTGTTATATTTTTACAATTTTTTCTACTCTAGACCAATAATTATTACCTTACTAACACCTTCTGTCCCTGGTAATGGTGCCAAAAATGATGAGTGTCATTTAAGTCTTCATTTAATCAATTTCAATTGATGTCTTATCAACCAGGGCTGGTGTCCAAAGCTATCTTTATGAAGGTGTAGGATGGTAGATCTACAAGTCTGCTTGTGGGGATGTTTGGTGGTCCTATTCTAGATTTGACAAATGAAATAAATGTGACCTAAATTACTTGATTCACTCTTATGCTGAAAAGGAAAAGATGTAACTATTTAATTAAATAAATCCACTCTTTTACTTTAAAGTAAAATCACACTCATTTTTATGCTTCATGGAAATGGAGATGTTTAACTAGAAAAGGAGATTTGCTTCACACATTTTCTATAAAAGAAAACACAATTTTCTTGGAAAGGAAATGACTTTGGAATAAGGAAATGCCTTTTAAACTATGAATTTGTTTTGATGTTTTTATGAATAAATGCAAATATTAAAAATATTCTAATTAGTTATAATAAAGAGTTAGTAGAACATAACATAAGTATCATACACAATTCCTGATTCTAAGAAGTTTGGGCCCTTGCTCCTCTCAAACATACGAAAAAATATTAATCAAAGCTGGAAACTGAAGTGATAATTCATAAAATTGAAATGATTATAATCTAGTTAAAACCTATAATATTCTTGTACATATCTTTCCTCTATTCTCTAATAATTTTCAATGACAAAAGTTTTACCTTTTATACTAATACAATCAACTCAAAATAGGATGCAAAGAAATAGGATTCCTTGGTCAATCCACTCATCCAAAGATAAGAGATTGGATTTCTAAGAGATTCAATTATTTTGATGAAATAGATATACTATCCTATAATAGTCTTATGACCCAAATATATATATAATTTTATCAAAATAAGATCCTCAAAAATAGTAGGTGGGTATTTTCCTCATTTGACTCCAGCTGGAATGATTCTCTCTCATCTTATCTGGCTATCAGCTTCACTATTTATAGCCTTATCTTTAAAAAATCCATGGAATTGACCTTGTAGATTCGATAGGAATGAGCCTTCAAATTCTATAGAAATAAGCCTATAGATTCCATAAAAACAAGCCTATAGATTCCATAGAAACAAGACTATGGAGTCTATAGAAACAATCTTGTAGAGTCTGTATAAACAAGCCTATAGAGTCCATAGAAAAATTTTGTGTGAGTTCATAATTCTGATGGAGGAGATCAAAATTAAACTTTCACTATACATCACCTATGTCTTTTTCTTTTGCCTTCTTCATAATAAAAATAACTAAAACATGATATGTATTAGACATTAATGACAAAGTAAAGGTTTAGTCTTTGGTTCAATATAAATAAGACAAATATCTATTTTCCATGTAATAGCTATCTAACAATCTATGATTTTCATAAGATAATATCCTTAGAGAGATGAATTGATGGAAATAACATGACAATATTGAGCCATATTATAAGCTCATCAATTTAGATCAGATATGATGCAACATTGACACATATCATTCTTGGTTGAATCTAGAGGGACATGTGGTTCTTCTAATTTTTTCTCAGGTTTGGATGGTCATGTTTGATAAATGTGGTGGCATTTGGTAGGCTTCAAGATTATAGTGGGATGTGTGGTGACTCAGATTAAATGGGATTTCTCATAGGGGCTAGGATCTTTATCATGTACCATATGGATTTGAATTCTAATGGCTAATTCCTTCACAAGCATTCAGGATGATGACATGTGGCTTATGGGTTTCATAGATTTGTTCCTAGTGTCTTGTGTGGGGTGATGAATTATTAAGGAGTCACAAAGGTTGTTGAGGTGGACATATATCCTATTTAGGTTGAAGGCTTTAATTTGAAATACTGTAAAGCATCAAAGACCACTATCTTAACCTTAACATCCTATGAGGTCAAGTGAGAAGTTATGTTAGACTTTGGAAAATTTCAAATGCCTATCTCAAGAAAATTAAAAGAAGTTTAAAGAAAACATTATAAGGAAGTGTTTTAAATAAACTATAATATTAGTCCAATAATATTAGGTAAATATTATTGTGCTTAATGTTAACTGGATAACCAAATGGAACAACCTTAGCAAAGGCATATCTGCACATTTTGAATCAATTCATCATTAATTATTTTCAATGGAAACTTGAAGAAAACTTTTAATAATTTAAATACTTCCAAATATTAATCTATATTACAAGGTGAATATTTAACTAGAAATTAATATGAAGTATTAAATAAATTTTCTATGTATACAAATGACTTAGCAAGTTTGGCATCTTAGGCATTTTAGAAAATTAAGAAAAGAGGAACCCTATTTTGGGAATTGGGGTAGTTGAGCATTAAAAATTTATAGATGGGATATTCTTCATTTTAGTTTCAACATTAATATGCAATATAGAGACTTGTGTGTGTGTGTGTGTGTGTGTGTGTGTGTGTGTGTGTGTGTGTGTGTGTGTGTGTGTGTGTGTGTGTGTGTGTGTGTGTGTGTGTGTGTGTAAACAAGTTACATGAGTTGGATTAGTTGATAAAGCTTCCTATTATGGGAATTTGATCATTTTTAATGTTGGGAAAAACTTATAATTTATGGTTGAATACATTAACCTTGAATTACTTGTAATATGAATTAGTAATGTTATGTGATGTATCATCCTTTGCTATAAGCTTATATAGCTACTTATATCTAAATATTACATTTGTGTATCAATCTTATGAGTTGAATATGACTATTTTTTTATCCCCTTATTTTATATAATTTTCTCATTGAGTAGACATAGTTGTTGGTGTGAATTTGGTATGTGTAATTAACCATGTGTAAACCTTGATTCTTGTATTCTTATATAAACTAGTTCATTTGTCAACAATGTATACACTAATAAGATATGTTGGTGCATATATGATCATGTTACTCTTTCATGTTGAAATTAATTAGTATGATGTTGTATGAAGTGAGTTAATTCATTAATGAATTCATTAATAAAATGAGAGGTTAATGTTGTAAAAGTTAATCATGCACAATAAATTCCTAATTATAGGTGTGGCCATAATTACTTATGTAAGTGGAATGTATAATATACCTTCTGTACCAAAAAATTAGTTGATATAATAAACAATTTTATGGAATAATTAATATACATGGTTTGTAATGTACCTTGGTAGTATTGACTTCCTTATATTCTATATCACATTGGTTATTTGCCAATATAGAATCGTTATATTAATTCAATGATTACATATAACATATCTTATCAATTTTATGACAAATTTGATCATTATGGTATTATTGATCATTCATTTTGGTGGAGTATTTCATCCTAACTTAATAATGATGTGAGCACTTAAACTAGTATGTGGGAAAGGATGTAGTGACCTTTATCCATGAGGAATGGATAGCCTCATCTGGTATCCCTCTAGTAATTTATTGTGGTAATTTATTTTCCTTCCATCATGTTTATAATTTATTTTATGTAGATAATTTTCTTGTTTTATGCCTAAGGGAATTTAGCATAAATTGCATGTATTCAATTTAACTCTAGTTGTTATTTATGTTTGGCATGTTGATGCTTGCATGATTGATAGCTAGAAAAATATTTCACCTATTCTCTTACCATGGACTCATTGTGGCTCAATAATGGTAGAGAATGTTGGGATAACCTTTTTTTTGTACAAAAACATTTACACTAAGTTAAGTATCACTTGATTTAGTAATCAAGGTTTGGGTCTAATACACATCTAAATGCTTACTTTGATATACAACTTAAAAAAAACATTTGGGGTTATTTCATATTAGAGTAGTGTTTATGCTCTAGGGAACTCTAGGATATGTAGAATTACTACATGGTGACCAATGAGTTGTCCCAATTAGGTGGTATTATGAGGTAATTCACAAGACACTTAGCCTTTTAGGCTAAAGGTTAAGGTGTTATGTTATATTTTATTGCTACTAAAATGTTCTATGCATCACTTAAAAGGAATGACTATAAGGAATCTGGATTCCTTCCTATGTTAGTTGTTATCACCTCTAATCTTGGTTGGAATTAACCCTTCCTTGAAATGGTTATGCCAGGGAAAGTATCACCTCTCAACCATTGACTTGTATGGGTGGGTCAGTGGGAGTTAGGTGATATAGGCTTCTCCCTTAGAATTAGAGGAATGATGTTTGGGTATCTATGATCAGCTTGTATGGGTGTGAGCCTTATTTAGATAATTGGAACATTATGACCCAAGGAAGACCAAGGTTTTAACCTAAAATTTTAGTATATAATAGGGTGTGATAAGGATTGAATTCCTGGGTAAGTTTGCAAAACATGAGATCCCCACTCATGAAAAGGATTGCTTTGAGCTATTGAGAATCTATGAACTTGCATGGGTGTCCTAGCCAGTGTTAATATTTGCATGGGTTTAGTGGAGTGGAAACATTTCCATGGGGTGAGTTGCTTGTGGATATAAATGTTTCCCTACTTCTTTTTCTATTTATAATAAGTGTATTATGTAAAAAATTCTCACAATATTATTACAGTAATAGGAATAGTGAATAGCCATATATTTTGGCTTGGATTGGGTGTCACTATACATGATTAGGGGAAGCTATACAATAATTTTATCATGATGAAAATTCCTGTGGGGCATTGGCCTTATAATATAAAAGACTTATTACTAAACCAAGGAGGTTTTGTTATCTATTATGTTGCCTCATTGGTTGAGTGGTAGTTATTATGCACCCATAAAAAAATCAAACTTTTATAGTGCTAAAACATTATGCCTTTTAGATAGGGTAGGATTGTTTTTATTAGCCTCATTTGGGTTAAATTAATGAAGCAAGCAGCTTCATAACTCCAAAATTGGTGAAGTTAACTAGTTTTAGAATGTTATTGTGATGGATCCATTTTACATCTTTGACATATGTTTTATTCATACATATGATTGATTCCATGTGTATGTTGATTGATCTTGGTTGGGATATATACCCATGGGGATGTATATTTAGACTTGAACACATATTGATACCTATGAGGATGTCTACTAAGACATGGGATATGTCATGCATCCGTGAGGATGTTTGTTTCATGTTTTGATTAATCTTACTAATTGTGGGAAATTATGTTTCTCATAGCAGTGATATTATACTTTCTTTGAGATTTATCTAAGATCATCCTTTCCCAATTCTATGTTTCATCAAAAGAAGCATCTCCATTTAACCTTTAACATATTGGATTTAGTAAATTAATTGAATCAAGATATAAGTTTGTTGTTGGAATTTTAAGATAATGCTTGGATGTCCATTGATTTGTTGCATAAATAAACCATCCATTGGGGCTAAGATATGATATCTTGGGAGGACCAAGGGTGTGGCTCATGCCTAGAGGGCCTAATGGAGTGAGTGTGATTGACTTGAATGAGAAAGTTAAGAGTTTTAGGGACTTATTATGTGGTACCATTAATGGGTATCTGATGTATTTTAGATGACATCTAACATTGAGTGGATTGATCTAGATTCATGGACCATTGTGCTACATAAACCTATGTGTTTGAATATTTTAATATGGAAAAAATACCTTGGCATAATTACATATACCGAATTGTGTATTATCTTACACTACTCCTTCATTTACATACATTGTTATATGTTTATTATATAAGCCTTGTGAGGTGTGAAAGTTATTAACCACATGAAATGTGGTTTATTATTGTACTATCTAGTTGGTTGTCTTGGTATTATAATTATGTTATGTGTGTGATATTATGATGCTAAACTATAAATTTTAAACCTAATCATTAGTTTTTATGACTCAATTTTTTGAAAGCCAAATCTCTTATTTAGTTTCTAAGGTATAGTGTTGTATTGTAGTCTATAATCCCGCATCATTGTTTTAGTTATGAACATCAATGTGAGTATGAGGGTGAGGGTAAAGAAACACTATTTCCATAATAGTTTAGATCAGGTATAGGATAGGGAGTGGAGTCTCTTGTAGGTTGAAAATCCACTCTTCCCCTTTGCATGAGGAATCCACCTAATTCATTCAAAGTGTGCACCATGAGAGCCACATATTGGCCATGGGACCCTCATGCATAATGGTCACATTATGGTCTAGTGTTATTTTATCCACCTCTCAAAGGATGTTAAATAACCTATCTTAAATTTCATTGTTTAAAACTTGTGAAGCACCAATTGTTCCTAAATTGTGGACATTTATGCAAATCAATAAGGAGGTACTTGTTGAAATGCATATATGTGTTGACATGTGCATATAAACATGATGTGATTGAGGTATTACCTTGCTATACCTATTATTCTTATATTATGGTATGAATATATTTATGTATTGTTTATGCATGACTAAAAAATATTTTAGTTTTGTGTTTAGAATGAAAACTATAAGTCTTGATCAGGTAGATTTTGTAAATTTGGCTACCCTTATTTCTTTTATTTTTATTTTTTGCCATGAGGAAATTACAGTAAGATGGTGGAATTATGATTCATGTAACCATCGTGTGAGATCAAAAAGTTTTTGGAGAGCATGTGGAAAACCTTTGGGTAGTATGTAAGTTTTGTGTTAGCTTATCTTATTATTCAGTGTGGATAGTATGAGATGCTGCACTATCCCCTGAATGGTATTTGTTGGTTTGTAAATAACCATTCAAAATGAGTTACTATCATGTGGGAGCCTTCTATGATGAATGATGATTAAATTATGTATAAGACATAATTTTATTTTATAAAGACATTGTTCTAGGTTAGGATATATATTTAAAATCTTGATGGGATTGTACAATTTTAACTATGGTCCTAAAAGTTGCAATTTGTTTATGGTATGTTCTCCTCTTGATAAGATGGATGTCTAGCTAATGTTTGCTTCTTTAGAAATTTTTTGATCTATTTAGTCAATTTTTTTAAAATATTCCTATAATTCACAATATTTTAATTGAAAGAGGTGTGCTTGGAAGGTAATGAAAGCTTGTTTTAGCATTTGTTGAGTCATGGAAAGTTTGTTTTCATGGCCGGTAATGCTATTTTCCCATAAAAATTTGGAAAGTCATGCCTTTATGGGTGGCTTAATTTTAATACTTTTCTTAGAAATTTATTAAAATGGTGGTATACTATTGGTATTGGTGATAAATAAGTATATATTTGGGCTTGGTAGAACATTTTACCAATGTTATGATTATATTTTTTGGCTTTTAATAAATGACATAGGTATCATAAACATGGAATTGTACCCTAATTTGAGGTATGTGTATAAGCATCTAATGTTTTAATGACTTATGGTATCTCCCTAATATCCTCCTCATGTCATAAAATTACATATGAGTTTATAAGACTTTTCTTACAGTTATAATTATGATTTATGTTGGCAATAATAAATGTATTTACCTAGATGGTGTATTACATCCTCTTACTTTACTATTATGTAATCTGATGTTTATTCTAATTTATATTATGGTCAGTATGTGAGACATTTGTATAGAGAGTGATTAAATCCCCATGGATAACTAGGTGCTCAATTTATTGATATGGTCATCGAGATTGATCCTCTCTATGAGGGGGAGAATGTTATGACCCTACCTTTTTGAACCCTGACATGACTATTTAAATGTTGGTATAGTATGTGTATAGTTAATTGTTGTAATTCCTTATGTAGCTAGATTATATTATTATTTTTGATGTTGTGATGATTGGCCACATGTTGATGTATAAATATCATGTTTTAAATTATAAATTTGGTGATATATGGATTATTTGGTGTACTTGATATTTAATTATAGTTCATTACTACTCTATTGTTTTATTTATTTTTGGATCAAATATTGTTGATGGATACACTTAGAGATTGCAAGTGCTGACTATGATCTAGGCTAGATGTTGGTTTCAAATTTTAGTGTAGTAAAGTGGTCTTACGTAATCAGATGAGTTCTGATAGGTAGTTTGGTATTCTTGATTAGTGTCATACCTTTGGACAATTATGTAGATCACTGGTCAGTCTTATCTTATTTCTAGCTTTGTTGCTTTTTGCTTTTGTATCCTATCATATGGTTGTTACTTCCTTGTAATTATTGGTGTTGTATTCATCCCCTTAGACTTCTTATTTTCTCTCTCTCCTCTATGTACTCTTTTCCACCCTAGCTCCACTTGACTCATCCTCACTTATCTCAGGCTCCCTAAGGACCTACCTAAACCTACCTCCCCACAACACCCCCCTTCCACATGTTTTATTTCCTAATGACTTTACAATTATTAATGTCTTGGTTGATTGATCATTGTAGAATTTAAACATTTAATAATAATTAAAATTATATATATATATATATATATATATATATATATATATATAATTTTGATTTTTATCATTTTCCTTTTTTATTTTGTGGCTTTTAAGCATTTAATTGGCATGCTAGATATTATATAATTTTATTATTTAAATTTATAATTAATTATGTTAATATTTTATTGGATTATTATCTTGTAATTAGAAAAAAGGTCATAAATGACCATTAACTAGGGGAGATCTTTGTGTGGAGGTCACATGAGAGGGGGTTGATGGAATTGAGGAGGATTTCCATCTTCTTATTAAATGGTAAATGGATGGAGAGTTGGGAAATTTGCATGGATTAAGGGAGAAGTCAAGAGGTTTTTAAAGAGGATGCATAGGTAGGAATGGTAGAGGGACACATAGGGGAAGAAGGAAGGAAAAAAAGGCATGGAGGAAAATAATGCAGGGGGAAGAAAATTGTAGGGGAGTTTGACATTTTACCTAGGCATTAGATTCATGGAAATATTATTTTCACCATTGAAAGGAGGTAATTTCCTGGCATGAATTAGACTTATCTTCCCTACATGAAACTAGTAATCTTTTTTCCTTCCTAAAACTAGTTATCTGCATGAATGAAAATGACTAATATTGACACCAATTTATATTATTTATATTATTATTTGACACATAAACCTACTAGAAGAGAATCAAAGAATAAAATTAGAGTTTTATTAATAATAATTTATTTATAATAGACCTAGGAAATGTGACATTAGTTTTTGCTACGTATTCCTTCAAATCTCATCATGAATAAACCTGATCTTAATTTATAAATCTTGCCACTGTATTTTATTGGTTTTTCACACATCAATTTTATTATACTCTTAACCTAGAAAGCATTATTAATCAATGGATATGTAAATAAATTTAATTATGCATATGTCATGAATTAACCATTTAAAACCTACTACTACATTTAGATTGGATGAGTAGTTATGGGTAATGTTGAACCCTCTATTCTATCAAACATCATAAATGTTAAACTAGTTTTATTTCATGTTCTTTTCCATTCTTTATGGAATTCATATAACCATGTGGGTCTCTGTTGAGTCGTTATTATATATTTTAAAAGTAAACTAAAAATTGATTCGGGTCTCCATGTTAAAGAGATAAGTTTGGTTGTGAAAGATGGTCTTCGATTGTATTTAAATCAATAAGGGGTATTTTTAACCTTAAGGTAGATTTTGAACAACTATATATATATATATATATATATATATATATATATATATATATATATATATATATAATTACCAATTTTTGAATATTTGAATTGGATCTTTATTCTATCGTAGGGGTAGGATATTATTGTGGTTATATTGTATTTACTCTTCCATTATGGTAAATTGACTTGGCTTATATTTAAATCATTAAAAAAATTATTCCTTGTCATTATAATTCCTATATTTGAATTACATTGACTTGGGGGAAATATTTGTTTGTAGAGTAGAGTTGACCAATTATCATATGTATTTTTTTTCTATTTTTAATTAATCCGATTGGGTTTCCTATTCAACCATATGGGAAAAATAATTAGGTTGATATATCCATTTATTATTACATGGTGGAAAGTCTCTTTGGGATTTAATTCATTGTAGGAGCTGAGCCTATTTGTGGACTAATGGATCTTTTGAAATATTATTTCTTCCTGAGTTTTACTTGGCTTGGCCATGCTTTAGTATTAAATGGCATGCTTTTTGGAAATATAGATGAGCTTTAAATGTTGATAAATCCCCATATATTTAATTTATGTTCATTTCATTATGACATAGACAATTTAAATTGGCTTATTCCTCTTAACAAATTAATTATTGTGCTTCATTGTATAAGTTGATTTGGTGGAAATTACCTATGTGTGGCTTTGATTAGAACCTTAGGTATGTTAATTTGTATGATTTAAATATGTTGAGATTTAATAAAAGATTTTTATTCTTGTATATTTTTGATCCATTGAAATGGGACAAAGCCCTATCAGAATCATCTTTTATAATGAGGGTTTATAATTTTTATTTTTAAACTATCTTATTAGCCTATAGTCCCATCAACTTATATGACCTAATTTTTAATATTTAGGGATCATATGAGGTCGTGAGACCTTAAGATGATCCCTTGAGTCTCATATATTAGTTATTGATTTTAATATAATCTTATTCTTTTAAATTTTTATTATAGTAATTGCTACCATTTTGAACATATTGGCATTATCAAAAACTAATATGAATGCATGGATCAAGTGTTTTATGTTGCATGTTTTGATTTTGAATTGGTTATGATTTATAATCCATTATAATGTTTATTGATTTATGGAATCCTTACTTAATGCCTTGGGAATGTGGTAAGGTTGAGTTACCTGATTATCATGCGTGACTAATTTTATTTGTTGGTCCTTAACTTGGTTAAGTATAACTGTTAAGTTATGTGTGATGTTTTCTATTTAACATTACAATTTCATGGAGTGTACCCTTAATAGATCACCATTTATAGAGAGGAATTGAATAAGAAGGCATTAGCTGGTATGCTTATATTCCTAGGTTGTAAATTTGTAGTTGAAAGGCTAATGGGTTGATCACATTGTTGGAGGGGATCTAAGTTGTTTATTTTGAAACTTATATAAATGGATTGGTTATTAATCCCTTAATAAATCCTTTGATAACATATAATTAGTTATTATTTATTATAATTTATATGAAGATGGGTTGTTTATTCCCATCAAACCTCAAAATGGTGATCGTGTCTTTTATTGGTATATTTATTTTATTGTGATGACCTTTGGTTTGGAATTCAACTTACTCAAAACATCCTCCTTGACCCTGTTTGCTGAAACCACCATCTAGATGATGGTTGGGGTTGTAAGGGCCACTAATGGTTGGGATTATAGGGCTGGTTAGGAGGGTTTGTCTAGTTTAGTTACTTATTTCTCCATGCTTGGATGATTTTATGAACATATGAAGTAAGTTGGTAATTAATTATTTATGTTATTTATACATTTTTCACTTAATTGATAATGTTTAATGGTTACTTGACGTAGAACATATATAGTATTTTATCATGATTTGATATTGGTTAATTATATTTATATGATAACCTCTATTGATGGAATGTGAGAAGAAGAATACAAGATTAAATAAAAAGATGCTGGAATTGATTACTTTGTTGAAGGTAATTTATATCATTTGATAAGTTATTATATGTTTAATTAGTGTCTCTTCATATGTCTAAAGTATGATGTGGAGAAAATTAACATAAAATTACTCTTTATTTAATCATGTGATCTTATTAAGTTAATATATAATTCATGTTATCACTAATTTAGAGTAATGCTTAGACTATATCACTACATTTTTGGTTTCTCAATATGGTCATATAATATTGTTTAGTTGAATAATATTATTTGATTTATAGTATGAATAAAGTTACTCAAGCCTATACAAATTTTTACTTGATATATAAACCCTAAAGACTTTGTTAATAAATTAAATTGGTGTAATGATTATCATTGATGAATCTTAATAGATCACTTAATTGGGATTTAAACATACTTGAGTATGCTAGCTCGGATCAATAGATATCTAAAATTTTATCTTCTATAATAGTTGTTGAAGTAAATTATTTAATGATATCCTTAGATATGCATGTACATATGTTTTATGGTTCATCTATACATGTGGTGGTTAATCTTATGATAGAATTAGTAGATGGGCTATTCTCAGTTACATTTAGATGATAATATGGAATATAGACACTTATGTATGTTTTAACTTGTATATAATGTGTGTGTGTGTGTGTGTGTGTGTGAACAAGTTAGATGAGTTGAATTAGTTGTTAAGGCTTCCTATTATGGAAGTATGATCATTTTTAATGTTGGGACAAACTCTTAGTTTTTGGTTCAATAAATTAACCTTGAATTAATTCTAATATGAATTATTAATGTTATGTGATGCATCCTCTTTCACTAAAATCTTATACACCTATAAATATTTAAATATTACATGTGTGTATCACTCTGATAAGCTAAATATGACTATTGTTTTATCCCCTTGTTAGCTGGAATTTTCTCATTGAGTAGACATTGTTGTTGGTGTGAATTTGGTATGTGTAGTTAACCATGTGTAAATATTGATGCTTGAATGCTTCTAAAAATTAGTTCATTTGGAACTATTGTATGCATGGATAAGATATAATGGTACATAGGTTAACTTGTGACTCTTCTATGTTGAAATTACTTAGTATGATGTTGTATGAAGTGAGTTAATTCATTAATGAATTCCTTAATAAAATGAGAGGTTAATTTTATAAACATCAATCATGCACAATAAATTCTTAATTATAGGTGTGGCTATAATTACTTATGTAATTGTGTAAGTAGAATGTCTAATATACCTTCCTTACCAAAACATAGGTCGATAAAATAAACAATGTTATAGAATAAATAATATGCATGGGCTATAATGTACCTTGGTAGTATTGACTTCCTTGTGTTTTGTATTACATTGGATATTTGCCAATATGGAATCATTATATTGATTCAATGATTTAATGCCATATATATTATCCATTTTATGACAAAGTTGATCACAATGGTAATATTGATCATTCATTTTGGTGGAGTCATTCATGCTCATTTATGAAAGACATGTGAAATTAAACTAGTATGTGGGTAAGGGTGTAATGAACTTTAGCCATGAGGAATGGACAGCCTTAGTTGGTATCCCTTTAATAATTTCATGTGGTACTTTATTTTCCTTAAATCATGTTTGTAATTTCTTTCATGTGGATAATGTTCTTGTTATATGCCTATGGGAACTTAGTGTAAACCACATGTATTCAATTTAACTCTATTATTATTATTATTATTATTATTATTATTATTATTATTATTATTATTATTATTATTATTATTATTATTATTATTATTATTATTGTTTATGTTTAGAATATTGATGTTTTCCTGATTGATAGTTAGAACAATTTTTCACTTATTATGTTTCCATGGACTCAATATGGCCCAATGATGGAAAAGAATGTTAGGATAACCTTTTTGTTTGAATGTATGCATTTATTATAAGTAATTATCACTTACTTTTGTAAGTAAGGTTTGGGTCCAAAATGCATCCAAATGTGTATTCTAATATTCAACTTCAAACAAAACATTTTGGGGTTGTTTTGCCTTAAAAAACCTCAAGTTTCTTTAAAACCTAGCTCAAAACCCTAGGTTTTTATTTTAATATTTTAAAAATGAATACACAACCACTTTCAAAGAGAGGTTTTTTACACTTAACATTTTTAATATAAAATAATGCACACACAGTCATTTCCAAGTGTGAGGGTGTTTTATGTACTCAACCCTCTAGATGGGATGTACCCATCATTAGGGTCAACCATGTATAATCACGTACATGTTTTCATATTAAAATTATCAAATCACTCCACAAAATCCGGTTATTTTAACCAATGACAAAAACTTTCATTCAAATAATGTATCTATAATGGAAAATAAGAAACATGTTGCAATAGAACCTATCTCAAAAAACATAGTTCCAGGCAAAAAAAGTCAAATAATTTTCTCTATTATTATCACCACCATCCTCTACTCTTTTTTATTTTAAACCATACCTTTCTACATAGCTCACAACATTCTTTTATCTCCAAAATAATCTAATGTGCATGCAAATTTTTTGGCATAATCATTTCCACTAATTTTTCAACTGTCTAGTTAACCAGTCAAAAAGTTCATCATCACAAACCCATGTAACCAAAATATTATATCATGATTCACATTATGAATCTAAGAGTATAGAATAAAAACATTTCACACCCCTATAATATTGAACATTCCAATTTTAGTAATCATTTAAACATTACAAAACCAAATCATAGTCATTGACTTAAGAAATACCATTTATTACCATGTAAAGTGATATGGTTCAAAAAACTATTGACTTTGCATTATAATATTTAATTTAATCAAAAGGTTAAAACTTGAATTTTGACCATGAAATATACATTATTCTTTAGCCGAAAAAATACACCTCATTTAAATTTCAAAAACATTACAAACTTTGATGTTCCTAAGGTTAAAACGATTGAACCAACAAATAATTTAAGTCCCATTTTTCTAAAACAAAACTTATATTATTCAACCATGTCCTAAATCTAGTCTAAAAACCATGTAATAAATCAATTTGATTTATAAAAACATATTTATCACTCTACATATAATTATATTATACTTTTCAAACAAGATATTACTAGATAAAAGTGTAACCATGTCAAGATAGTGGAACTAGACTTCATATCACAACAAGACCAATCAAGGATTTTAGAGTACAAGTTACAGAGAATATAAATACATGAAGTAATAAAATTAAAACATTTTAATTTACCTTAGAAAACATATGCCATACTCATTTGACCAACATGGTACATAGTTGTAGATAGTGGAGTAAGATAAACATACTAAAATCTCAACCATTATAAGATCTCATAAATGCAAACACACTAAAATGGTTAAATTAATGTGAAAAAAATATAATCAAACATCCAAATTCATAAAATATATCAATGGTATGGTTCATGTTGTTACATTCATTATTAACCATCTAACAATCATCAAATAGATTTTTACTCTATATGGTGAGTGCAGGGTTCCCATCTCATTCTCTCCTCCCCCACTTGTCTCCATTTCTACCATCCTCTCCGATGATACCTTCCCTCATTAATAGTTATGAGATTAAAATATATTTTATATCCAACTTAGTATAAGTGAATATTAATTAGACCATCATGTAAAAATCATAATAAACTATTATAATAGAATATATTATATAATCATGATCAAAATGCATCATAACCAAATACAAAAGTCTAACTGTATATACATAATATTTTAAAAATTTATCAATTAATAATGATTTATATCTTATAATAATCCATTGAGTCTCAATATCTCTAAGTTCATGACTTAATGGGTGTACTGGGAAAGGGGTGGGCAGAGCATTGATAATTCATAGGATTATTGTCCCTTTTTCCACTTGTTATCTATACACTAAGCTTTTCCTCTTAATTTTCATGTTATTCAAACCTTTTAACACCTTCATTATCCATTACCTAACCTAAAACACATTATTGATAGTTTTCACTACATAGTCAACCACATCAACCTTGTATTCTTATTAACAAAACTCATTAGGGTCTAGGTCAGCCCCTAGCCAACCTAGTCCATGACCTAGTCTTTTTTGTCAATTACAATACTAGGTCGACTAGGTCAACCTTGTCATCATAAAATTTTATAAGGGTTTAGCGTTAGATCAGTCTATATATAAAAAATACATTTACCCATTCTTGAGGATACAAAAAGGGTTAACTATTGATTTGTGTTTCTTTACAATTTGCTCTTCTACTATTCTACTTGAGGAGTCTTAGATTACGGTTTTAACTTGGAGAATAATCTTGTCTTGTGGATAAGTCTTGGATATTTTGGCCTTTATTAGTGATCTTTAGAAACCATAAAAACCTCTTATGAAACATCTTTGGAAATGTAGAGATTGAGTCTTAATAGGTTCATCTTCAAGGTAAGTATCTCTAATTTTGGTCCTCTTTTTAGTAGATAAAAGTATCATAAGTAATGGATTTTGAATATATTACTATCTCCATCATTAGGGTTATAATTATGCATATATTAAATAATATTATCTCATTCATGTTTAATTTTGATTTTAGTATCACCCACTTTGTGCCACAATATTTGGTGATCACTAAATTAGACTTTCTACTTGTTATTAGTTGAGTGAATATGAAAACATAGGACCTAGTTAGGGTTATTGCATAGTTTTGCTTGATTGGAGGGTTTTGAACCTCTATTAGTGATATTATTCTGGTAAGAGATCCCTTGATTAGTTTTATATGATCCATCTTTTTCATGACCCTAATTATCTAATGCATCCCCAATCAGAAGTGTAAGTAGGATTTATGTTCTCCAAACTAGGATTGACTTATAAATATGTTGCATTTCCTATTGCATACATTTTAGTGAACCTAACATGAATATAACCCTTTTAGGTTTTATTTAAAACTTTAATTTATATCATCTTATTTTTTTTAATATATTTTTGATACAATATAAAATTAGTCAGTATAGTTCTAAATTTTTGTGCGTAGGTTTAACACACAATCACATCAAAATGGCTATGTTCTTTCTACATAAGTACTAATCAAATACAGGTTAATGAATCAAATATATTGACATAGTAATATAATTCAATCCCAAATAATAATATAAGGTTAAACAAATCAAATCTATCATATTATTCACTATTACAACATGTAAATCAATAAACTAGGTCAAATAGGTCAACATAGTCTCTCTACTAGCATCCAGATTAACAAACTAGGTTGAATAAGTCAAACTCATCATATTATTCACTCTATTAGCATCAAAATCAAACATATAGGTCAAATATGCCAACTTAGTATCTCATTTAACATCTAGGACAACAAATGAGGTCAAATAGGTTGACCTGGTCATCTTATTCATCTTCAACACAAGGTTTTGTAGAATTGGGTCAAACTAGTCAATTTAGTTTGTATAATTTGAAATCAACATTCAAGGAAATTCAAAATAAATTTTTCAATCCTAATCATCTTCCAACCCCCCAAGGTTCTTCTCTTTCTCTCTTAGTCATTTCAGTACTTCATTTTAGTTATGTTTTGTACAAGTTGGTAGTCTTTAAAACTGAAACATTATAATAAACTAAGTCAACCTAGTCGACTTATTTCTATAACATGTCTTTTGTCTAAGAGACTGAGTCAACCTATTTGAATATTTTCTTAAATAATTTTACTTCTCAAAATAATAGTGACCCATTTGACTCTGTTCTATACTATTTGCATATAGTTTCATCTAAACTGACTCTGTACCATTCTAAACTTGGAGATTAATAACTATTTACTAGTAATTAATTCACACTTTCATTTTAAATTATTTGCATGCTTAGAATATCTCACAGAGTCTAAATAGCTATTTTCTAAAATTACCATTTAATTACACCATTTTGATTTTTTACACACAATATTCAAAACACATTTAACATTTGTCTTCCGAAGGCCTAGATACTTGGGTTTATCACCAAGTGGGAAGTCGACTTAATTTTTGGCTAAGTATAAATACATGGATAATGGTATGTATTGGTAAAGCTCCCAACACCATTATCATTATGGGATTGTGAAGTGAAGGTGTAGGGCACAATACCAAACTAGTACCATTATTAACATAGATCCCTTTTAGCCTAAACATCTTGAAACCATCCATAGATTGCTTTATAATTCCCTATTTTAAAACAAATTTTCTATCACACTCAGGATGAAGACTTAGTTAGAGTGATAATACCAATATAATATTTAAATTTTGCATTAATATTTTAATTAGTCCATGATTATTAAATTTATCAACTTAATGTAATGTCTATAAGTTTTGAAAGTATCTTAAAGAAACATAGAAGGATTGAAATCCATGAAGAGTAAGATACGTGAGGATAATTCATTGATAAGCCTAAAAGACTATGTTGTGGTAATTTCATGAAGAAACCAATATCCTATGAAAGGCTTAAACATGCTTCTCAGATCAATAAATTTGATAGTAGTATATAGTAGCTTTAAAGGAATAATCTATTATATGTTGAAATAATATCATAAAAATTAGAGTGATACTACCAATATAAGATTTAAATATTGCATTAAGATTTTAATTAGTCCATGATTATTGTATTTATCAAGGTTAATGTAATGTCTATAAGTTTTGAAAGTATCTTAAATAAACATAAAATCCTTGAAATACATAACGAGTAAGATACTTGAGGAGAATTGATTGATAAGCCTAACAAACTTTTTTGTGGTAATTTCATGCAGAAACCAATATCCTATAAAAGGCTTAAACATGTTTATTTGATCAATAAATTTTATAATAGTATATAGTGGGTTTAAAGGTATAATTTATTATATGTTGAAATAATATCATACAAATTGGAGTGATACTACCAATATAAGATTTAAATATTGCATTAACATTGTAATTATTCCATGATTATTATATTTATCAAGGTTAATGTAATATCTATAACTTTTGAAAGTATCTTAAAGAAATGTAGAAGCCTTGTAAGAGTTTGCATTAACCAGAATGATAGTGTTATGAAAAATGGTAAAATTTTTCAATATAAATGATTAAATCAATAAAAGAAAACATACAAACAATTAGATTAATGTGAGTGATCCAATTGGGGAACACAACACAAAACCTTGCACCAACACTGGCCAATGCAGATTTTTGAAATACAACACTCAATGATCAAATAGAAAGAAGTCAAATAAAAAGTAAATTCTAACTAAGTGGTCATCTTGAGTTTCATTACATTTTTATAAAGTGTTGTTTTAAGTGTGATGGGAAATTTGGCTAAAAATAGGGACCTAAAAAGCAACATATGGATGGTTTTGGGATGTTTAGGCTAAAATGGATCTGTGTTAGCAATGGTATGTATTTTCAAAGCACATAACATCATTGTCATTGTGGGATTAAGAAGTGAGGGGGTAGGCTGAACTACCAATCTAGTACCATTGCTAACATATATCTCTTTCACCCTAAATGTCTTGAAACCATCCATAGATTGTTTTCTAGTTCCCTATTTTCATCCAACTTTCCTATCACACTTAAAATAACACTTTATAATAATATAATAACACTCAAGATGAGAACCTAGTTAGCATTTAATTTTTAGTTGACTGCTTACATTCTAATCATTGAGTGTTGTATTGTAAAAACTTGTATTAGCTAGTGTTGGTACAAGGTTTTGTGTTATTTTTCCTAATTAGATCACTCACATTGATCCAATTATTTGTGTGTTTTATTTTATTTCTTGCATCATTTATATTTCACAAATTTACCCTATTTCATAACACTATCATTTTGTTCAATGGAGTCTCTTATAGACTCTATCTTTCTCCTTGCCAATAGTACACAGTCAACCAACATGATTATGTCTCTTATCTATCTATTATACCTTATGTCTAGCAATACAGGTTGACCTAGTTGACTCTATACTCTTCTTATCCCCTTTTCAATATTACTCTATCTATCTTGTCAAACCTATATTTGATTCTTATCCTTGGTATTCTATCTGACCAATCTAGTTCTTAGTTTGGCTAACTTCCTTATCTATTTGGCTGACTTAGTTTTATGTCTATCATTATTTCTTATTATCATCCATTTCCTTTTATCAAACATCATAAAATACCCTATTAGAATATTCTTAAACAATTTGAATCCATTTACAAACTATATGGGGTGTTTTTTACTTCTTATTTTTTCTTCTTTTTTATCCTTTGAGGCATCTTGAATTGCCCATCCACACATTAATCTATCCTTTGGGGGATCTTAAAATGCCCACCCACATATAATTTTAGAATTTAGGGAATTTTATGATTCCCATCCCTACATCCACTTACCCTTTAAGGCATCTTGCAATGCCCACTCTTACGCTACATCGTAGGATACCAAACTAATTCAACTTTAATAAACCTACTAAGACACATAAGCTTGTATCTCACATGCTCATCTTTGATATAAACATTATCAGATATCCTTCCCTTATTTTAATGCTTTATATATTCTATCTATCTAACACTTTTTTTAGGATACTTACATGGGTCTCACCCTCTACAACATTTATGTAATTTTACAAACCTTCTTCCTTCCTTATTGGTCTTTTGGTTTTTCCCATTTGTCATAAGTTATATTTTAAAATTATGGATATGATGTAGTCTTCCTCATGATATACTTTTATTTTATTTGTTTTCATCCCTATTTACACTCTTTTTGGTACCCCTTGGGTTTTTATTTTTTTAGTTACAGTGTAAGACCATGGATAGGACCTGGCCTTCCTCACAAATATTATCTTTATCATATTTACTTTTTACATAATTTTGGCACCCTAGTGGTTTTCTATTTTATTAATTATAGTTTAACACCATGGATAGGACCTAGATTTCTTCATAAAATCATCATCTTTTCATTTCTTATCTAGAATGTGTTTTAAAATGGTTACATGTTTTAGATAATTATTATTCAATTTAGATTTTTCTTCTTTTGATAGATGACATTTGTAAAATAATCTATGTTATCATGTTTTCCAACACTTACCTCATTATTATGATAAATAATCACAATTCACTATCATTGTATCCCTCTTTCATTCTTTGACACATTTTCTTGCAATTTAAATTAATTTAGATTGTTTCATATTTATTTCTTCTTGATTTCCTTTCCTTTCACTCCACATTAGACAAAACAAGGTCAAAGTCAAGATAGAATTTTTTTTCACCTACATTAATGAGAATATTAGACACCATGATCTCTAAGTTCTCTCTCTTATATACTCTTTGAGTTCTCTCTCTTAGAAACCAAGTCTAAAGTATTCAAATGAAAGTCATCTTTAGCACCCATGTTTAGTTTTACAAATCTATATGGAGGAGGAATAGAAAAATCCATTAAGAAAGTTAAAATCTAAATCATTTGAAAAAAAAGCAATATACAAATGATAAATGTCAAAATCACACCAAAATATGTGATTACAATCACATCTCCTATCTCTAATTGAATCTCAAAATCCACAGTTGGCCTCATAATAGAGCTAAGGTCCATTTGAGTTTGGTAGGCCAGTAGATTAGAATATGATAATTCAACAAACTCTATAGTGATACCTACTTTTCATGCAAATACATAATATTTGTAGTAGACAGATAGCTCTTTATAGAGCCCTAAGGAATGGGGAACATGTTTTGGGAAGGTAGGTCCATTTTACTTTTCATGCATATAGCCTTCATGGGATGATCTACATAATTTATTGACATAAGACTTGTGTGGTTAGGATAAGTTATTTAGTGTACTTAATGTCAAAATTCCTCTTGTTTTAAAAAAACTAATATAAGTGTCTTCACATCAATAAAGAGTTCCTCTACCTTAGTTTCTCATCCATTTTCCCCTCCAACCATTTCATTTCCCTCTTGATACTAAAACTATGATTCTAAATATATTTTTCATTTTCTATACTTCCCTATTCTTCACATCTTACAAACATGATAGCACTAATTTGTTTCAAATTTATCTATATTTATAACAAAATAACATGTTTGATCAACTATGGATTATTTTCTTTATACCATGAATTTACATTTCTAGATGTGCCTTGATTTATTTTACCATTTTTTTATCATCGTATTAACTATTTTTTAGACACCTAAGTCTTTTTCTACTTTCATGTACATTTTTCATTGTTGAGTGAGGTTGGCTTGTTACTTCTCACTCATCAATGTTGTTTTCCCTTCCATGCACCTTTTTCCATTAATAATTGAGTAAAGATTGTTAATGCTCACTCATAAATGTTGTTTTACCATTTTTTCTTACCCATCTTTATTTAAGGATTTTTACTACTTTTACATTGATGTTTGATTACCATCCTTTTTTACAAGTATCCTTGGTTTGAATTGGTGAGTTTGAAATTCTTACTTAAGGTTTTGTAGTTTGAGTTTTTTGATCTTTAGTAGCCTCGAGTTTTTGGTTATCTAGTTTACTCTAAATTTTGACATGGTCATTTGGTATAATATAGTACTTGTCACCCCAAATGTCTATATTTCCAAGTGCATCCCATCCATATAACACCAATTATCTCAACTTTCCTATGTTTATTTATTTCTTATTTCTATTTTTATAACCTTGGGTTTGTTAAAGTTAGTATTTGTGTCCTCTATGATAAAAAATACAAGCACAATAGATAACCATATAGTGATAAAGGTAAGTCAAGGTATGCATCACATTTACATTTTTAGTTATTTCACTGTCAATCATTTACTTTTAGTTATTTATGCTTTAAAAGATTATAATGTTTTTTAGCTTGAACATTGTGTTACTATGTTATTTCTCAAAGCACCATCCAATCACACCAAAATACATTACTAAAATCACATATCCTATCTCCAATTGAAGCTCAAAATCCATATTTAGCCTCAGAATAGAGTTGAGGTCCATTGGGATGAATTAGGATAGTAGATTGAAATAGGAGAATTCAATAAACTCTAAGGTGCTACCTACTTTATCATGTAAATACACAATATTTATTGTAGACTGATAGCTCTATAAGGGATCTTAAGGAATAGGAATATGTTGTGGGAAGTCAGGACTATTTTACTTTTAATTTATATATATTTGATGGGATGATCTACATACTTCATTTATTAACATAAGACTTATGTGGTTAGGAGAAGTTCTTTAGAGTCCTTAAGTTAAAAAGTATTCTTGTTTTGACAAACCTAATTTTAGTGTCTTTACTTTGATAAAGAGTTCCCCTACCTTAGTTTCTCCTTCATTTTCCCCTCTACCCATTTCATTTCCACCTTGAAAGGAAAACTATGATTCTAAATCTATTTTCCCTTTTCTATACTTCCCTCTTCTTCACATCTTATAAACATGCTTGCACTACTTTGTTTTAGTTTTATTTATCTTTAAAACAAAAAAACATGTTTGAGAAACTATGGATTATTTATTCAAATCATGAATTTAAATTTATATATGTGCCTTAATTTATTTTACCATTTTTATCATTGTATTACCCTTTTTGCAAACCCCTGAGTCTATTTCTACTTTCATGTACTTTTTCCATTATTGAGTGAGGTTGGATTATTACTTCTCACTCATCAATGTTGCTTTCCCTTCTATGCACCTCTTTCTATTGATTATTAGGTAAATATTGGTATTTCTCACTCATCAATGTTGTTTAACCCTTTTTGTTTTCCCATATTTGTTTAAGGATTGTTACTGATTTTACATTGATGTTTGATTACCATCCTTTTTTGACATGTATCCCTGGTTTGACTTTGTGAGTTTTAATTTATTACTTAAGGTTTACTTGTTTTCATTTTTTTGTTTTTTATGTCTATTTTTTAATCCCTAGATTTGTCAAAAGTAATATTTGTGCCCTCCATAATAAAAACTACAAACTCAATAGATAAAAATCCAATGATAAATGTAAGTCAAGGTACACATACATCTATTTTTTCAATTATTTTCCTTTTAATCATTTAAATTTTAGTTATTTTATGATTCAAAATACTATAACCTTTTTTATCTTTAGTGTTTTGTGTTACTATGTTATTTCTTGAAGCACCATCCCCTATTATACCTGAGAGACATGTGATGTGCTTTGAGTGGGGCATATGTACACACATAATATTTCTAAATTTTACCAATTACTAATACTTTATATCTTAAAAGAACCCATAAATTCAAAATAAATATAATTATACACCTTAAGGGGTGCATTAGGAAATGGGTGGGTGGACCATTGGTGCTTCATAGGATATTTATCCCTTTTTGCCACTTGATATCTACACAATTATCTCTTAAAACCATTTTGCTAAGCTTTACTTCCTATTTTCACCATCTTATAGTATTTTACAACCTTCATCATCCATTACATAACCTAAAACCCATTATTTATTGTTTACAATACATATTCAGCCCCATTGACCTTGTATTCTTATTGACAAAACTCACTAGGGTCTAGGCTGGCCTAGTCCATGACCTAGTTTATTTTTTTTCAATTATGATACTAGGTCAACTAGGTTGACCTTATCATATTAAAATTTTATAAGGGGCTATGGTTTGATCTTCATATATAAACACATCCATTTTTACATTCTTAGAAAGACATCAAGATTTAATTATTCATTTTCACTTCTTTAAAATTTCATATTCCACCATTCTACTTGAGGAGTCTTAGTTTAGGGTTTATACTTGGAGAATAATATTTTCTTGTGGAGAAGTATTTGATGTTTTATCCTTCCTTAGTGATACTTACAAACCATAATAACCTATTTTTAATAACCTTTAGTTAAAGGAGAGATTGAGTCTCAATGGGTTCATCTTCAAGATAAGTATCTCTAAATTTGCTCATCTCTTTAGTAGATAAACGTAGCATAAGTAATGGATTTTGAATAATATTAATCTCTCCATGAATTAGGATTTTTCATGTACATAGATTAATTATTATTCTTTATGGATGTTTAATTTTATGTTTACTAACCCCCATTTTGTGCTAAAATATGTGGTGAGCAATATACTAGACTTTACTTGATATTAATTTAGTGAATATGAAAACATAGGACCTAGTTAAGGTTATTACATATTTTTATTTGATTAAAGAATTTGAAACCCTCTCTAATGATATTATTATGGTAATATATCCCTTTTATAGGTATTACAAATCCATATTGGTCATGATATATATTATCTAATGTATCCCCAATTGGAAGTGTAAGTATCATTTATCTTCTTTGAGCTACGATTGATTTGTGGATCTGTTATATTTCCCATTACATGCACTAACTACCAATTAACTATCATGATCAAAAGTAATAAAAAATATAAATAATATAAATAATACTCATACAATTACTTTACAAATTATGTAAACTAATCACTAACCATAGAATCAATAATAAATAAATTAGTAAGTCTAGAGGAAAAATCATTATGTAACATCCTTCCCCTGTAAATCTAGTAATCAACTTGATGACTCTTATTTTTTTAAAAATTATGAAATAAAATAGTCTTTATCATAAAATAAACACAATATCTAGGAAATTAATAAGTAAATAAATGAGTAAACAAGTTATGAAACTCTTTTGACACTTGAATAACCCTCTCTATTTGTCCATCTATTTCTGGACGGTATAATGTATTAAAATTCAACTAATTACCAATGTCAAATTGAGAGTCAACCAAAACCTAGAAGTCATTTTTGGGTCCCTATATAAAGTAACAATTTCCATAAATCCATGTAAACTATAAACTTATTTCATGAATATCTTCATGAACATAGGTGCATAATCTGAAATATTACCAAGAATGCAGTGAGCTACCTTGTTGAGTTTATCAACAACCACCAAATACATGTCATGTCAATTTTGAAACATAGCAAACCCTTGGAAAAATTTATACTAATGACATTCCACTTCCATTATAATATGGTATTCATTTATAACAATCCAAAAAGATACACATGCTAAGCCTTAACTCATTGACATTCTAAACATCAAGAAATAATATCTACTGCATCTTTCTTAATTCCTTTCCAAAAATATAATGACCTCACATCTACTAAGAGCTTATTCATACCTAGATGGTCTGAATAATAATAATTATGTAGTTATTTAGTACTACACTCCTTAAATTCTCATTATCTAGTACATAAATCCTTCTTTTGTACCTTACAAACCATCATCTTTAAATTTGAATCCCTCATACTTTAGGATCCTAAGAATTTTGAGGTAACACTAATATTACATGCTGGTAAAATTAATTTAATGGAGATAATTTTACCAATTTTTCATTAAAGGTACTCCTAATAGTAGATAAATATTTTATATAACTTCAATGACTAAGCACATACGAAACCCTATTTTCTTTTCCTTTAATGTGGTTAATGTCAAAATCATAATTTGAAAAGAACTCTAACCATCACCTTTAATGTGAATTAATGTTAGTTTGGGTGAAGATATAATTGAATCCCAAGTTATCATTCTTGATCTAAAATAGTTTTCACAATAGATAATGTCTATAAACATGTAAGGCATGAACAATTGAAGCTAAATATACATCATGTGAGGCATAATTTACCTCATACAATTTCAACTTTCTAGACTCATAAGCTACAATAGAACCATATTTCATGACAACTCCTCCAAGGCCATATCTTGAAGCATTCATTATTATTAATAATTATACATTTGGATTAGGAACTCTCAACACTAGTGTTGAGGTAAGTATTCTTTTTAGTTCTTGAAAATATTTCACACTTTACTGACCACACAAACTTCTAATGTGTGTGTGTGTGTGTGTGTGTGTGTGTTTTAAATATTTCATTTACATTACTACTATAAACTCAACCATAAATGATTGGGTGGATGTAACCTCACAATACAAATTTCAATTTCCATTCATCTATATACTGACTAATAACTACATGCTTGACTATTTATAGTCAATCCTCTAGCTATTTAAAACCCTAAAGTATTCAAAATATAGTTTAATTCAACCAAATAAAATTAATGAACCCTTTTTAAATATATTTAACCATCTGACTAAATGTTTATATCAACTTATTTCAAGGCACATATGCATCTATAATCTTAGGATTAATAAGTAGAGTACTTCAAACACATAGTTTTGGCTCAAATTCCCCAAAAATAGAATTATAGCCAATAATGTCAAGACTCAAATGAGTAAGAAAGATTAACACAATTTATATTTATCTATCTGATATTCCAACAAATTAAATCAAATTATATATTGGTATATCTAATAGGCCATTCAAAATAGAATATACTACACTATAAAATTTACATAGTCTTTTTACTTATTCAAACCATTTAATTAAATTTAATTTAAATTATATCAGTATCAATTAAGAACATAAGACATTGTACAAAATGAAACTAATCCAGACACATATATACCATGAAATATGTTTATTGAACTATCTTATCCAAATTCCCATGTATATATGAATATTTCAAAATCAAAACCCTATATTTGTTATAGGTATAATCACTGAGAGGGGGAGGGGGGTGAATAAGTGATGAAATCAAATCAAATTTAATTCCAATTATCCAAACTCTTAACCATTCAACATAAGCATTCATGAAGCATATAAACCATTCATTTCAATGAACAAAGAAAATAATGCAAGATCAAAACGTATAATGCATGAATTATGTGGGAAACCCTCACGGGGAATAAAATCACTCTCTAGAAAAAAAAACATGGAATACATTTCTATAAGAGATAAAAAATAGGATAATTTAGTGAAGTACCCACTCCATAAGGAGTACTAACCCCTAAGAATAGACAATCACCCACTTGCATTAGATGTTGAGCACCCATATAACACCTCTAAATCAACACCTATATAACTCTAATTACCTTACAATATGATGGAGAAATAATGAATAACATCTCTCTACAACCCTTCACACTTTCTCAAGCCTTCACACAATGACAAGAAATGCATCCCAAACAACCTTTTAGATCACTCTACACCTCTTCATGCATCCTTAATCATCAACCCTAAAAAAACATTATTACCACATCATAAACATGACCAATAGGTGATAAACATATCCCTCACAATATTATGATATTTAATTCTTCAACCAAGATTAATCACACTTCACCTTTGTTCACTCATTCTCTCTAGAAACCTTCATCTTTATTTTTGCTTTTTATAACATCTTCATAATTACCACATTTTTGGTCAACCAAAAGACATTATTTAACCCTTAAGGATTCTATCCCACTTAGAAAGAGATAAAAACCACCTAAATATGTGAACCATATCATTGATAGATCACCCTTAAGTAACAACACCTTTTAATTAGGCTTAAGTAGCCCTTTTAAGTCCATGGAGACATATTCATCCCTTTTAACACTTCACCAAGCAAATTAAAAACATGAGACTAATTAAAATCACATGGGTCTAGGACACGCAACCAATAAGACACCATCAAGTGATTACATTCATCACTAATTAACATTGCATATAAAAAATTGTTCAATCATTTACCTTTTACATAAAACACCATGAATGAATAAAAATTCAACTTCTAAGCAATGGTTCATACTAAATTTAGATTGATTAGACATCTAAAATACATACAAATGATCCTTAAGGAATCTAAAACACACTCCAATATATAAATCATCATGAAACATATAAATATTTTCAATACAAATTGAAACATCCTTCTCTATTCCTTAACAAATGAAGGTCAAACTATTGGTCAAATTTGAGCTGTAATAAATACAATTGTAAAACCAATCAAACCTCCTAATTGATTTCCATGGATTTATATTAGAGTTATAAACCACTTTTATTTTTAATTTATAATAAAATTAATCCATTTTCTCAATATATAGATCAAACAATCATAACTAGTTTGCTTTGTAAAATTCAAATATTTGGATTCCAATGGTCACTAAAAAATGCAAATTTGATTAAGTATAAAAACAATGAAATCTACTTGGGAAAGTAGATTTGCACCACCATAATTTTTGATATGCATCATGTCAAGGAATGAAATTTTAAACATGTTCTATAGGTACAAAAATGAATAGATCCATGTGACCATGTTCTTTTGACACTTTCACATATGTGAATTATGATGTCATCAATATGCTCACTCAAGAAACTTTGTCAAGATGACTAGGATAGCCTAGGCATTCAAAATAATACTCAAATGGATTATTTTCACTTTCAAAAGTATACCAAGAATGTATACAACCCATAGGGAATCTCTATCAAGGAAACATCCTTAACACCATCCATAACAAGACCAAAACTTATAGTGTCTCATGCAAACTATGTGAGCACTAAGGTACACTTTTTCATTGAGAACAATGTATACATACCATCTCATGGACACTCATGTCCACCTTGGAAAAATAATTTACAACACCTCAAAAATATCCCTCTTTGTCATTAATGTCAACCCTTCTAAATACCAACATAAAGTTATGCACAAACTCTTTCTCCCTTTATAAACACTTTCTCCCCCTTTGACACAATGAAAAAGTGGGACTAACTTTTAATCATAAGGACTTTTAAATGTTTTCAAAGATAATAAAATAAGGGAGATCCTCTAAGAAATGATATAAAATCCCTCAATCATTGTGCATACCATTTATTACCATGACTACCTCAAACATACTCATTAACAACACTCTTATTTTACCATGTACTAATATATAAAGAATAAAAACAAAATAATACCAAAAATTGATTGTAAAAATCTTAATAATACCAAGAAGGACTCCCCATAAGCCATCTAAGCTTAGGAACCAATTGAGCACCTTTAGACCATCTTCAACCATGATGAAATTTCATAGTTGTCTTCAAATTCTCTCTCACAAGCCACCCACAGAATGAGAAATGGACATTCAACCTCTTTCTCAAACACATATAATGCAAAAATCCAACTGAGAAACATATTTATTGACAACCATACCTTTATCTTTTGAATAAAATGACCAAAAACTACTCTTCTTCACACTAGCCTTACCTATAAGCCTTATAGCCCTTCTATATTTTATAGGGATTATAACTTCCTATGTATGCACCTTCATGAATTCAAACTCCATAAATAGATCACACTCATATGGCCCCTCATGCATGCCAATATTCATCATTCAATTCTTCCTCTACACCATATCTCCTTCACAAACTAACCTGCCAATTATCCCTTCATTTGCACAAAAACTCAACCATAAAACAAACTATACACTTCCAATTGACTATAAAGTAATTTTTGATCACCCATTTTTCCATTTCAACTAATTTAAGAGATTTGAGCTTCAAATCTATTCAGAAGACAACTAATTCACAAGGTGTAAAAACATGAATTTCTCACATAAACTAAAGTCAACTTAGCATCTTTTAATCAATGCCAACTTTTAAAACTTCTCTCACACTTGGAAGTCACCAAATCACACTAGTGAACAAATTTTTGAGGTTTGAATCCTTGGGAAACCCATATAACCTTAAAATAGTTTTTGGCTTGCAAATTCTCAAGAAAGAACTCTGACCACTAAGAGGCATCAAAAATCTTCAACTTTCCCTAGAGAGACATTCAAATCCTAAAACCACCTATATCACAACTATATGAGATTAATAAACCCTTATATGCCATAAAGTCACCTTGATGACTCACCAATATTTATTTTAAACTTTGATCTAGTAATATTGTGCTTGTAGACCGTGTGTATACACCTATCACTATGCTAAAACAGATTCAAAAAATCATGATAACATTTTTTACACTTAAAAGGTTACTTACACACACTTTATAATGAACATAAACTGGTCTCAACTTTTTTTTACCTTTAAATACCCCAAATTCACCAATTCTATATGATGGGATCTCACTAGGTAGTGAACACTGAACAAATTGGTCAAATTGAAAAAATGGTCATGAATGGTTATTTTGAAAAACTTAGCACATCTTAACCCATGGAATACACTTGGAAAAGTCCTCTCCAAATGCAAAATCAATCTTACCTTAATTCTTCATTATTTAACCAACTAAACTAATCTTCAAGTATTGACTAAGAACTTGTCTTTAGGACCAATGTCCCTGAATAGATCTCTTGAAGCTTTTCATCACAATCTTTTAGAGAAATATCATGAACTTGTTTCTCTCCCTTAAGAAATGACCTTATATAAATTTATATAAAAGTATATCACTCTTAATATTTGTCTTAGATATTCAAATCTTGTTTTTGTCAATGGTTTAGTGATAATATCTACAAGTTGTTATTTTGTATGCACATACTCCAACTTAACACTTTGATTACTCACTTATTCTCTCAAGAAATGATATATAATAGGAATGTGTTTAGTTTTTGAGTTCATAAAAAGATTATTTGAGATACTAATTTCAATAGTATTATCATAATAGATATGAATAAGGTTTGTCTTGTGTTACCTTATATTCTTCCAAGGTTTCCTTCATCTATATTACTTGAGTGTAATAAAAGTAATAGATATATAATCAACTGCTACAATTGATAGGGATATAAAGTATTTATTCTTACTTAAACAAGACACCAATCATTTACCCATGAAGAAAACACCACCATTGGTACTCCTATCATCTACACATCTTACCCAATCTACATTAGTATATGTCTATATAGTGAACTCTTTACTCATGGGGTACCATAAACAATATTATATGGTGCCCTTGAGATACCTCAAGATCCTTTTGACTAATTTCAAGTGAGACTCTTTAGGATCAGATTGAAACCTACCTATAAGGCATACTTCTTGCATGATATCAAGACTAGAAGCAATAGAGTACAAAAGAATTCTAATCATGGATCTATAAAAGGTTTGATCAACCTTTGATGAGTCATCTTATTTACTTAACTTGCATCTTATGAACATTAAAGTACTCATTGTCTTAGAATCCATCATATCAAACTTATTTAGAATATCTTTAATGTATTTTTACTATGAAATTAATATCCTTGCATCAAGTTGGTTAATCTAAAATATTAAGAATAAATAAAGTTTTCCCAATATTGACATTTGAAACTCAGTCTTCATAGCATCTACAAACTCTCTAATCGTGTTGTCATTATCAGATCCAAAAAATATGTCATCAACATAGAATACCACTAATAATTGATGACTACCCTCTATCTTAATGTATAAATTACTATAAACTACCCCTATTTTGAAGTCTTAGATCAATAGATAATTGTCTAACCTATGATATAAGGCTCTAGGAGCTTGTTCAAGACCATATAAAGCCTTATTCATTTTACAAACATAGTCCTAGTTACTTGTCATGAAAAAAATATTAAAATAACTCAATGTATACTTATTCATCTAAGTTTTTATTAAAAATGCATATTTCACATCCATTTAGTAAACTTTTAAACCTTTGAATCTTGCATATGACAATAAGAGTATAATTGCTTTCATTCTTGCCACAAGAGCAAAGGTCTCGTCAAATTTTATTCCTTCAACTTGAGCATATCCTTTACACACTAGTCTAACCTTATTTCATGTGACCTTTCCTTTCTCATTCATCTTATTTATAAATACCCACTTAGTACCTATCACATTTTTGTCTTTTGGTCTAGGTAACAAATCCCATGTTTCCTTGTTTACTATTTGATTAAGTTCCGCATCCCTTACACATGTCTAATTTTCATCTTTGTCAGATTCTAAGAATGTTTTGGGTTGAAACTTGGATAATAGATCTATGTCTTGTTTATTCTAATTGATCAACATTCTCTTTCTAGTCTATAATCTTGAATTATTATCTCCAATTACCTGAGAATCTAGATGATCTTTCTGTATTATCCTAGATGGATCTTTAGTGTCCAGTCTTACCTCTTCCTCTTCATCATATGATTAAACATATATGTCTTCATTATTTGAGTTAGGGTTTTCTATAGTGTCATTTATCTACAATTTAGGCCTCTTTATTTCACATATCTCTTCAAATCTTACATTTAAACTTTTAAAAACATTATTAAGTCTGTTATTGAAGCATATGTAAGTAAAACTAATAGAAGAATAACCTACGAAGATGCCCTCATCAAATCTTGAATCAAATTTTCTAATATTTTCTTCATCTTTTTTGATAAAACACTTACTCCCCAACACTCCAAAGTGTTTGACATTAGTTACCATATTATTCCATATATCATATGGAGTCTTATCACCATTTACTCTAACCTGGGATATATTTAATATGTAAATTGATCTATTAGCAGTCATTTCCCAAAAATTATTGATAGCTTATAATATTGAAGCATGGTTATACTCATCCCTTAGATAGTTATGTTTTTCATTTATACTACCCCACTCTATTGGGATGTCGTAGTAGTAAAGTACTATTTTCTAGTCCCTTGATCTTCATAAAAAGTATAAAATTCATAAGACCAATATTTACTTCCTTTGTTTGATCTTAAACACTTGATTTTTTATTCCTTTTCATTTTCCACAAGAGATTTAAATGATTTACACCTTTTAAATGCTTTTAATTTCTATTTGAGTAAATATATCCAAGTCATCTTAGTAAAATCATCAATTAATACCATGAAGTAGCTATTACCTTCAATACCTTGAGTTTTTATAGGTACATATAGGCTAGTGTGGATCAACTCCAATGGTACTATGGTGGAATTATAATTATATTTATATCTTCTTTTAGTTTTATTCCCATGAAGGCATGCCTTGCAAAGAGTATGAGGAATCTTAGTTATATTAGGCATATTGTTTTATTATTTTTTAGAATAATAAATTTTTATTCATAACTAATAAGCAAGTCTAGAGTAAAGTAAATTAGTAAATAATGTGCAATAATTTATCCACTAATTTATGTAAATAGATTGTATTTTGCCTTTTCTAAAAATTGTAATAAATAAGAGAAAATATGACTTAGCTTATTTTGGGCTATCTAATCTAAGATAGGGTATGAGGATTCAGATACATGACTAGGACAGTGTCAAATATACATTCTTAAACATCATTCTTTTATTAGATAGGAGAACCAAAAGTGGGACACCATATTATTTAGTTTTATAGTCCTTTTATATTTCTATTGTTCAAGTTATTTGAGTTTTCTAGGTTATACTCAATAGGTCTGTGTTACCTTTTCAGGGAAATATCAAAGCTCAAAAGTTTGTGGAGCTCATTTTTCATCTATTTTAATCTTAAAAATCCCTAAGAGCTCTTTGTTATTTAACTTGAAGGGAAATTTTGGGAAAGAGAGAGAGAGGGGGTTAGTGTGTATAGGATACACTCGATGCACTTCACACCCCCTATGTGGGCACACTACCTACATACCAATACTATGAGGAGGGATCAAGGTAATGTAGTTTTCCCATTGAAGTGTTTATTAAAATTATGTATGAAAATTCAACTAAATGCAAAATTGGGTGTAATTTAGATGGACAGGGACTAGTGCAAGGGTTTGCATAAGCTTTAAATAATATTGGAAGGTTGTATGTAGAGAATAGGGAAAAGTGCTTGAGTGTACCTACTTGTATTCTTGCTTCTCTCTTATAAATGAGTGCCAACCCTTCTAAATCAATTTTGAATGTAATTTTATTGGCAACTTATATATTTTGGGTTAAATTTATTCATGTTAGGTTGACATGAATTAGGATAAGGATCTAGGAGAATATGACCATTTGAGCCAAAAGTACACTTGAATAATAGTGCCAAAATTAGGATACCCTAGGTTTTAATAGTCCTATCTGAGTTGGGTACTATTGTCTAGAGTGAATGAGACCTAAGGGGATGGATCTAGGCCTAAAATAAATACCTAGGTTTGTAAGGGTTAATTCTACAATGCTATGGATGAATGGGAATTTGCGAAAGAGAAACCTATGAGGATTATGAAAGTAAGTAGGAAGACCTATGGATTAGGTGCCATTAGCCATACTCAAGTAACCAAATTTCACATTTTACATGAATAAATTTACCCCTCCTTTATTTTAATGATGCATCAAAGTGAAATACTAGGATAAAGGAAAAAATAAAAAGAGTACCTAAACTTACATCTAAAGGGGATGCCTATGAAGCTTGTGTGATGTTGAGTAATGCTAGATAGTGCATAGATAACACATTGAACAAGTGTGAATCTATGAATTAAACAAAGATTAGATAAGTTCTTATTATATGTGATATAAAATAAGAACATTTAAAATCTAAGTAAAAGAAAAAGGAAGAGAAAGGAATGAATACACCTCGCTGGTTAGATGAACCAAAACCTATTGTGATCTTGACTAAGGATAAGTAATGTTGGAATATGTTGTACCAAAATTAATATCATAAATGGAGATGAGTCCTTAATTCCTTAGAAAGTGGCTCAAGAATATAAAGGTTGGCCCTTTGGCTTCATCATTTCCTATTGAGTGACGTCAGATGATCATGTATGTGATAATCAATGTTTGGACTATGTGTCCAATCCTTATAAATATGTGGCTCAAGAATACAAAGGCTATCCCTCTTAATCCATCATTTCCCATTGAGTGAAGTTAGATTATCATTCATGTGTTAATCAGTTATTAGATTGTTTGTCCAATCCCTTTGAATAGGTGGATCAAGAATACAAAGGCTAGCCTTTTGGCTCCATCATTACCCCATGAGGTGAAGCTATTAAGTGATATCAATATATAATATATGTCATATCAGGTATCTCATGAAACCCATGGATGCTCTAAAAATTTGACAATGTCGCATGGATAGCTGAATGTATGCTAAAAACTAGGCCACTCTTGGCCATTTCAAAAGATGGAGGTTTGGATTATATGAAAGCCACTATGAAATTGATGCAATATGCTTATGTGAAAGCTAACTTAGGAAATTAGGTACTCAGGAAGTTAATATTGTATGAAATTTCAACTTGAGAATGATGTCAACCACCTATAGATGGAGTAAGGCACACAACTTAGGTAATAAACTAAACATGAAAATAAAAAAAGACCAATGTGCCGTGCACATTGCTCCTAATCACTAGTGTCTAGGGCATAGATTTTTATCTAGAATTTATGTCAACTACCTAATCTAAAATTATAAGTGAGAGCCATCATATTGTACATGATACCCCTATATCTAGATTCCCTAATAAAATTATACTAAAACTACTGATTTTGACTGATCTGGATGTGTAAAAATTATAATTGAGCTAAGCTTTTTCCCTATTAATAGAAAACATGGGTGTTTTTTTCATAGATAAGAGTGAAATAATGAGGACACCTTCATTCTTGGTTCTAATATCCATTTTTGGTTTTGTTATCCTATGTTAAAACTAGTTATTGATCTAGAATTATCACTATTATTTTGTTCTATTCTAATTGGTTTGACCTCTAGATTCTAAACTAGGTGATCTAAATGCTACTATGTTTTAAGAAAATATATGATAATTTTGAGATTAATTTGTAGATTTTTTATTTTTAAATATGGTAAAAATCAGTAAATTATGGAAAAAAACCAAAAATAAATTACCCTAGGGTTTTTAGGGTTTTTGTGTAAAAATTTGAAGTCGGGTTCACTAACTATTTTAATATTTTTTTAGAATAATGGAGTTTTATTCCTAACTAATAAATAGGTCTGGAGTAATGTAAATTAGTAAATAATTTTCAATAATTAAGCCACTAATTTAGGTAAATAGATTGTTTTTTGCATTTTCTTAAAATAGTAATAAATAAGAGAAAATATAATAGCTTATTCTGAGCTATCCGGTTTGAGATAGGGTCTAGAGATTTAGGTATAAGATCGGGATAGTGTCAAAAATATCTTCCTAAATTTTTTTTACTAGATAGGAAAACTAAAAGTGGGATACCCTACTATTTGGTGATGTAGTCCTTTTTTGACAATATTGTCCAAGTAATCCAAGTTTTTTGGGTTCTACTCAGTAGGTCTATGTTACCCTAGCAATGAAATATCAACTCATAGAAGTATGAAAATCTCATTATGTGTCTATTTTAATCTTAAAAATCCCTAGGAGATATTTTTATTGAACATGAATGGAAAATTTGGGAAAGAGAGAGATGGGGTTAATGTGTAAAGGATATGCTAGATGCACTTCACACCCCTTGTGTAGGCATGCTACCTACATACCAATACTCTGAGGAGGGATCAAGCTAATGTAGTTCTCCCATTGAAGTGATTGGTTTAATTATATATTAAAAATAAAAATTATGTGTACTTTATATGGCTAGGGACTGGTGCAAAGGGTTTAAATAGGCTTGGAATAATATAGGAAGACTGTGTGTAGAGAATAGGGAAAAGTGCTTGAGTGTACTTGTTTGTATTCTTGTTTATCTCTTATAAATGAGTTCTAACCATTTTAAATTGAATTTGAATGTAATTTTGTAAATAACCTAATGGTCTTGGGTTAAATTATTTCACATTAGGTTGGAATGAATTAGGATAAATATTTAGGAGAATATGACCATTTGAGCCAAAAGTAGACTTGGACAATAGTGCCATAAATAAGACACCCTAGGTTTCAGTGCTCCTATCCAAGTTGGGAACTATTTTTGAGAGGGAATGAGACCTATGGATATGGATCTAGGCCTAAAATATCTAACAGGGTCTATAAGGGTTAAGTTTAGAAGGTTGTAGATGACTAGGAATCAGTGTAAGAAAAGCCTATCAGGGTTGTGCAAACAATTAGGAGGGCATATGGATTAGGCATCATTATCCACACTAAACTAACAAAATTTTTAATTTTACATGACTACACATATGCCTTAGTAACCCTTTTGAACTTATCCTCACCAAGTTTTCAAAATTTAGATGTCTAAGTCTTCTATGTCAAAGACAAGTTTCCTCTAATTGATTCATGAAACACTCCTCCCTTTTGGATTCATGGAACACATAAAAGTTATTGTTTTTCTTGTGAATATTTGTAACTAGTTTAATAGACTTGTCTCTTCTCATTTCACACCCTTTATTATGAAAATTCAAAACATTTCCTTGCTTACACATTTGGATAACAAATATAATACTGTGTTTTATACCTTTTACATATAAAACATTTTCATTTTTAGTATGATGACTATCCAAACTTATAGAACCTTTTCCAACTATGTTAATAGAATTTTTTTCACCAAATATTATTGAACTTGAATTATTCCTTTTAAGAGAGATAAAATTTCTCTTGTAATATGACTTGAGCATTTATTATCTATGTACCATTTATTGTTTCATCCTCTTGAGTATGCAAGGTAGTTTGAACAAACATTGACTCTTATTTTAATGTACTACTTAAATTTTTCTTCTTCTTTTCTTTAATCTTGGATTTATCTTGCTTAAACCATTTGATGTGTCAATGACTTGTATCTCCTTTTTCCAATAGGCCCTCTTGTAGTACTTACCTATACGACCCTATTGGTTGTAATTATAGCATAAAACCTCATTTATATTATTTGAATATAAAGTAAAATCCCTGTATCTATAACCATATTGATTACAAGTGTAACAGTATCCATTGAAGATAAAACTATAGTTGTTCATGTTAGACATTCCTTTTACTTGACCATCAATAACCAAAGAATTTTCATCTTTAATTTCTTTGGTAGAGCTAGGAATATCATTGTCCTTGGATAAAATCACATCTATATATGTCATATATTTACTTTAAAAATGATCCATTCTTTATTTCAAACCTTTATCAATCATGTCTTACAAATTCTTCACTATTGTTTGTATTTTATCTATTCATGTCTTCACAACATCAATACATGAATTAGTCTCATAACACATTGAGGAAGTCAGATCTGAATTTTTACTTCCTTTCTTATTCTTCAATATTTCATTCTCTTCCTCTAGACATTAGATCTCTAAAAAAGTACATTCTAGTTCACCTTGAAGACATGTCTCAGCCTCTATGTTATCCATATGATCCATTTTACCTTAGATCATCTTCAAGTGGTTAAACTTGAAAAGAAGGTGTGGCTTTGATACCACTTATTAGAGGTACAATCATTAAGAGGAGGGTTGAATCAGTGATACAAGAAAATCAATTTCAATACCAATTCTTTAAACTCTTGACCATTCAACATAAGCATTCATGAAGCATATAAACCATTCATTGCAATGAACAAATAAAATAATCCAAGATAAAAGCACATAACACATGAATTATGTGGGAAAACCTCATGCGGAATAAAACACACTCTCAATCCTATAAAAACATGGACTAAATTCCTAGTATATATCATAAACAAGAGACTTTAATGAAGCACCCATTCCATAAAGAGTACCAGCCCTTAAGCATAAACAAGCACCAACTTGCCCAAGATGTTGAGCACCCACACAATACCTATATAACATTGATTGACCTCTAATTTTATGGATAAATAACTAATACCAACTCTCTATAACCCTTCACACTTTATCAACCCTTCACACACAAGCATTACATCTAAAATAACCTTTTAGATCACTCTACACCTCTTCGCTCATCCTTAATCATCAACCCTACAAAAACACTATTACCACATCATAAAAATGACCATTAGGTCACACACAGATCCTTCACACTTTTCTACTATTAAATTTATCAGCCAATCTTACTCACACTTTACCTTTCTTTGCTCATTCTCACCAAAAACATTCATCTTTATTTTTGCTCTTTATAGAGTCTTCATGATCACCACCTTTTTGGTCAGACATAAGACATTCATTAACCATTAAATATTATATCCCAATTTTAAATAGATCAAAAACACATACATAGGTCAACCATAATAATGATAGATCACCATTAAGAAACAACACCTTTCAATTAGGCCTAAGTAGCATTTTTAGGTCCATGAAGATCTATTCATCCCTTTTAACACATTAGGGAGCATAATAGAAACACAAGACTACTTAAAAGCACATGGGTCCATGAAACATAACCCATAAGACACTCTTAAGTTATTACATTCATCACTAACTACCTATGCATATGCAAAACTATTCAATCATTTGCCTTGTACATGAAAACACCATGAACAAACAAAAAGTCAACTTCCAAACAATGGTTCATACTGAATATGGATTGGTCAAACCTAAAAAATACATATATATGATCTTCAAGGAGTATAAAAAACTCTAAAATATATAAATCATCATGAAACATCCTTCTCAGGTCCTTAATAAATGAAGGTTAAACCCTTGGTCAACTTTGAGCTATAATAAATGCAACTATACAATCAGTCAAACCTCCTAATCAATTTCCTTGGATTTCCATTGAAGTTATTTGCCAATTTTATTTTTTTATCCATCATAAAATTCATCCATTTATTTAAGATATATATCAAACAATAATAATTAGTTTCTTTTATAAAATTCAAATATTTGAATTCCAACGGTTATTAAACATACAAATTTGACAATGTATAAAAATAATGAAATCTACCTAGGAGAGCAACTTTGCACCACCATAAATTTTGATAGACATCATGTCAAGGAATGAAATTTTAAAAACATGCTCTAGATACAAAACTTAACAAATTGATGTGACCACTTTATTTTTATACCTTCACACATGTAAATTTTGATGTAATCAATCTACTGACTTAGGAAACTCTGCTAAGATGACTAGGATAACCTAGACCTTCACAAGACTACTCAAATGGATTATTTTCACTTACACAAGTATATCAAGCAATTATTACACACCATATGCCCTCTGTATTAACAATAAATCATCAAAAACAACCATAATAAGACAAAACCCTATAGGATCTCATGCAAGTTATGTGAGCACTAAGGTACACTTTATCATTGAGAACCATGCATACATATCATCTCATGGACACTCTTGGCCACCTTAAATACATAATTCAAATCAAATAAATAGTATTAATAATAAAATATATACTAATCTAGTTTAATATCTCAACACATAATATTCCCATCTCCTAGTTTTTGAAATAGAGGTTCCTTCCTATTTAACCTTGTGGAAGGTCAAACCCATCCCTAGGATCATCTACAAATGACCTCGATATTTATATATTTTATTTCAAAAACATAAAAAACTAATACTTCAATTGAATAAGTAGCTTATATTTAGGTACAAACATATAATAAGGTGACTTATAAATTTAATATACATAAATTCCATATAGTAATACCCTAATTGAACAACCATCGATAGTTTATTGAAAATAGGAGCATTGACTTAACTTATACAACTAGTGTAATTTTTTTAAAGTAACTAAAACACATACATGTTGAAATTATTTTAAAATATTTCAAAAAATTGATGTGTATCACTATTTCACACAAAACCCTCAAGTTTCTTGAAAGCCTAGCTTAAAACCCTGGGTTTTATTTTCAATATTTTAAACATGCATACATAAGCACTGACAAACAAAGGGTTTTTACACTCAATATTTTTAATATAAAATAATTCACACACAACATTGATAAATATAAGGTGGTGTATGTGATCAACCCTCTAGATGGGCCATACCCATCTTTAAGGTCAACCACATATAACCTCATACATGTTTTCATCTTAATATTATCAATAGAACTCCACAAAATATGGTGCATTGAACCAATGACAAATAATTTTCATTTAAATAATGTATATATAATGGAAAATACAAAACATGTTATGACAGAACCTACCTCAAAACCCAATTTCAAAGCAAAACAAAGTCTAAGAATATTCTATGTTATTATTGACACTATTCTCTAATCTTTGTTACTTTAGACCATACCTCATTGTATAAACATTGGCATTTTTTTATCCCTAAAATTTTCCAATGTGCATGTAAAATTTGTGGTATAGTCATTTATTTTAATTTCTCAATAGTCCAATTAACTAGTCAAAATGTTCATCATCACAAAACCATGCAACCAAAATCATCTATCAAGCTTCGTACTATTAATTGAAGAGTCTAGAAACTCAATGTTTCACAACCCTATATTCTTTAATATTCTGACATTAATAATCATTTAAACATTATAATATCAAATGATAGTCATTGATTTAAGAAATGTCAATTATTACCATGCAAAGTGATATGGTTTGAAAGTCTATTGAATTTACAGTATAATCATGCCTTTAATGAAAAGGTTAAAACTTAATATTTGACCATGTAATATATATATACATATATATTATGCCTCACCAAATAAATACACCACATTTAAATTTTAAAACCTTTACAAACTTTAATATGGCCTAAGTTTAAAACCATTGAATCAATAAATAATTCAAGTCCCTTTTTTATAACAAATACTTTATCTTATTCAACCGTGTCCTAAGTTTAGAATAAAAACCCTAAACTAAATCAATTTTCCTTATAATAACATATTTATCACTTTGTGTATAATGATATTATACTATTCAAACTAGATATTACCAGATAAAAGTGTAACCATATCAAGATAGTATAACTAGACATTGCATCATAGTAAGTCCAATTAAGTAATTTGGATAAAAATTTATGGTTAATATAAATTCATGAAGTAATCTAATTAAAAATTTATAATTTACCTCAACAAACATATTCCACACTCATTTAATGCACATGGTACATAGTCATAGATAATGGAGTAAGATAAACATAGTAGAATCTCAACCATCATAATATCTCATAAATGCAAAAACACTATAAGGGTTAAAAAAATATGTAAACATGATAATAAAATACATAAAAATATATAAAACACATCAATGATATGATTCATGCTTCTAAAATTAGTATTAATCATCTAATAATCAACAAACAAAATTCTACTCTATGTGGTGTGTGCAAGGTCCATGTCTCATTATCTACTCCCCCACATGTCTCCATATACACCATCCTTTTTATGATGCCCTCCCTAGATCATAGTTAATAGTATTTAATCCATCCTGAATCTACCTTAGTCCAGGTGAATATTAGTTAGACCATATCATGTAAAAATCATAATAAATTATTGTAACAAAATATATTGTATAGTCATGATCAAAATGTATCATAATAGATTATAAATAGATAATTACTAGTTAACTATCATGATCACAAGCAATAAACACTATCCATAAAATCATAATACTCATAAAATTATTTAACACATGAATTAAACCAATCACTAACCATAGAATCAGTAATAAACAGATTAGTTATTCTAGAGGAAAAATCAAGATGTAAGAATCAAGGAAAGAGAAGTAATTATTTCCATATAAGGTGTTAAGAAAGTTGTCAAATAATGGGAGGGGTAAATTATGTTTCCTTTTATAAGTGTTTAAATATATATAGTTCACACATATTCATAATTTTCCATTCTTAAATTTGGATAATGACAAATGGAAATACCCACTGGCTATCAGATAAGGGGTATATACTATATGCATCCATGAGTTTTTTAACTCACTTTTTAAATTTATTTAACATTAGAATTTAATCTTCATTATGGGTTTCTAATGGGTTTTAACTATTATTTAATGTTTATATGGTGGATTCATAAATTCATGTGTCTTCCTTATATATCATGTTAATTCTGAGCAAACATCATTTTATGTTTTTGTAACAAGGTAAATAACTAGGTTTCATATTTGGGATCCCATTTATTATTTATATTAAAGGGTATTTCTAGTATTATATCCACTTGTTTTCATATATTTTTCATCTATTCAACATTACCTAGAATAATGCTAAGGAAACAAGGATGTGGTAAGAGGTGAACAAAAGTTTTAATATCCTCACTTATGTTTGAGGATTATTATAGTAGAAAATTATTACTAACGGGAAATGTGTGCACTTGAGGAGATTGTATCTATATTGGTTATATATATAAATGTTTTTTATAACATTGGAACTAATAGTTTATTCCTCTTATGTATGTACTAAATGGTTGCATTCAATGGTGGGAAACTTTTTAAGTGAATTTAGTATTTAACCTTAACTTGTACATTTATACATTGTTGTAACTCATATTAAGGTTGAGCTAGTGGATATAAAAATAATTTATTCATGGTGTTTCTATTTTAAATGAGTGTCCTTCCAAAACTATAACTAATGAACGCATCAATTATAACCATCCTAGGTCTTCCTAAGATCAAATGGTATCCACATAGGTTTTATTTGGTTTCTAATACCGTGAAATCAATTTGAAACTTGCATGATGTTACTATTATGACAAGGTATTATATGACTCATTTAGGTTATATATTTTAATGGTTTTCCATCTATAAAATAATGTGTGTTTCAAGAAGGTGTGTAAGTCTAAGTTCCCTCAGAGTTTCCTTAGTCATGACATTAGTGGATAATCCTAAATCAATATTATTATTTTGAGAAATATTTCCTTTGATTCAAACATCAACAACTGGGTTGCCTAGGTCTAATTATTTATTTGGGATAATGTTTCCCAACACGATGTCTATAAGTTATCTAACCACATGGATAGTCTTGATATATTTTCATTTCAAATCAATTTTATTAAATAATTATTATTATACAAATTTAATATAAAGTAAACATATTTAATTTATTGAAACAAAAAAAATTAGAAAAATATTGTGTAACTAACCTACAAAGTTAAATTCTAATTCAGGATCATGTTTTTTAAGATTTAGTGTTTTTGGAAAGGGAGGATTATTTGGTGTTACTTATTTAATGGATGTGCTAGGTTCAGTACTGGGAGGAATATTGGATGATTTTAAGCTATTTGGTATGTTGGGGAACCTTTCTAATAGGTTTTTTTATTATGGGTGGAGTGTGATTTGGGAGAGTGTTTCATAAATGAAGCTAAACATCATCATCTTCAATTGAATAAGTGTGGAAATTTACCACAACATTATTGTATGTCAACTAAACTAAATTACTTTTGGGATTGGGTGTAGGCTAGGTAGTAAATTTTGAATATCTAGGTAAAAGAGGAGTGGGAATTTTTTTTCTTTATTTATAAGTGAGGTTTAATTAGTTATTAAAAGGTATAATTTTGAGTAGGTCAGGGATGATTCCATCACCATGGTTACTACCATTAGTTAGAGGGTGGGTTTTATTGATAATTATTATTATTTGGTTTTCATTGATACTATTTAAATTACTTCTATTTAGTTTAGGATTGAGGATTTTTATAATGAAAATTATAATTATGTGTTTGTGGTTGGGGTGGTTGATTCAAAAAATTAGATGCATTCTAATTAAGAGGAACAAAAAGTTCTGAAATAAAATATGGATAAATCAATGACTTAATTGGATTATATGGTATTTGGGACTATGGTTTATATTGGGATATATAAAATATTTTTTCTCCACATTATTAAATGGAATGAATCTCTAAAGCATCAAGATCTTCTTCTATTATAATTTTTAATTTGACACGATCAATATGACATTCAAAATTAGTCTTAGTATGGATATTATACACTCAAGGCTTCATCCATTTATCATTTCTTAATTCATGTGTGTAATGTATCCAATTATATATCCAAGTTACTAACGATGTCATGTTTCATGTCTTACAACATATTACTAACTTCCATTCTTGATAGTCCGTTGGTATATTTAGATGATGATAGCGATGAAGGTTGAGTATTTTGATTTTTATCCATCATTAACCTTGAGTAATTTATTCATAAGATAATTATCTATTTGAATTACATCTGTGAGACATATCTACTACTCATTATATCTAATGTTTCCATACATTCTTCTATAATTACATTTAATAACACCAATTTTATGGACTCTTGATCCAACATAGGGTTTTTTTTTTAAAATAATTTGAAAATAAATATTTTCACATAATCTCCCAATAGTTCATCTTAATTGTATGACATTTTTAAAATGTCATTTATTGTATATTCCTTTCCCTTGTATAAGTATTAATAATTTGAGAGTAATTTAACCTTCATATCTTTCCAAGGGGAGGTTGTATCTCTACCTAACCCCATAAACCATTTGAGGGTTAAATCATTGAGATTAGATGGAAATAATTTCAAATTTTTAGCATCCTAGTTATAGTCATAACTACGAAAAATGGCATAAAACTCAAAGAGAAACATATACATATATTATCTATCCCTTCAATGTTGGGAAAATTAACGAGGAATATTTTTCATGTGTGCATTACTCATAGGGTTATTGATGGTAAAATTATAGGTTATGGCCTTAGAGTTTTCTCCTTGGTGGTCTTCCATGATTTTTTTGGACTACTTGTAAACTAGATATTTCTTCGACCCACTCATAAAAAATGTTATCGATCTTATCCCAAGGTGGGTAATTAATTATAAATTTATTATATTTTAGTGGAGATAAAAAACTTTTTACTATATGTTATAGAGTAGGACTTATTAAAATCTATTCTAGAAGTTCATCAAGTTTTGGACTTTTCTTTGGGGCCAGAAGAGATTTAGTTTCTATTATAGAGAGAAATTTGGGTGATGGTAGAGGGATCTAAATTCCTTATTCATAATAATAGGTTGACATATTGGAACTATTTTTAATCGTTCAAAGGTAAATTTTTAAGGAGTATGTAATATTTTTTCTCTTAGTTC